>JAYKKT010000047.1:1610000-2210000 GCA_036023115.1 Brasenia schreberi
CACACATGTGTATAAAATAAGCATTTGTATAAATATAAATAATATATAATATACATTATTACATTTCGTGTCAGTTCTAGGTGAATCTGGCATGACCCGATCTTGTATCTAGTCCCTTTTGAATGACCTCGACCAAACTCAGGTTCCACAACCCCCGACCCAGACAGACTTTTTCGCACCTGGTCGTGTCTAAAATCGCTATCTCATATTGTATGGTATGCTACTTTACAATGTACTATTTGGAAGTTTGGAACATTGTTTCATTGTTATTATTGGGAGCATTCTCTCTCTCTCTCTCTCTCTCTCTCTCTCTCTCTCTCTCTCTGTGATGTTGATGTTCCCTCTACCTGTTCTTAATGCTTCCATGGAAATTAGTGAACGTCTGCCTAAAAAATAATATACGACTCCAATTTAAGTTTGTTTGCTACGGGTTCTTCAAATAAGCATGAGTTTTGAAATGATTTTATTGGGACCCTAAATCCGTTTCATCCCTTCTCTTGTATTGTCCAAAATCTTCTATCCTCTGTAAGCCAATTTGAGTGGTCTTATTTAAACCATATTAGATTTATCCCCCGTCCTCTCTCTAGAAGCTTATTTTGGGTATGACAAATGGAATTGGAACTTCCTTTTGCTGATCATTTATGTTTATAGATGATACCAATAGTAGAATAACATAGGTAAAGAATTGTCCTCAACATAAATATACAACTAAGATCATCTTGTTTGTTGGGAATTCAAGAAGAGGAATGAGCAGACATCAAACGATTAACATCGATTTCTTGTTATTGGGAAATTCATCATCAAGATGATCACTAATTCCGCCATGACCGACACGGTGGACTTGCCTTAATGATCGATCAAAGTCGGTGAGCTCTACCTCTAACACAACTGTTTCTTTTCAATATTCTTATAAAGAGTATATAATCTATTTCGAAGTTATCTCATAGTATCCAATAATGCAGTATCCTCTTTTGATCAGCCTCTTTTTTTTTTTTTAAAGAGAAGCATGAATAAATATCTGGGTCTTGGACTCCCCCGATTTGGATTATCGACGGAGCATCCATTGCTAGGTGATACTAACACATAACCTATGGTTTTAATCATGAATTATAATACAAATTCCACAGTAAAGTTCACAAACAGAAAGGAGAAAGAGCTAAAGAATAGGGTCCTTTATGCGATGCATGGAATTTTGAGTGTCTCCTTGCCTAATCCATGAGCCATATCTAACAAAATAGTGAAGCTAGGAGTTCAAAGAGCTGATTTAAACGTGATGGAGCTCGACACCGGAGCTCCGGGCTGTCGAAACTAAGGTTGAGCATAGGTTGTACAAACAGCATGACCATGGATCTTGTCTAGAAAGGTTGATCAAGCCAATAAACCAGAGCTTAAGCTTGCGTCTCTTTTATGAAGGAGACAATGCAACCAATTTCATCATCGTTTCCTTGTTCTTATCTTTGTCAAATGTGTTCATTTAAAGTCACTAATGTTATGGATTTAGGAAGTAAACTTATCGGGACAGTCGACTCTTACAAATGAAGAGAATTGTGTCAGGTATTCGCGGTTATCTTAAATTCTCTTTACCTAGTGTGAGAAAAACCTTGGTCAAGGCTAAACCAGTATAGCACAATGAGCGATAGCTCACCTGGCTCGCGGATCGACCTTGAAGTTGAAGTTCATGAGTTCGATACCTGAGGCGTGCATCTTGCATTGGCCTTCCCCTCATACTTATAGAAAATGTCAAAACCGGCATCTGCGATTTCCGATTGTATACATACATCTCTAAGACTCCAACAAAGCCTAAAATCTAAACTTGGATCATGTACATGTGAATAAGCTCAAACCAAAGGAGCACCAAGCCAAGTTCGATTGCTCCATATTGCACCGAAGAACAAAGAAAAGAATGTTATAGATTATATAAATATTATAGTTTTCATCATACAATATGAACAAAATACTTAGGTACAAAGACGATATACACACATTTCAAGGACTAATTATAAACAAATAACATGAGCATCTTCACACAAAAACATAAGCGAAAAAACACAGAAACCTTCAATGAGGCTCGAGTCGCAAAACACGCTAATCGCATCCTACCTTCTCTCAAAACCATAGATTTTTGGTAATCCAATGGGCGCCAACTCCCAACCATGGTAAGCAACAAGCAAGCCACCAAGTTGCGGCCCATTTTCGTCGACTAGCCCATATATATATATATATAGAGAGAGAGAGAGAGAGAGAGGTGGTACATGCTAGACTGAGCACCGGTTCTCAATGGAGCGGTTTGTATGCTCTCCATCACTTCTTAACACTCTTCTATCAGTTAAAATAATCATTTTCATTACCAAAACTACGTTAAAAATATATAATTACTTATAATATTTTCTAAGTAATTTTAATATTGACGGCAACGGTTTCAACCAACGAAAGCGAGCATTAAAAGAGTAGGGCGACACTCAATAGTTGGACTATGAGAACCTTGCAAAACGTTGAGTAAGAATTGCTCTCTTTATATATATATATATATATATATAGAGAGAGAGAGAGAGAGAGAGAGAAGTGGTCCATGCTAGACTGAGCCCCGGTGCTCAATAGAGCGGTTTGTATGCTCTCCGCTTCTTAATACTCTTCTATTTGTTAAAATAATCATTTTCATTACCAAAACTACTTAAAAAATATATAATTACTTATATATAATATTTTCTAAGTAATTTTAGTTTCAACCAAGGAAAGCGAGCATTAAAAGAGTAAGGCGACACTCAATAGTGACACTCAATAGTTGGACTGTGAGAACCTTGCAAAACGTTGAGCAAGAATTGCTCTCTTTATATATATATATATGTAGAGAGAGAGAGAGAGCTTTCTTATTAGTATTTTGCATCAGAAGTAGGAAGGCAGAGAGTGACGCAAGTCACCGTTGGTCTCCAGAAAGTTTCTGTCTCGATCGAAAAGTGTAACATGCAAATATCAAGAGAAAAGGAAGAAAAAGGAAACAACGGCAAGTTGATTTTGAAGACTGGAAAATCAAGGAAAATGGAATCATTGTCTCATCATCATCACAATTTTTTTCCTAAACTCTCAAACCACATTATTTCTTGGCTTTTTGGTCCTTTTACATGAAAAACCCAAAACCCGTGATCATCATCATATAGTGACATCCATTCTCCCATCATTGCTCCTATTATTTCGTTATAGACGAATTTAACGATATTTAACCGTTTTCTTTAATGGCGAAACGGTGGCTGGTCATATCAACACCACCAACATTATCATCATGATCACATACCATAAGCAACACGCCATTCGCATCGAACATCTCCCTTAGCATGATGATCATGTACCATGTTGACAGCATACCATTTGGATGACACGTGGCATGGTCTCAGAACCTGGCGTTCTCCAAGCCATGGAGATCGCTGACGCGGTTCATGGATTTCCTCATGATGGCCACCTTCGCAAGCCGCTCCGCAGCGCGCCAAGCCGACGTCGGCGTCAGCGCGTCGATGCTGTCCTCGTAAGCCGACTCGGCCGACTCCGTCTCCTGACGCCTCCTCCGTTGATGGAGGTGGAGCCGCCGCCAGTGGACCTGAGCCAGTTCGGACTCGAGGGATCGAAGATGATCATCGGACGATGCCGGCGACGACTTCATCAGAGCCGATCGAGCTGCTGCTAAGATCTGCTGTGCTGAGCCGAGATCACCAAGCTCCACTAGATGAGATGCCTGGGCGGCAGCTCGGGTTGTCTGGAACCGATTCCTGAGGCGCTCTACTTTGAGTGAGGCGATTCGAGTCGGCTGCATGCTGGGGAGCACGAGTACGTGCTCGAGGCCATAGACCGGCCGTTGCGTAACCGGATCCCGGAAGCAACATTTCACAGAGAAAGCCTGGTTGCCGGGGACGGAGCCGGCCGGGACCCTGACTTCGACGAGTATTTCCCTTTCTTCTTCTGCATACAAGTCGCCAAGTCGGATGGTGGTCGATCCGGTTCTTGAATCGGTTTGATGGAGGACTCGGGGCTGATCGTACCACGAGTAAACGCCGTCGATCTCGCAACCGGACGGCTGAATCTGGATGTGCAGATCTTGGACGACGACGCTCAGCAAGCCGCCGACGCACTGAGCGAACTTGTCCTCACCAGCTCCGCTCGAGCTGCCGCTGATTCCGAAGTTGTGGATGGGGATCTCGACATGACCGAACCTTGTCGTCGTCGTTGTTTTCGCCGGAGGCGAGACTCCTGTGGTGCCGGAGACCGCGGTGGGAGCTGAGGACTCATCGTGGCCGTCGGACAAGAGCATTATGCTCGCGACCGGGTTCCGATCGCGCCGATCCTCCAACACCTTGGCGGCTTTCCGAAGGGCCTCGGCAACGCACGTCCCTTGGCTGCAGACGAGCCTGTCGATGACCCGGCGAGCTGCGCGCTGGCCCTGACCCGTCATTCGCCGGAGCGGCAGCAGCCGCTTTGAGGCCGAGGAGAATGCGACGATGGAGAGCCGATCGGACGAGCCGAGTGAGGAGATGACGAGCAGCATCGCCCGCTTCATCATGGTCAGCTTAGCGCCGGACATGCTCCCGCTTACATCCAGCACCGTCACGAGGTCGATCGGCGCTCGCCAGGCCGGGTCCATCTCTGGCGGCGGAGCGCACACACGCAGCACCACCGCGTAGCTCTCGTAGCCCCTCCCGGCCCCTACCAGCGCCGTCTCTGGCGCGGCACTAACCCTCACCATCCTCTCCCTCGGCTCGTCGTTCCCTATCTTTCCGGCGACCGGAAATCCCTTGAATTCCACGTCTTCATCAACTTCCTCCTCTTGTACTTCCGGTATGGGGTTGAATCGCCCTCCGGCGTTCGCTCGCAGCAACGGCTCGTCATCATCGTATACTCTGACCTCTTCCAACGGTTTTCGCGGGCTCTGAAGCGGCCGTAGGGGAGAACCTGGCAGCATTGGCACCTCCTTCCACTTCAATTGGCAGACAGGGCAGATTAGCAACCCTTGCTTCTGTGTATATGATGATATACAAGGAAAATGAAACGAGTGTGAGCATTCCGCCGTGAATATTGCTGTCCCCTGACCGGTTTTCGTGCTGTGCGTGCAGATTCCACAGTTACTCTGCAAGAAAACACCAACAAGACGCCACTAAAATCAAGATCACTACCAACAAACTACCTGTGAGGAAAACCGGTGCATAAAAGATGGTGAAAGCAAAAAGGTGAGTTTTGTGATTACTCTATTGAGGCGGAGTGAGGACATCAAGAGGGAGAATCGCGAAGGAGATCTCGGCGAAGATGGGGCGGAAAGATCGGACATTCGAGGGCTCTTGGTAGTTTTGCATTGAAGGAGTGGACTAAAGAAAGAAGCCGGCGTCGAAGTGGAAGATTTGGGGCTGTTTGCGGCTGAGGAAGGGTTGGAGAGACCGCCGCCTGTATCAGTCTTGCATCGAAGAGTTGGGCTTGAGACGGAAGATTGAGATTGCATACGGGGAGTTGATGGGTTGCTGGACGGTCCCGTCCGGCGGCCTAGATTCACACAGAGTCTCGGGTTCGGGCTCGTGTTAGGATCGGTCTCGGCGGCGTCCGACGTTGGTGCTGTTGAGACCAACGGTGGCTGCGCTTCTTCATCGGGCTCACGACGGACTGTCGTGCACACTCTCAGTCCCAGAGCTTTCTTCGCTCTCTTCCACCCACTGCCCATCTCTCTCTCTCTCTCTGAAAAACGAAGGAAGCAAAGAGGGCTAGAAAGGCAATGATAAGACTGGGCGTTCCTTTGCTTGGGCTTTTAGATTTTCAATTCCTCGCCTTTCTATCTCTTACCAAATCTGCAACAATGGAGCTTTTATATGATGCAATAGTGGACAAAAAGGAGGAATTCTGGATTCATACACGAAAGAGACCCAATCGATCCAATCGAGTATCAGCAGTTTGCGAACGACCAATATCCCGGCAAGGGAGGTAAACACTTACTCGCATAGTATTTTTTTTTTCAGGAAGAGAGTTTTTTTTTATATGTATATCATTTCCATTCATTTTTATTGTACGAATACTAGCTTTTTGCTTTTGAGTTTTTATGTTAAAGTTATTTTATGTTTATCTGTAAGATGCTTGTATCTTTTTCAAATGTCAAACTATTTTTTAATATAATTTTTATTTTTTATAAAATTAACTCATAAAATCAAGAGAATGTCCTTTTTCTCGTATTTCATCATGATTATTGTTATTAGGATCAAAAGTGACCACAAACAACTTAAATCTCCCAACTAGCCACTTGAGCCAATTTATGATACACTCATTTTACTTCTTATTTATTTTTGGAGTTTTGCCAAGATGTATCATTTCTAATTGTAAGAAAATTGTAACTTTTATTTATTATATGGTTTTCTATAATCAATATGTTTTACGTGCATAACAATCAACAAAGTCTATTTCTACACTTATACTTTAGGTATATCTCAAACCCACGTGAGTAAAATGTTTAGTAAAAAGTTCTTTTCAAATGCATTTAGTGAAGGGGTCTGCCATCTTTTGCATATAAGATAAAGATATCTCATTTCTTTTGATCACATCATGAATGTAATGATATTTAACCATTATATGATTACTTCTTGAGTTATCAACTCCACTCTTAATAAGAGTAATTGTTGCATTGTTGTCATAATAAATGACAACTAGCTCGTTGACTATATCAAGCTTGAGATCACGTATGAAGTGACTTATTCAAATGACATTCGTAGGAGTCATACTGTAAGTAACATATTCAGTTTCTTGTCTATGCAACACTATACAACCTATTTCTTACAAACCTAAGAAACAATGCCACCTCCAAATAAAAATATTTGATCGGAGGTTGACTTACTTCATCTTTACTCACAACAAAGTCAATATTTGAGTATCCTACCACTTTCAGTTTATCTACTTGAAAACACAGTTTAAAGTCTTTTGTTCCTTTAAGATATCTTAGAAAACTTTTCATGGTTATCCAATGTTGTCATCTAGGATCACTTTGATATATACTCAGAAGACCAATAATAAAGCTGATATCAGGTCATGTACACACCATTATATATAAAATTGATGCTCCTCAAGTTTGTATTCCTTCATATTCATCTCTCCCTCTTTGCTCTTTGAGATATGTCGGGTCGCTCTAGAGTCTATCTACCAACCAGTTACTGTTCAATCAATGTAGAGGTATTAAAAAATGACACAGATTATGTTTTGCTTCTCTATTATGCTGCATCATTGGTTATTCCACCGTTGTTCTTCTTGTTACGATATTTCTGTATATAATGCCCCATTTTGTCAAAGTTGAAGCACTTTAACTGAAAAGCAGATTCTTGCGAATTCTTAAAAAACTAACTGCCCTTCTTGTTGTTATTCTTATCAAATCTCTTAATTGATTTTTTCTTATTTTGATTGTTTTTAGAGCTTGACCATAAATTATCTTGAGCAACTAGCAATTTTTCTCTTTTATTTTTGTTCATATGTTATTGTTCAATTGCTAGTTTCAATGGGAGTTCAGTAAAAGTAAAATCTGGCATAAGTTTAAGGGTTGTGGTTACCATGTTATAGGAAGGCAAAGAATGTTTAGAATTGTGGATATCTCCATCGATTCAGGAATGATTTACTTCGCTATAGGTAAATCCCTAACTATTACCAACATTTGGTTTACATGTTTAATTACGTTATCACCTTCTTTCGTTTTATAAGAATTATAGTTTTGAAATAGTAGTTAAACATGTAGCTTAACTGTAATATTATATTTGGTGGTCAAAGAGTCAAAACTCTTTAGTGGTCTCAAATTCTTCAAACATCATAATCAGGTCATTTTTTATGTAAGTTAACATTATAATCCTCAATATAATATCATCATTTAAAAATATTTTATATTTGTTTTTCTCTTCGTAACTAAAGTAGGGAGTAAAATTGTTTCCCTAAGTAAATAATCAATGCCCTATAAAGTTAGGGTCAACAGAATTATTGTTTTCTATGTTTGAAAATTTAAGCCATTTAACTTTTCTGTCTTTATCAATTTAGAAACACAAATCCTAAAAGTTATTTTTAATGATTTGGTTGAGACAACAAGTAGAGGGTCTGAATATTTTAAATAAAAAACATAAATCAAGTAACACATAATCAACTATAAGATATTTTCTAAGAAATCAACAATAAAAAATAGTTAGGCACTAATTGCATTATCCATAATATCTACGTACTGAGCTATAAATATTTTTAGGCACTAAACAATAATTTATATAACAAACATGTACCATATCAAAAATATTTAAAAACTAGGGGCAAATCAATAAAACTATAATTTATACTTATTCCGTAATTTGAATAAACAATTAAGGACAAAACGACAAAAAGTATAAGGGTAAAAAGATACTTTTGTCAGGTGGCATAACAAAAAATATGACAAATAATAAGGAATTGTTCTGTAAAAACACTCTAAATACCGGATCATATAAATTAGCATGTTAAACAAGAACAAAAACATAAATCTACAGTTTTGTATTTTGTAGTTTTACAAACTGTTGGAGGACAAAAATGATATTTTTGCATTTTAAGGGTAAAACAATCTTTTCATTTAAAAAATATAGACATTATAGTAATTCTGCTCCGTGGTATTTCATGATTTTCTATTTCGTATAAAGGTAGAACAAAATTTTCAATCTATTGCCTGATGCGGTTTTGAAAAACTGTTTGGTGAAGCGGTTTACCGTCAACGGATTTGAAAAAAACACCTAACCAAGGCGATTTACTATTGGAGGGTTTCCAAAACCATGGTTTTTGCTGAGAAAACAGTGGTTTTCCCTGTCGTCTTCATCAAAGAGAGAGAGAGAGGAAAAAGGAGAACTGAGAAAGAGAGAGCAAGAGAAGAGAAGGGTCGCCAGCCCCTCAACCTCTGCCCTCTGTTCCCCTCTCTCATCTCTTATTCTTTCTTGTGCCTAATCTGCACTCTATGCAATTCTTTGTTTTCGGCCAAGAAGATCAGAGTTGATCTCCTTCCCTTTCATCCCGTTCATTTGTTATTCACGGGTTTTGTCTAGTTCAATCGACACAGGATCGATCATTACAGACGGAGTTATGCCAATGCCTTCCCCTCAGTAAGAGGTGCTGCCATGATTGTGCTTCATCTCTTTCCTTTCTATCTCTGTTTCTCAAAGAAAGTTCGTCGTCTCTCTCGGTTGTCAGTTTGAGGCCGTTACTAAATGGACGACTTTAAGTTGTAAACTAATGACTTGCCTTAGGCTGTCTCATCAGGGGCAGCTTCCGGCTATAGGCTCTAACTTCCTCAGGCTGCCTCATTAGAGGTGGCTTTTGGTTGTCAACCATGATAGGGAGTTTTTCTAACCGTCTTTCATTTTTCTCTTTTTTTTTATAAAAAAATTTAGACCAAAACTTTTTTCGACATCATTTTTTTCTTTTTGTAACAGGAATGGCATACCTTAAGCAATCACGAAGGATAACACGACTCTGATGCCAGTGTTGGTCTAATAAATGCGTTGCGTCTCAACAAACCTGTGAACGATGTAAAAACAATATCCCTATAAGAGAGAAGAAAAAGAATATAGACAGAGGAAGAGGGAGGTACACGATTACTCCTAGAGAGTTTTTTTTAGGAAGAGAGTTTTTTTTATATGTATATCATTTTTATTTATTTATTCATTATATAAATACTTGGTTTTTTTCTTTTTAAAGTTTTTTTGTTAAAACCACTTTATGTTTATTCGAGAGATGCTTGTATCTTTTTCAAAAGACAACTTTTTTTTAAAAAAATCTTATCTTTTATAAAAGTAACTCACTAAATTCGAAAAGAGACCTTCTTGAACATTTGATAGTTGGTGTTAGTGGTGAAAGTGACCACCAACAACTTACTTAGACAACCCCTCTCTCTCACCAATTGGAACTAGGAAACCCGAAAAGTCGATAAAGGCTACGGAGAGAGTGCTTTTGTAGTTGAGAGAGAGAAGGTTTAATTTTCTCCCTCTTAACAACAGGACGGGCACGTGCCAGTGGAGTTTGGACTTGGGGCGCCACCCCAATGGAAGCACCCGAGGGTGACGCACCTTTATTTCGGATCTCTTAGGTGCCCCCGGTATCTTTTGCTTCCACATTTGGAATCGCCGGAAAATCTTTATATCGTTTCCCTCCGGTCGAGATATCGATATTTGGTACCTACCCTTCCCGAAAAGAGATTGAGAGAGGGAGAGATTGATTTGACAGTGTAAACAGTGTCTCAGGCAATAATTCGGGCACTCACGTGCCTTTACGCCTTCACCTCTCTTCCTCTCTGCTGATTTCACCGAGGAGTTAAATGAGATGGAAAAGGAAATAAATTTCTTCCTACAGATAAGGATCTCGCTGACGTCGGGTGTCATCGGTGGTCGGAACGGAGATCGGCGTCGTCAACTCCTATAAAGTGATCACGACGGCCCCATGACACATTCACTCATTCACATTTTAGAGTTTAGAGAGAGAAAGAAGACAGTCTGACTGAATTGCAGCTGCCCCACAATTAGTTCACACTCGTAAAAGCCTGCAGCGTGCTGCAGCCATGCAAATCAATCGACCAGAATAACCCTAACGACACGAATCAACTTTGAAGAATCCAATGAGACTCTATTCTTCTACCAAGCTGTTCTTGGATTAAAACCGGGTTCGATGGACTCGTCGTCGTCTCGAATCGGGGAAGTGGGTGGCAAGGGAAAACAATAAAAGGAAACCACGGAAAGGGGAGTTCTTCAAGAAGCGTTATAAACTATAGAGAAAGAGAAAGTAACTGTCAGGGTTGTTTGAGTAGGAGAGCTTCGAGATGCGAGGGCGAAATGGCTACGGAAGAAGATGAGGAGGTCGAGTAAGATTAGAAAAATGAGGAGTCGTTGGGGGAGCAAAGCAGAGAACCTGCTTTGAGATTCTCTGTAGTACTGCGTGCGCGCACACACACGTATATATATATATATATATATATATATATATATATATATATATATATATATATATATATATATATATATATATATATATAGAGAGAGAGAGAGAGAGAGAGAGAGAGAGAGAGATTTGTTCGGTTACTTGCTGGGGAGAAAGAGTATCTTTAGATTTACTGCATCTTCCAATCTGTCTTATGTTAGAAGACTTTTAACATCTTGGTTGCTGCGCCAACCTCCTAAGTTTGAAACTTCAACAAGCCCTCCTTCACACACACATATACAGACCAAACCACGGTATGGCTTGGGGGTACGAGTAACAGTAACTACTCAAGATGGGTTGATGATAACTCATATTGGAATTGGTCTTATCTTGAATTGTGCTTGATCTTGCAAGACTCAATTATTTTCCAGCCAAATCAAGGTTTAAATGCACCCAAGAGTGTTAGCTCAACGGCTCTAGCACTGTTGCTGGTGGAGAGTTTGACTCCCAAAAGGCGCATGTGTGTGAGGCTTCAGCCTTCTCTTGTAAAAAAATCTACGTTTAAATCTGGTATTGATGGAGAAAGGAGAATCGAAGGCAGCAAACCTCTATAAAGAAAAATAAGAGATGACAGACATTAAGGCAAATATAAATATAGTACCTTGATTGGTCGATAGGCTTGTTTCAATTTGCAATTATTGTTTATCCTGTAAATTAGGCGATCTTCAAGTTGAGAGAGGTCACAAGTGATGCTCAAGAAGCGTGATCAGAGTCTGTCTAACCCTAGGTTGACAATCAGTATAAAAAGGAATGCAAATTGTAAAACACCAATATAAATGCATTATTATTTATTTAATACAAATTATGGGATGGGTTCGAAATGGTGATGCTCGCCGGCAGGGTGGGTTCAAGTCGAAGGGGGTTGTAAGTTCGATACCCAAGAAGTGAACTTGGTCAGAGTCTGTCTAGCCCAAGCTTGACAATAAAATAAAAGGAAATGCAATAGGCCCACTATCAACATAAATGTATCATCATTTATTTAACACAATTTACAGAATGTTTTGACTTGTTTATGGCGTACATTAAAGGTAACACATGTACATTAAACCCGGTCCAACGTAGGTAGGTCAACCTCAAAAGTTGGGTGCATGCATATTATTGTTCTTAATCCTGAGTAGGGTAGGCTCACAAATAAGCATTTAATGAAATTTAATTAGGTGAAAATTTTGTCCTTTTCAGTTATTTACCTGGAGTCCTCTTAAGGTAATTACTTGGATTAATGTTGTAAGTTTTGGATTTTGAATTGGATTATTTAGCACAAAGATCCAAAATATATATCCTTCTTTATCTCTAAAGATCATCCTTTCGCCGGATTGTTACCGATATATTTCACAAATTTAGTCTATCACAAACTTTAGACCAAGATTCGTCAAATTTTATTTAGTTTTCTTGGTGTTTAAAGCACAAAAGTAGAAGATCATATTATCGTTTGCTTCCTACGTTGAAATTATTAGGATTATGAAGTATTCACCATCTAATTTCTTAAACCTCACTCAAGTTCTTTCCTCGGACATACAAATTATGAAGTGTACCTCTCTTAGACTTATCTTTATTTTACATGACACTATTTTTCTAACCTCATTAGAAATCTATTGGTAGCCTCACTTGCATCTAGGGGTGTTCATGGAGCTGCTAGAATAGAACTGATGGTTCAGTTCAATTCGGTTCTAGTTGGAGAAAAATATGGCTGTTTGGTTCACGGTTTCAATGTTAAAAGCATCTATATATATATATATATATATATATGTGTGTGTGTGTGTGTGTGTGTGTGTGTGGAATTAAATCTTGATAAGTTTATATATATGAGTTTTATAATCTCATATACATATAAAATGTGGAACGTAGATCAAATAATTTTGGCATAATACATTGTATTTAGCAAAATCCTTAGATTAGTAGAACCGTGGTTCAAAATCAAACCAAACCGTGAATACCCCTAGTTGCACCTTAACATCTTACTTTTGTGCCATGAAAATGTCATGACATCTTCTGCATATGTCAATAGATGTGTGATCAATACTTGGAACCATAAAACTTTGCTAATCACCATTCCTTTCCTTTGAAAAATATGTCTTTTAATTTGAGTGGTATCATGTTTAAAAATTAAAAATTCCATTTCAAAACAATAATTTCTTAGGATTAATGCAAAGGAGAGAGTGCTTTTGGTAACAAATCAAGGCAACAAGAGAGAATGTAAGAAGATGGTCCTTTTTAACCACGAAGCAAGGCAAGAAGAGAGAAGGAAAAGAAGGCAACCATTCGCGTTTTGAAGGTAGTATTTTGAGATTTAAATATTTAGAATAAAATACAATAGGATTAGGTTGTATCATCATTTCAAAAATAAAAATGTGAAGTTTGTTAAGAATAAAATACAATATAATTATTTTGGATTATTATATGTAACATGCCTTTCGAATTAGGTTTAGTAGAAAGAAGAAAGGGTGATTGACTTTTTGGTCATTCAAGCAAGCCAAGCCGACCCGAGTTAGGTCAAGAGGTCAAGTGGGCATGGAAGTCAACTTTGCTCTTCTGTATTTTATGTTAAAAAGAAAAAGCCAAGTTTCCATTAATCTGTCGCTAGAAACAAGCATCTCTTGATAATCACAATTTAACTAAACTAGTTTAAAAGTTTCATTAAAGTGGCCCAACCAGGACTGCGTGGGCAGTGTCTTAAGCCCTTCACTCTCAAGAATCCAAGATATCCCTTTGAAAGATGAGCAAGAATCTCTCTCTCTCTCTCTCTCTCTCTCTCTCTCTCTCTCTCTCTCTCTCTCTCTCTCTCTCTCTCCTGAGCTTGGCTCGAAAAAAAGGATGGCGAGCTGTTGGTGAATATGTTAGAACATAGATTGTTCGAATAGTGACTAGCTTAGCTTGTTCATAGAGAAATGAGCTGAGCATCGAATTGGTTCATCTATTTATGTTTTTTCTGACATTTATAAGTAGCCTTCTTACATGGGGGACACTAGGGGTGTTCAAAGAATAGCCAGGACCGAACCAAACTGGCGGTCTGGTTCTGTTCCAGATATTGAGCGGTTTGATTCGGTTCAGTTCTAACATGATATAAACCGTAATAAGTTTTATGAGTTTATATATATATATATGTAAGTTTTATAAGATGAGTGGTCATACAAGAAAAGACCGTATACATAATGAGGTTATTAGAAACAAATTAGGAGTGACACCAATAGAAGATAAAATGAGAGAATATCGTTTAAGATGGTTTGAACATATAGAAAGAAGATCAAAAGAAGAACATGTAAGAAGGTTAGAAAAACTAAATTTGGAAAGTATTAAAAGAGGTAGAGAACGACCACAAAAGTGTCGGAAAGAAACAATAAAGAATGATCTAGCTTATTGTGAGTTAACTGCTAACATGGCACACGATAGGGATTTGTGGAAACAAAGAATCCATGTAGCTGACCCCGTCTAGTATGGGAAAAGGCTTAGTTGTTGTTGTTGTTGTTTTATAACCTTATATACACATAAATCTGGATTGTAGATCAGTGGCGGATCTAGAATTTTTTGTCGGGTGGGGACAAACTGCTTATTCTATCATTTAGGGTTGGGCAAACTATTATATATATTAGCGATGAATTCGATTGTGCCCCGTAACTATTTCATTGGTTTTCCGGTATGACGGTTTCTGTTTAGTTCGAACTGAACTAAACAGAGACCGGTTCTAGTTAAGAAATGTTTGAATGGGTTCTCTAATAACTAAAACCGAGACTAACGGCTTGGTTCGAGGTTGAAGCTAAGAATAAAATAGAGCCAAACCGAATCATGATCACCTCCAGGGGTCACACACGTTTGGACGAGCCGTAGAACTTTTCAAGTGTGTGTGGCCATGCTGATAAAACGCGAGGTTATCTTGTTCTTCACGTGACGTGGCGGGCCCCGATTTGGCACAACTGACACGCCAGCACATCCAACGGTGGGCCATGTTTGAGTGTTGGGCCGTCCAAGTTAGCATTCAACAAAGAGAATTAAACAATAAAATCTCTGAAAATTATTTTCATTTCTTTCTCAAAATCCAATCAAAGGAAAATAACAAAAAAGATGGAAGCATATCATTTATTTATTTTTCTTCCCTTTTTGAGTCATTCACTGCTCCACCATATCATTTTTTTGTACAGTTCTTCTAAATATAGACAGGTTTGGGATCGACTTGGCAGTTTGAATCGAAACCATATACTTTCGGAACCGACGGTAACCGAAACCGGTCCTGAAACCGGGATCCTCGGTTCAGTTATGGTTCATGGTATCCAAAAGCTTCGTGGAACCAAAACCTATTATCTGAATGATAGCTCAACAACAGGGCATTCCATGCGGTTGGTTGGGAGTTCGACTTTTAGAAGCCGCATTGTTCTTGTTTTTTCAAAAAAGAAGAAATTGAACATGCATTGATCCTTGAACACAGTATCTACGACAGTTCAGTTTCGGTTTTAGGTTTTAGGCAAACCCAAACCGCCGGTTCCTGTTTATCCAACCAAAACCATAATTGTATTTAAATCTATCACTTCACCACTACAGAGAGAGAGGGGAGGGGAGGAGAGAGATTTCTTTTTATATAGAGCCATCAAATACCATCAACGGTTATCTTCGATCCCTCAATCTTATCATATATCGTATCTTCACATTTTTTTATTTCTCTTTAATATTTAATATATATAATTAAATGAGAGGGGGGGGGGGGGAGGGCCAAGTGACACATGCATTGATCCTTGGACACACCATGGGCTGTTTCCCCTTAGATCCCAACCAATTTTGTTTTTTAGGTATCCAACATTCAGTAAATAAGACCTCCTTTTGACTAAATCCAGTAGAAACTAGTGGAGGATATTAAAATGGAAGAATTAGGAAGGGATCATAATATTATTTTCAGTTAGGGAAACATCACATAATATTTTCATCATGGAGATAATGGGCTCAGATACTTCTCTATGATTAGTGGTTTGGGTTTGAATTCTCTTCCCACTTAAGATGAAATAATTGGGCCTAAGCACATGGAGAAGATCCCAAGATCACCTTTGTTAGGTAAGATTATTGTCCCGCTTAGCGCTAAACAAATGTGTTATGACATTAATTAATCAAGCACACAATCTGCATTTTGTGCAAGACATGGCAATTGGGCGTGCAGCATGTTACTTCACAGAATCTCCGATGTGAGCTCAAGTGGATCTAAACAAGTGGGTGATCTGCAACTGGTGGTTATATAGAGTTCAATGTGATCAAATTTTAAGTTGGCTAAGCATTATCATGCTCTAATGCTGGTTGCTTTCACATGGAAAGTTCTATGTTATAATACAACTTGCATTTCAAACTGAGTAAGATATCAACCAAATTGCGATCTTCACACACACACATATATGTGTGTGTGTGATTAACTTAGAACAAGAACCCATGTGCATCTTTTCATAAAGTTTGCATTTAATATGGTTATGGGAATCTCTTTTGGCAGCCGTCCATCTAGAGATGGAAAGATTTTACAGCAAACTGACTGAATTGTCATGTCTGTACTTTCTATCTGAAGAGTTCACCGTTTTGCTGCATCGGAACTGGGAAAGGAAGGTTCTGTTACAGTTTAAAGATTTGCACAGTGAGAAGTTTTTCTGAAGCATCTACTCCCCTGTGTATTAATGGTGAAGTACGTCCGATAGCGACATTATTGTGAACACTTGAGAAGAGGGAAAGAAAAACATCATAGAGCTTACACATTGACCAGGCCAACTACAAGAACCCATGAGGAAAAGTTTAAGTTGAGTTAGGCCTAAGATTAGATCTTAATCAAACAATTTCGACGTAAATGAATGATCGAGTGGAACAGTCAAAACAATGCATGATTTACTCAGATGATACATGGTCGACTTCTGATCCTGGCTCGAACCAAATAAGAATAGATCACCGGATATGGATAAATGCCTAAGAAACTAGATGGTGATTATGTTAAAAGAGAAGAAGAAAGAGGAAGACGAAGACTGAAAATATAGGAAATAATAAAGAATGATATAGGAAATTATAAAGAATGACTTGAATAACTGATAATATGATACAAGATGAAACTTTATACAACCAAAGAATCCATGTACTCAACCCCATCTACTATGAGCAAAAGCTTAGTTGTTGTTGTATGTGGATTACAACGGATGATCTAAGCCAACTCAAGCGATTTGCAAGTTTCCAACTGCGGGTTTTACTTGCACCAAAACCGATTCATAAATCTTGATAATCATACATATAAAATATAGACCAGTTGACACTTCTAATCCGTTTTTCTTTAGTTATATGACCCCCAAAAGTGTAGTCCCCGACCAGACCCAGACACAGCCATTCTCGAACACAGCACAACCTGCTAGCTCACCACAAACAAAAAGTTCTTGGTGCAGCGTTTTCACCCCTTCCTTCCCATGGACACGCTCCTTTGCCAGCGGTATTGAGTAAATGGTCACGTTGTTTCACATTACACAAGACTGTCGTAAGGTCATTATCATATTATTGTTAACTGTTCTCAATGACAAGTATTCAGATCGAAAAGACCCAAAATTCAAAGCATGAGTCCTTTTCAATCTTTGAGATGCATAGTTCTATCAGGAAAACCATAAAAAATTAACTGCCACAGCCTTAACAACTTTAATTTATCCCCCAGAAACAACTTTAATTTGCACAACGAGCAACAGCTCACCTGGCTAGAGGTTCGACTCACAAGTTGAACGTCATGAGTTCGATACCCGGGGTATGCATCTGGCTTAGGCCTCCCCATTTTACCAAAAAGAAGAAAAGCTTTAATTTAGTCAAAGAAAGGAGGCAAATGGACAAACCAACAAATTCTAACCCGACACTATTGTCTTGACCATGACAGAATCTGAACTGACATTGTAGCAACAACAAGCAATGCCTCCGCACAATGCTAAAACGATTAAGCATGTTTTTTAAAATAATAAAACTTACAATAAGACACCGGTGTATTTAGAAAATATAAGAATGAAATGCATGTTAATTAGCGAACCAAAATCAACAAGATCATACTTATATCAAAATTATTTAAATCTGTGACACAAACTGAGTGCAGTAAATAGAATCTTTGAGTATCATTATTGCACATAAGCTCACTATCTTAATCTGAATTCATGGTTGTGACAAAAATTGTTAAGCTTATCGTATTTAGCTACAAACGAACTTATATCATTTACATGATTTAGTTCGTTCAGTGAAATGTTGCTACAACAATATATCTCGAATGACGTTCTGTTTCCAGCAACATCAAGGTTTTGTTCGACCATTAAGCAAAACTCAGTTCACTCACCCAGTTTGTGAAAGCACCAGGTCCCCTTGCTCACCTGGGAGCTTGAGAATCAGCATTTGACAGATATAAGAATGGACATAATGCCATTTTGTTTCATGCACGCTAATACTTTCCCCAATGGATTCATATCATGAAGTTGTTGATAAGACCTGTCTGATCGGTCGATAACTAGAGATTAGATTGATGGATCACGACTAACCAAATGATAACCAGTAGATTTCAAGATCTACCTACTATCGTTGTGTAAGATGATAAGGAAC
Source organism: Brasenia schreberi (assembly GCA_036023115.1). NCBI lineage: Eukaryota > Viridiplantae > Streptophyta > Magnoliopsida > Nymphaeales > Cabombaceae > Brasenia > Brasenia schreberi. The sequence continues at coordinate 1,628,529 of JAYKKT010000047.1, forward strand.
ACAGCTAATTGATTGGTTTGAAAATGTTAGAAAGATTGAGAGGGAGAAGTTTTTTTTTCCTAATTCAATCTCAATGCAGTGATGAAAGAAACCGGTTCAAAGTGGCCCTAGCTGGTGACACAACAACGTAAGAGCAGGTAGAAATGGCCCACAATTGAGAGAGAAGGGCAATGGTGGTTGAGCGACTTGATCTATGTGCAGCTAAGGAATAGAGCAACGGCTAGAAAACCACCAACCACAACTCCATTTCTAGCAAGATAGTTGAGAGAAAAGAATATACCCCTCAACTAGAATCACAGTCATCACAACAATAATCTATCAATAGAGGTCCTTTTGACTTTGGTTGCAATTTTAATTTTGTTCAAATCTATGTGTTCACAATTGCTAATAAAATAGTAATACATGGAGAGGAAGGTAGAACTTGGGAGGGCCCTTATAACTGTACCCTACCACGTGCCCCAAAGTTGTTCATATGGTTCTGTCTAACATTTAAAACAAGAAGTGGAGGGAAGATGTGATCACAGACAATAAAAATGGGTCCATTAATGATTGAATAAATAATTGGCACCACAGGCTTCGATGTAACATGAGGGAGAGTGTGTGGTTTATCTCACAATACTGTTGCCTTCCTTTTTCCTCTTTTTAACCTATTAAATGGATCGCGAAATCTAGGGGAAATTAAATGAAAGCAAGCAGAAAAAACAACATGCAGTGCTGCAGCACATTGATTGCAGTCATGGGCTGATATGCTACAGATGTTTGATATTTACCCTGCGGCCGAGATCCAGATATCCACTTTTGGAAAGGAGTCATAACATGCAATGACAAAGGTCCAACCAAACCATTCACCAATAATTTATGTAATCATCAACAGTCATTTTCTGAGTCACAAAAGGCACAATACAGAAGCAATAACTTCACTCTAATACGAAAACGAGACCAAGCAATCCTCAAGTGTAAGACTTATCATTTCCTTTCCAAGCAATCCTCAGTTCTTCCGCATTGCCTCTTCACTCACACTGGAGTGATCACAAAGGGCATTGAAAAGAAGATTCTTGCTTTTCTTCATGGTTTCCATCCTCTGAAGCCCGGATACTCTGTGCTTCATAGTCTCCATCTTGAGCTCCGCCGATAACCTCCTCGCATCTTGGTTACTGCAGCATTTGGGGGCTATAGTTCTGGACCTCAATTGGATTCCTCTGTTTGGAAATCCAGCAAACACTTGGTGGGGGGAGAACAATTGAATGCATTGAGCGCATGACACCGACGCCATCAAGTTGTGGTGTCTTTCAGATATCGCAAATTGGAAGGATAATTACGCTGATAGTGTTGAACTCGCTTTTGATTCCTTCCAATCCACGGTCACAAGGGGATCTATTTGTTGGAAAGGATAGAGCAAATCTAACAAGGATTTCCTTCAAGGAGACCCAAATTGAAGCGGACTTGTTCTTTTCGGGAGTTTTGTGTCGGAATTTGGTGGGCATTCAGGCAGGCAGTGATATGTGGATTTCTAGCAATTAGAACCCTGTGGGAAATGGCTTCTTTCTTTTGAGCGTAAACCGTGGTAAATGACTTGGTAACTGCTTGCTGTAATTTAACAAACAGGAGTACTAAAGGGTCCAAAGTTTGGCTCCATACTAGCACTCTATGGTATAATCGTGTATGGCTGGCAAGCGAACCAAGCCGCTCATGGTTCAGTTTGGTTCGACACAGTACGAGCTCATTCATGTTCAGTTTCACCCAGCTTGACCCGGTTAATCATTGAAGAATGCATGTAGGGCTTGGTTTGACCTGGCTCGTAGTAGCTTGCTTAGTTAGAATATAGAATTTTAAGTATTGATAGAAAAACTACTAAGGGATTCGGTGCCTATAATTTGACTTAATTTGCAATCAAGAAATGAACAAATGTTCCTTGAGAATCTCCTGAGCTGATGTGAAGTCCAGTTGGGAGGAATTCAGATAAGTCAGTCCTTCCAAGAAGAAATTCAGAAAGGTTGAATTGATCCTATAGGATTTTTTCTCAGATTTAGGGTGAGAAGCGATGTTACACCTCCCCTCAAAACTACACCAACAACCAAACTTTTACTGGAACTATGTAAGACCAGATATATGGATTCCTTGATATCATAGCGTTTGATCTTATACCATATTACCAATAATCTCCAAAGAAGAACAGATCATGTTTAATAGAGTAGATCCACCACTTCTTCAACTGATGTACTGAATAACTGCTTCATGGAAAGATGCAACTCAATGCAACTAAGCTTCATTTTTCTCGTATCTAGAGGACTTTCCTTTGGATAACCACAGACAACACCTAGTCACAGTCTATTGCAAGGAAGCATCTGTGATGCCAATATATGAATTGCTTCAGCACCATTATCAGCTTATTATATTGAGCATCTATTTCCCTCTACATCAACACCAAGAGGTGAATCTATAGACTCCACCATATGGGCAAGTTAAAATAGAACCCTTCTAAACAATCTCTCATGGAAGTTTTAGACTTTATGGTTTGTTGGCATAGTGCAAAGTTGTGCTTCTTGGGCCTTGATGGTGTTTGGGGTTCAGGAAGTAGACTCAGGCAGGCAGGCAGGATTCAAAATCACATACATCTGGAGTGCTGTTTCTTGACAGATGCTTCAAACACTTGTCGCTATGGGTCCACTTGCTTACTCTTAGCTTGCTTTATATTCTCATACCAGGCCAAGTGCAAGCTCAATAAGCTGAAACACTCAAACTAAACCGTTTTCTTTGGAGTACCATTAGACGCATATATATATATATATATATATATATATATATATATATATATATATATATATATATATATATATATATATATATATATATATATAACTAATATACCCAAGCTTAGAGAAGCTGACTTGCTCGCAGCTCATTCCACCAACCTATACAAATGGAGTCCAACTCGTCGCACTAGATTTCCTAGACGACATGAACAAATACAGCACAAGCAAAGAAAAGAAAAGAAAATAACAACATAGCACAAATTGAAATTGCAACTGCATCAGGAAAGGCACCCAAACCAAAACCAAGCTCTCAACCATAATAAGCGAGGTCAATTAATTACATGAATATTAACGACGAGATGAGACAACAAATTGCAGCCCTAGTAAACCGCGTACTGCACTGTTTTCATTCAGACACAAAGAAGTAAATATTGACCTTAATAGAATGAAAAAGAAGCAAAGACTGCTGCGCATGCTCACCGAGTCATCATCATATTATACTATAAAGAAATAAGTATTGACATCAGGAGGAACAATAATCATGACCAACATCCATAATTTCTCACAGTTATCTGCTGTGGAAAGAAAGGAAACACTTAACCCAAATACTTCCTATGCAAATCCTTAAATGCCATAAAAAAATGAATATCACGAATACTGAACCTATAATTACGAATGAACCAAGTAAAGCAGTCTTCTCTGACGTCCAACAGGGCATATTCGGTAGTTCTAAAGGTCAAAAATTTGATTCCTTTTATCTTTCGCTTTCTGAGGTTTTAAATAGAAGTTGTTGCATCACAGAGACAGAACGGTTAATGCGCAAACGTAATAAAGAAAACCAAGTTGACAAGAGTACAGACAAGGCACCCTCACAGATAGAGAAACCCTAAGACTTTAAGCGCCAGAATAGGCGGAAAGACAAGTAACCACTTCTTTTTACACGCACAAACTGCTGGATGAAACAACCGCAGACGGTTCACAGCAACACATATTTCAACATACATAATGCTCATTTGTCTTATAGCTAAATTTCCTCAACGAAAACGGAGAGAATCCAAGCCATGACCTGCCTTCGGATATTTGGGAGCTGATATACCTCGAATGGAATGCCATGGTTGCCAGATATCATCAGATCAACCACCAAGAAAATGTGATCCGTGTTTTGCAAAATAGAATACTCTCAGCAACCATCAACCGGAGGACGGAGATCATGAAGCAGATGCTCCCAGCTAGTTCCTGTTGCGGCATTTCTCCATGGCCCTAGGAGCTGCCATTGGGATGAGAAAAAGTAGAATGGTTAGTTGCATGTGGGGGGTGGGGGGGTGGGGGCGAGAGTCCATAATAGCAGTCACTCGGGGACCATGGAGAAATGCCGCAACAGGAACTAGTTGGGAAACTTTGGCAAACCAGACAAAAGTAGAAGCAACTTTGGCAAACCAGACAAGGGAACAATAAAGAGTCACTAAAGTTCACGACAACAGATAACCTAATTCAATGATATTGACTCGTCGCCAAACAAAGGGAATCAACAGGTTGGCAAAACAATACTTCCTGGAAAAAGCTAACCCCCAATGAAGCCCTAGCCTAGAGAACCAAAAACCAGAAAAACCGGAACTTCACATCCCTGAAAGAACTGATGACTATTTGAAGTACCAAAGGCACTGCTACAAATTAAAAAAGTACTAGGATATTCTAATGCTTCCAGATAACATTTAGAATGGAGTTCCCTTCAATTTCTGACCTGATATTCTAATGCTCTTAAACTTACTGCTATGGAATCTAACTGTTAACCATATTTTTAAGCTTAATCAAGCCTTTTCTACACTAAGATAGATTGGCTAGAGGTTGCAAACACGAAGAGTTAGTAAGATGTCAACCATCCTACAAAAATATCACTCAAGCAATGGAATTCCATTGCGTTACTGCTAAAATGATTGAACCCCTTTGAAAAAATCCAACGAAGTTGTGTCCTGGCTATTCGCTACCTAACACAAACAGTCTCTTTTATATGGGCTTCGTACCAGCTATGCAAGGGTGAATGGTCATGATAGGCAGATTTCAACTAATCCCAACTTGATATAGTAAAATCCTAAGATGCTGAGTTCACAACTGTGGACATGGATAAACCAGCAGAATCTCTCATCCTATGGATCGATTCATCTTTTAAATCTACTATGAATTGTTACGTCAACTCACGGCAACTCAAGTTACCTAAAAGCCCATTCTGCTGCCACGAACGCAGCTAACAAGGATCATGGTCTCTCGAGAACGAGACCTGCCAATTTTTTTACTGGTGCAAATCCCAAGTGAATTGCACAACTTTTCAGGCACTCGTAAAGAAGAGGATCACCGAAATTTGAGCAGCACAACTCTCGAACTAATGCTGAAAGGAAGAGATGATAGAGGACATACCAAGGCCAATGGCATCAGCACCCTTCATGATACGAAGCCTCCTACAGGAATCGACGAACATGCTGCAAACATAGTAGTACATTAGCAGATAACCTGAATGATGAAACCATACCAATCTTGACGAGCAATAGTAGCATCCCACAACTATCAAATGATAATTTCTGTACTTAAGGAAAGAGAAACCTACTCCCAAGGAACATCACCAACAAGCATCCAGTCCCCATCTTTATCCTCATAAGTAAGCACATATTCGGAGCCATGAATAAGATCAATCAACTTGCTTTCGCTCAGCACATCCCTACCAGGAACCCCATGAGAGCCACATTGACCTGAAACCATCCAAGAAATGCAGTAATTAGATCCAATGCCAAAAAATATAATATGTAAGACCAATCAAACTTAGATTCCTTGGAAAATTTAGTGCTAGTTATGCAAATCCATCACTCAGAAAGAATCTCTTGGAGCCATGAAGTAAAAAGGCCTTAAAGATTAGCTTCCTCAATAAAAACAAGGATGTAGAATGATAACCACACAACGGTCAAAGAGAATGCTTTAAGGCATAGCTCACCAATTGTGAAACAGCTGAACATTTTCTCAAGGGAAGATGAGAGTTCACTATAAGTTCCACAGGTTTTCAGGTCTACCTTCCTCAGATATGGAGCACCATCCATGCTGACCTTGACAAACATCGGTCCTGAACCTGGCTTTCCATCAACCTCTTCGTTACCTTTTGAAGTGGCTGCTAAAGTGTTTTTACGGTATGATCTAATAGGAGGCCACCCTACAACCTGCGCCCTGCAATTTTATGTGCATGTCATGCAAAACGGCAATGGAAATCACAACCACATGCAGTGGAAACCAGCGAGATGACATGAGAAAGACAGTAAAATTTCAAAAGACCAAATATTTACTTGGCAGCAGGAGCAATTCCATGGTTGTTTGCAGAACTTATTTGGTTAGTATTGGACTCGCTGGCTATGCGAGTCTGGTCCTGTGAAATCTTTGGGGAAACTGTCTCTTTCACGATAGTAGCACAAGTTCCAGAATGGTCCTTAACAGATGCATTCTTTCCCACAAGATTCAACGAAGGCCTGGTTGAAAGCATCACTGCTCCTGAATGTTCTAAGGCTCCTCCATGCCAGGTTCCAGAGCCCTGCTTCATACTGAGAGGTGGGGTGGTCAATCCTGAGCTTCCAATGAACTTCCCCTGCAAAGAAGAGTCAGTGTTCTCAGATTTGAAAGTTACACCAGGAAACATCCATTTTCCCTCAACAAAACCATTTGTTTCTCACCTCAGGGAACCCATCCATGGCATCAGAAAAGCCTCTTTTATTGCCGGACACAATGTTCTTTTGCAAGGTTGGGCAGATGATGGTCCTTAAATGTTTCTCTTCAGAAATTGTTTCTTTTATCAGACCCATAGGAAAGAGGTTTTTCTCCCCAAGCTTAGGGTTGCTTGACAGAGAGAAGTCAAGATCCCTGACAGGGGACTCAGAACCCGGAAGGCCGAGCCTAAGCTCTGTAGCCTTCAGATTCTCCTTTTCATACAAGCCAGAGTTAACCACAGAACTATCCCCAGAAGATGAATCCGACAGCCCCATATAGTTATGCTCAGTCAGCCCAGGACAGTTCTCTGCAGTGGTTTCCAAGGAAGCAGCAGGCACATTGACCTTCCCAGGACCCTCCTCCACATGGCCTAAAGGTGGAGGCATTAAAAAACGTTCAGCAGCTTGTCGATCAGTTTCAACCTGCATAAGAAATTCAGTTTTCCACTAGTTTAAAAAGACCGCAAGGGGAAAGTCTCAACCATCACCCTCCGAGAGAAAAAGTCATACTATTCACATCTAAAGAAAACCACTCTGAAGAAGGTCCTTGTTTCCCGAGAATGCAAAACAATTTGCAGGAAAACAAGGAAAGAAGGCTTACCGAAGCATACAAGCTAGTTTGCAGGAAAAGGGACAGAGACATGGATCATTCATTTTATAGACATTGTACTAAAACCATGATCTCCCATTGCAAGAGCAGAAACCAAAATATCCAGAATTATGGAAAAGATTTCAGTCACAATCAACACTCATATCAGAATCTGATGAGTCAACAAGATGGTGTCCTCTCTTTATCTAAGCTATGTAAGCTACAAAAAGCTAGACCTTGATTACAACAATTTCATGTAAATTAGACTACAGGCTTCTTTTTAACTTTTATTTAGTTTAGAAAATAAAGTGCAATGATATTGATTCTCAACGGTTCGATACACATAAAGATCCATGAAGGCATTTAGTACAATATTCCACAATGAAGATTTTTTACTAAATCGCCAAAGGATAAGATCATTTCAAAGATCCAAAACTTACAAGAGGTACAAAGAATCCAAATACACAGCGATCCCCCTAGCTGAAGGCATCAAATCACAAAAAAGTAACCTTCAGGGATTTGGCAAAGATATTGACAAGTAAACAGTATTGCTAATCAGATTCATATGCTGGAGAATACAAGGTGATTAAAAAGAAAATGCAACACAGCAACCTCGCAGAACAAAAATCAGAATCCATCATAAATTCGTCAAAAACAATTGGGAGCATCTAAAATCAAACCATAAGGTTAACGGAATACAGAATATGCAGGAGCAATCACTTAGAAGAAAAAGTGAAAGAATCTGATGAAAGAGTTCTTGATCAAAAGACAAAAGGTAGTAAGAAAGAAATGCTATAGCCAAATAGAAAACAATGTAAAGTCCCACCAGTTGGCACATCAGACAGCAGAGAAGGATAAAAGTAAAACAAAGCCAACTAAATAGCAAGTTCGAATAAGGTTTCAACAGAACTATTTGAAAAGAGATGGAGGAAAGGAAATCCTCAAGCTAAGCTAACTAATTAGGATTTGGATACGGTTGTAGAGGGAGACAATTTTTTCTACAAGAAACAAAACAAAGCTACATAAGCCCAGAAAATTATTTGTCACGTGCTGGAAAACTTTTCAGTTGACATTTTGAATCAGGAAACAAGCGAACATATGAAACTTCATAATGAGGTATCCGTACTCGACTTGTTCCAGCTCAAGCTGAGGCCAATTGCAAAAGCCAAGGCGTGAACAGAATAAAGACGGAAATCCTGAAAACCTTTCCTTCAGAATATAATACTAAGCGTCCGCATCAGCAAAGGGTAGCAAAATTTTGCTTCCAAATGAAAGATTTCCTAGCTTCCCTTAGTGCAACTGGATGAGCTAGTCAAAAACAAAAATATTATCAGTAAAAGAAAGGACCAAAATCAGCAACCTTTTATCAAGTTTGCATAAAGTAATTCGATGAAAATGTCAACGCGGAAACCACTACCGAAACGATCAACTGTTATCAGCGCCTCACTACACTTCAGTTGATCATCCTCAAAACTTAGTCACAAAAAACTCAAGAAAAAGAAACTGCAAGAACAGACTCGGATATTAACAACAAAATCCTACATTTGCACATCCGATCTTCAATCAACTAAAAGAATTCGCACAGGAAACTGAAAAACAGAATGACTTAGAGAATATACGAGATCAGCAAGCCAAACAAGCACGAAAAACCAAAGAGACACAAAAAAGTAGACTATCTAGGGTTAACAACGCAGACTTACCGTAGCGAGCTATCCTATGCGCGCTGAGGGACGATAAACCCGGGATCAAGGTGGGTTTCCTCACACAAGATGCATGAATGCTGAAAACACGCGGAAAAGAACGAAAGGAAAAGAAAAACATGATTAGATGGAAAAGAGGATACGGAGAGGCAAAAGAAATTAGGGAAAGGATGAAATGTTAAGGGAGAAAGGCAAGAGAACCGGTTTTTTGCTAAGATTTCAGGCGGAAAAGAGAGAGAAAAAAGAAAAAAAGAAGATACCTCAAGGCAACTAAGGGCCGTCCATCACAAAGCAGCAACAGCAACGACCACTACTCTCTGTCTTCTCTCTCTCTCTCTCTCTCTCTCTCTCTGTGAGTGATCTTCTCTTCCTCCCCCTTTGCAACACGAGCGAAAAATGAAACAGAGTTCCATCCGAACGGCGACTAATTTTTTTTTTATACGTCCCGCCTTCTCGTGATCGACGGCAGAGATCGCCCGCGATCACTCGATTCTGAATCGTCCGCCGGGTTTTGGACTATTCATCTTTCACCCATTTACGGACATCTCCTTCTTCTTTACCAAAAATGACAAGAGTGACCGAACTTCGCATTTTTTATGTCTATCACACCCTCGTCCGAAACAGCAAGCTTCTTCGGCACACTGTGCCATTTTAAGCAAAGGAAGGGGATAATTCCGTAAGCGTAAAACCAGGGAAAACTACGGGGCATTAGTAACGATATGTCCATTTTACCCCTATATTTAGGGGTACGATTGTCTTCTCGGTTGCTGCCCTGATTGAAAAGACTTTTCTGCTCTCATACCCCAAGGACGAAGTCATTACTCATGGCCAGTTTCGCTTTTTTTTTCTTCAAGCCAATTTACACAATTACCCTAATGATGAAGGACTCAAAGCACACGTTCCGCTCGTAAGGCACCAAGACAGGTCAGAACCCGAACCGAAAGACGAAACGGGTGGACACGCGATTGATCTCGTAATTTGATACAAGAAAAATATCACTAGCTCTCGGCTGTTTTTCTTTGGGGCTGGGAAACGAGCCGAACCAGAGCTGATTGTGGTTGGCTCGATTAGGTTAACAACTGGATCTTGTTCAAGTACGTCCACGAGTTGTTCATTCTTTTCTACAACCTAAGCTTGAATTTGAATTCGTTTGTATTCATTTTAATTGTTGTTTGAGCTCATGTTTGTATTTGTTTCGATTGGTTTTCAAGATAATGTCATAAAATCTTTAGAGAAATAAGTGTTTTCTTACTTATGTTTCACCGAAGAAGAAGCAAAACATAATTGATTTGAATTTGAGGCAGCTATTCAAGAACTTTCCTTTTGTAATTTATGATGTAATAACTTGTGGTTTGTATTATTATAACACTTTTGTATATCAATAGATAATAGTTTCTTTTTTTCAACATGTACAAAAGATATATGTGATAAAAATGAAGATGTTGAGATGGATGAGTGGTTATAGAAGAAAAGACCGCATACATAATGAAGTTATTAGAAACAAATTAGGAGTGACACCTATGGAGGATAAAATGAGATAATATCGTTTAAGATGGTTTGGACAAATAGAAAGAAGATCAAAAGAAGAACCTATAAAAAGGTATGCAAAATTAAATTTAGAAAGTATTAAAAGAGGTAGAGGACGACCACAAAAGTGTTGGAAAGAAACAATAAAGAATGACCTTAGCTTATTGTGAGTTAACTCCTAACATGGCACATGATAGGGCTCTGTGGAAACAACCAATCCATGTAGCCGACCCCTTTTAGTACGGGAAAAGGCTTAGTTGTTGTTGTATGACATACTTAAGTTGAAGCCATGTTAGTGCCGCATCAATATGTGCATGCCATATCAGCTCAAATCTATTAAAACATCATCAATGTGTGCCGCACCAAGAGTTACTCGTATGATAAGTTGAACTAGACATCAACGAGCAGCTCATGGTGAACCAAGCCGATCGACGAGCTGAGCAGCTTTACAAATCTGTGCTGGCCGAGCTAGTCAAGCAAAAACCGGAGGCTTATAGCCGTCCATTGACCGCTACCAGGACTTCGTGACTGCCCTTCAACCCCATTTATTATTAATGATGATGGGGTAGGGGGGGCGGTTAATAATAATTAATAATTAAAGAAAGAGGACGAGGGGTAGGGACGAAGTGGGAAAGAACAGCAATAAATAAGGGGGACAAGGAAAAACATGGGGAGCCACCGGGGGAACAAAGCTGGAGCAATTTGGCCGAGGATGCCGGGTGGGGACGGCAACAGCTGACTCGTTTCCCCCACCCCCTTTCCTTCCCTTCTTTTTCCAATAAACGACACCTTTTTTTTTAAATTCTTCTTGGCTGACATGATCTTTTCTTTGCCTCCTTTTTTTCTCAATAAGTTGATTGGTTCAAGTCTGAAAAGGCAGATCTGGGTTCAGGGTTTGCCGGTGGTCTCTGATTAATATAATCACTTCTTCTTAAAAAGAGGAAGAAAACAAGGTGTCAATGCGGGATTGGGAAAAAGTAATGGGGTGATGGTGATAATTAGGGGTCGGGTTCCGACGGTGGTGGTGGTGTTCCATCCGGCCATGCCGCCACACGTGCTGCTGCATGAGAATGGCAAACTACAGAGAGAAACTCATCATTAGTCTTACTCCAGCTTCCTTTGAAAGTTGAAAAGTGTAGAAACAGATGACACGACGCGATACGACATCGTGCTACAAGGTGACACGGTAACAAATAAGAAGGAATTCGGGTTGACCTGTTTCCCATACCAAACATTATAAGATCAGAATTGCTTGTAATAGTGAAGAATGAAGAGAAATCATGTGGAGAGCTATTGTTTAGTATTGCTCTAGAGAAAGTGTCATTTAGGATTATGGGAGAGAGAGCAATTTTGGCTATGATACTACGAGTCGTTTCGATAAGAGTGATTACTTTTATTCACGTCTACAAAACACTTGTATTTCTCTCTCTCTCTATATATATATATATATAGTGACAGACTAAGAAAACTTTCCAATTTTGAGGGAGTAAGATGCTTCGTCATAACCTATTAATAATATATTATTATTAATAATACTTTGTCATTACCATACATGAGGTACCTGAGCTATGGCATGACCTACACAAACAAATCAAGTGTAATGAATTGGCGAATTAAGGACCCTTAGCCTAGATGTTTTGAATGAGCAACCTTCTTAAGAACTTCAAGCAGAGAATACAACCCATTTGTTTGTTTGTAGTCATTATCCCACAAAGCTTAGAAAGAAGCAAATAAGTAACCCAAAAAGGGAATAAGGTTGCTACTGTGACCTAGTTTACAAAGTTGAGACCCTTCCTTCTTGGCTAGTTACTAGGGATGGTAGTATTGGCCCCGACCCGAATGGGATGGAAAATACCTGAACCCGAAACTGATCGAGTCGGATATGGGGATAAGATGGCTTGATCCATACCCGACCTGGTATTTGCCCTGATTGGGTGGAAAAAACCTGCCATACTCACCCGTACCTGTTGGGGAAAAGAGAACCCGAACCCATACCCACCCCGTTAAGATTTAGGTCGGGGCCAGGTATAGGTATACCCGTCCCTGACCCTACCGCTTGCCATCCTTACTAGTAACTGTTCTATGCCAACCATTTCCTTTCAATAATGGGCCATCTTTTTCATCTAAAGAGCTTCAGTTTTGGCAATGCAAACCAGTCGCCCCAAAAGAACACTGTTTGTCACCTGGTTCAGCAGGAGATGGTCCGTATTTGGACCAGAAATCTAATCCTATCCAAAACAAAAATGAGGTTCTTCCCACGTTAAATGAGCAGATACCCGGTCCGATCTAGACCCATTTAATTAAGTGCTATACGCAAAACAAGATCCAGATAATATTGAGACTGATGGATTTTGTGTGTGAATTCTGAGTTCAAGTCCGGATCCATTGTGGGGGAGTATGGGCAATATCAGTCAGCCATAAACTTTTGGTTTGCTGATCGAATCCCCCCGAGAAGGGTTACGACAGCAGTTTCTGCCACCCCGGAGGTACTGACAAAGTGACTGCTTGGTTTGGGGATTTCTGTATAAAGATGCCATTAACCAAAGGGATTGTTTGTGTCTTGTCCACCAACTCAAGATATTGTTCATCCTGGATTATATCATCTAGATGGTGTCATATACATTAGTACTTTTTATTTATTCTTGTCTAATTGCATCATATTGTGTCATATAATGTATCATATGATATCATATCTCTGAATTTTATATGTTAAAATTATTTTTTATTAGTAAAAATTAAATATCCTATTCGGCAAATTGTGCATAATTCCAAGGCACTTGTTTTCAGTGTGAGTAGTGTTTTACTGAGGCAGGAACCAGCTAGGCACTTGCTACCTGTAAAATAAGAGACGACACTATAGCTTAACATGGACACGACACGAAGAGCTAATGCCACTGGGGCATGTATTGCAGTCCCTGTAAAACCATGGCGTATTCTCATCAAACTGAAATATTTTCTAGCTCCAAACTGGCTTGTTTCATATCCTTCTTTCAGTTCAGCACGGAAACACGAATCAGGTAACCGAGTGTGGGACGCGGCTCGGCACCTTAAGCTCTAAGAGTTCTTACAAGCTCATGCCCATATTATGCTGAAATCAGTATTGTTTTTCTCAGGCTCTTTTACGAGCCCACAAGACCCAATATGAGAAAGGAGATTCATTCCCCTTCTTTCCTTAATGCCCATGTTAGGACACATTCCTTTGATATAAGCGACGCTACGAAGACATATAGATTCTACTGAGATCGCATGAGGTTCTAAGGATGAAGGATCGCGGGATTGAATGGGGAACTTCAAGATCCTAGATTACCTTTACATTTTTCAATATACGTGTATACATACATAATTCATGAGAATCATATGATTCATATCTTTAACACATAAATGTTCTCTTATTGCTACCTAATGTGATCAATATTTCATATGATTCACGAAATTCATATTTAAGACAATAATTTTCATGTTGTATGTTGTATGGTGGGTTCATCATGAAAGTCGACATCAAGATTCACTAAAACTGTGCATCACTAAGATCACATACAATGGGATCCTTCACTTGAGATCCACCGATTTCTCCCTTCAAGGGGGGTGCTTGATTACAAGGCCGGGATTATGGAACTGGAACTACAATCCTAATTCTTCTTGCCGATCCTACCTAATGCGGCGAATAGCTTGGTTAAGGTTAAGCTGATATCCAAATTTGGTGTAACTGGTGTGTTACAACCAATCCACTTGCATCCACTAAATGTCAGTATTAAAACCAGGCAGTGGTCCTCTGCTTCCTGCAATCTAATATAACAACTCCATGTGGAACCCTAATTATTCAGTATATAGATTAGATGGAGTAGTTAGTAAGCACAACTAATCAGAATGCTTTTCTCCATGCAGCGAATTTCTTATCATTATGAAAAATATTTAAACGGACAGACCGAATTACGGCACCTAATCTGGATCCTGAAGGTCCCTGCATTAGATAATATTAATTGTGTATGAAAGAACATATACAGTATGGCTACCCATAAATGTCGTAGAGTTCTGAACCATGATAATATGGTTTGAGTGTCAAATTTCAGGTTTAACACATCCACTAGAAAGATTCAACAAAGTTTTATGCTGGTTGTTGTCTAACTAATGCACCCTTCTTTATCTGTCTCACAGAGCTATGTATAACGGTGAACCGTCACCGGAGGTCGACTGTGGAGTTGGTGAAAGTTGGTCTCTAAAATCTTCTGCCTCATTGCACTGATTCATATTCCTTAACCAGCTCGCCAATCTCTCTTGGCTCTACTCAACCTGCAGGAGCAATATCTACTCTCTGACTGCACCCCCCCCCCCCCCCCCCTCTCTCTCACACACACACACACACACATGCGGGTGTGCATGCACACACACATCAAAACCTTTAAAATCTCATCCTTCTCCATCAAATAGTTTGTTTCTAGGAAACCCACCACCAAAATCACTGTTGTCGTCTCCCACCCTTGTTGATGCCTATGATGACTCGGGAAAGGCAGCCAAATGTTGTCATCCTATACAGTATTCATGGTGGTGGTTATGGGGGTGCAGTTTGGTTCACGCTTATTTGATATTGTTCCACAGACCATAAATAAATTATTTTTCTTGCACTATATTCTCTGATTAGCCTCTGACTGAATAGACTCTCTGTAATTAGTGATGGTTTCTGTTTCTATCGTGATTACCTGTACTATAGGTGCATACTGACAACAAAGAAGCACACAGTCGAAATGCAACGTGCACTCAGCAATATCTGTTTGTGTGTAGTTCATTCATGTGAATTGATCTCAAGTCAACGAAGCTAATGTCACTCATGCCATAGTAATAACAACAACTAAGATGAAGATTGTACTAGTAACAACAACTCATGCCACAGTAATGAGGAAAGAAAATATAGCAAGGGAACAAAGGGAAATTGTACTGTTTAACATATCCTCAACAAGAAGCAGAAGATTCTGACTCAAATGAAAATTTAATTCAAGATACTCCAGCCTTAGTCAAGACGCCTCAGAAGGTACTCCACTTCAACAAGTTTGGTTAAAGGCATCACCCACTTCTCATAGAACAGAGGCAACACTGATGGTTCAATCTTTTGCTTACCAGTTCCCACTGCCGACTCACTGCCAATTTCTTGTCCAAACACCTTAGCCTTATTATCAACCCTTCTTTTGACCATTTCTTCGACTTTCTCAAATGTCAACAACCTCATCAGGGCATCCTTATCCTGAAAAAAGTCGTCCAGTGTAGCTCAATGCAAACACATGTTATGAACTTATTCAACTTTGTTTCTCCAGATGCAAGATGTGATAGAAGCAGCAGAAACAAAATTACCACGGCATGAACTAAAAGTTACAGATGCGACTAAAAAGAAGTACCCATTTTATGTTTAGCTTTACAAAGAAATGGAAAGGAATGTGCACCTTCGCTCGGATAGCAGGTCCATAATCTTGTGGTGCCTCTCTATATTTGGACTCTGCCACAAATTTCCCATAATGGATCCTTCTAGACAGTGCCTATAATGGTTGAGAAGATCGTTTAAGATACCGTAAACCAAAATGTTGGTGTCCATGGGACAGCTTTCTCACCTGCAGACAAGATAAGTCACATGCAGCAGTGGACACATAATTCCCATTATCACCTTTGACTGTAATCAGTGGAAGTAATTCCTCAAAATACACCTTCCATATTGTTTTATTTATGTTTAGAGCAGCCGCTGCAGGATGTAGGACCTACATTAGGCAGAAAACAGATATGGTTTAAATCCATGCATCTAATCAAGCACAAATTAGATGAAGAAGGGATTTACCTGAGAATGCTTGAGATCGGGTAATATCAGTTCTGGTAAATCATCAGGGAAGAAAGCATGCTCCTCAGGAGATTCGTATCTTCCCAGCTACAAAAGAATGGGAATGTTTTAGGGAAAACGATTTAGAATACAGCCAACGTTTCTCTGCAACCAACACATAGAACAACAGCTATCTAGAAAGAGAATCTACAAGGAGAAATCAAAGTGGTGAATAATGCCTGATTGAATACCTATCAACAATTTAGCAGGATCACATCGTTCGCTAATTAAATAACTGGAAAAGTAATTTGAGAAGTAACAAAGGTACATAAAAACACAAAGAATGCACGTAGATGTAAAATGAGTCCCTGACGAGATGGGATATTTTTGAAAGATAAAGCATATGGAAGATGCACAACCTAATGAGTGCTATGACAATGGATACAACTACTTATGTTGGAGCAGGAAAAGCATTTTGGTGAAGCATTTTTGCTTCTTACAAAAGATAATGCGAACAACACTCTACTCCATACAACAACAACAACAACAACAACTAAGCCTTTTCCCATACTAGACGGGGTCGGCTACATGGATTCTTTGTTTCCACATATCCCTATCGTGTGCCATGTTAGCAGTTAACTCCCAATAAGCTAGATCATTCTTTATTGTTTCTTTCCAACACTTTTGTGGTCGTCCTCTACCTCTTTTAATACTTTCCAAATTTAGTTTTTCTAACCTTCTTACAGGTTCTTCTTTTGATCTTCTTTCTATATGTCCAAACCATCTTAAACGATGTTCTCTCATTTTATCCTCTATTGGTGCCACTCCTAATTTGTTTCTAATAACCTCATTATGTATACGGTCTTTTCTTTAATGACCACTCATCCATCTCAACATCTTCATTTCTGTCACAGACATCTTTTGTACATGTTGATGATTAACTGCCCAACACTCAGAACCATAAAACATGGCAGGCCTAATTGCTGCTCTATAATATTTACCTTTTAATTTTAATGGTATCTTCTTATCACAAAGAATACCTGATGCTCCTCTCCATTTTAACCAACCAGCATTAATTCTATGTGTAACATCTCCATCAATTCTTCCATCACTTTGAAAAATTGACCCTAGGTATTTAAAACTTTCCTTTTGGGAATGCAATGTGTGCCAATTTTAATTTCTATGTCCTCTGAAGTAGCCAAATGATCAAACTTACATTCCATATATTCTGTCTTTGTTCTACTAAGTCGGAGGCCTTTGTTTTCTAATGTTTCTCTCCATAGTTCCAATTTTCTATTAACTTTTTCCTTAGACTCCTCCACTAATACAATGTCATCTGCAAATAACATACACCAAGGTACTTCATCTTGAATATGTTTTGTTAACTCATCCATCACCGTTATAAATAAGTATGGACTTAAAGTTGATCCTTGATGTAACCCAATATTAACTTCAAAGAAGTCTGTCGTTCCTTCATGAGTCCTCACACATGTTTTTACACCATCATACATGTCTCTTATAAGGTTAATATATGTCAATGGGATACCTCTTTTTTCCAAAGTTCTCCAAAGAATCTCCCTCGGTACCCTATCATAAGCTTTTTCTAGATCAATAAATATCATGTGAAGGTCTTTCTTTTTTGCTCTAAAATGTTCCATAAGACGTCTCAAAAGGTGAATCGCTTCAATAGTAGATCTACCTGGCATAAATCCAAATTGATTCTCTGTTGTACTTGATACTTGTCTTAACCTACGTTCGATAATTCTTTCCCATAATTTCATAGTATGACTCATTAACTTGATACCTCGATAATTCGCACAATTTTGAATGTCTCCCTTGTTCTTATATACGGGTATAAGTGTACTTGCTCTCCATTCCTCGGGCATCTTTTGGTTTTTCCATATTTCATTAAATAGTCTTGTGAGCCAAGTAATTCCTATTTCTCCTAGTATTTTCCAAACTTCTACAGGAATATTATCTGGTCCTACCGATTTACCACTCTTCATATGTTTAAGAGCCTCTTTGACTTCATTCTTTTGAATATGTCGGTAGAAATTGTGGTTTATATACTTTTCTGACTTGGCTAAATCTCCTAAACTAATACTAACATCTTTATTTTCATTAAAAAGATTATAAAAATAGTTTTTCCATCTATTTCTTATATCATCATTTGCCACTAGAATTTTTTCATCCTCGTCTTTTATGCATCTAACATAATTAAGATCTTTAGTTTTCTTATCTCTAGCCCTAGCTATCCTAAAAATATCGCTTTCACCCTCTTTTGAGTTGAGTTTTTTATATAAGTCCTCCCAAATCTTAGCTTTTGCTTCACTAACGGCCTTTTTTGCTTCCTTCTTTGCTTTCTTATAAGCTTCTAAAGTTTCACTAGTTTTCTTAGCATAATGTAATTTGTAACATGCCCTCTTTGCCTTGATTTTATTTTGTACTACTTCACTCCACCACCAAGCTTCTTTTTGTGCCGGTACACCTCCCTTAGATACCCCTAACACATCTTTCGCCACTTTACTAATATGTATAGCCATATTGTTCCACATATCAGAGGGTGTGCCAACATAATTCCAAACATCTCCTTGAAGGACTTTCTGTTTAAATATATCTTCTTTCTCGCTTTTGAGGTTCCACCATTTAGTCCGAATAGCTCGATGCACTCTTTTCTTCTTTGTCCATTTTTTTATTTGTAAATCCATAACTAAAAGTCGATGTTGGGTGGTTAAGCTTTCTCCTGGAATTACCTTACAATCTTTACAACACGCTCTATCTTTTTTTCTACAAATAAAGTAATCAATTTGTGTTTGTGATAAGCCACTCTTATAAGTAATTAAATGTTCATCTCGTTTTTTGAAGATTGTATTGACTATAAAGAGATCAAATGACATAGCAAAATTTAAAATCTCCCTACCTTCCTCGTTTATATCCCCATAACCAAAGTTTCCATGAATCCCTTGATATCCTAATGCCTCTTTACCGACATGTCCATTTAAATCTCCTCCTAAACAAATCATCTCCCTTTGTGGAATCTTTTGAAACACCTTATCTAACTCTTCCCAGAAAACTGTCTTTATACTATCTTCTAGTCCTACTTGGGGTGCATAAGCACAAACTATATTCAAAACCTCTACTCCTAATACTAATTTCAATGTCATGATTCGGTCACCATATCGTTGTATGTCTACTACACTCTCCTTTAAATCTTTATTTATGATAATACCAACTCCGTTTCGGGCCTTTTCTTTACCTGAGTACCATAATTTAAAACCTGTATCCTCTATCTCCTTTGCTTTTTCTCCAACCCATTTTGTCTCTTGTAAACATAGAATATGAATCTTTCTCCGAATCATAGTATCTACCACCTCCATTAGCTTACCCGATAATGTTCCGATATTCCAAGAACCAATACGAATCTTATTATTTAGGACTAGCTTCCTTACCCCCTGCATCCGTCCATAATCAAAATGCGGAGACCCTCTCTGAAAATTTTTCACTACATTCGGGCGGCAATGTAGCGGGACTAACTTCTTTACCCACACCCGTCCATGATGTGGGAACCCTCTCTGCAATTGATTCACTACATTCGGGCGAAAATGTAGTGGCCCTTGCTTACTTCTTACTGCATTCGGGCTCTTCAGGCGGGGACGCCCCAAAGCAATGTTCATAATTTTTGTAATCCATGTTGTAGAAATCCGACGAAGTTTTACGCTGGCTGTCGGAAGCCTAACACAACCCTCCTCCTTTATCCGGGCTTGGGACCGGCAATGCATTCAACATATGGAAGATGCACAACCTAATGAATAAGATGCACACTCTACTCCATAGTAAAATAAAATCCTCTGAGTATTATTCACCGAAAGAATGATTCCCATTTTATCATTCTCTGTAGTAAAATAAAACCCTCTATGCATACAGCATATGGAAGATGCACAACCTAATGAATAAGATTTTTGGTGCTATGACAATGGATACAACTGATGCTGGAGCAGAAAAAGCATTTTGGTGAATCATCTTTGATTCTTACAAAAGATAATGCATACGACACCCTACTCTGTAGTAAAATAAAACCCCCCTTGAGTACTATTCAACAAAAGCATGATTCCACTTTATCATTCTCAGAGTTTGTTCCTACAAATGGATTCACTCTCTTCAGCTCAGAAACGAATTCTTGTTGTCAAGTCGCTTTCCATGAGGCCATGAAGGGAGTTTGCTATGTCCTTGCATATAGATCAATAGGTGGAAAGTGTTTCAACTGCCGACCAAATACAGGAAGAACTTCAGTTTCTTACCAGATCAGAAAGAGATTCTTCTCAGGTCTACTGTTAATGATCGCAACCCCAACGAATAGAAAGAAATTGAAAGACAAGTGGATGTCAAGGGCGCAGAAATAGACACCAAGCAAATGGTAAAATGAGAATAGTTCACTCGAATAGGCTGCCAGTCTAACCAAGGCAAAGAAGCATGCCAATATTGGTCGACTTTTCTGGCACGAGCAAATCACCATTTTTTGGAGAGGGGCTTCTTGACAATTTGTTAGGTATGTTATCTACTTAAATTGTACCTTATGACTTCCACTTCTCCAGTCTTCCGGTTTGAAGTTTGATTTCGAGTTCAGGCACAATCCTGACTTTCTTAATCAGCTGTTACCGTTTTAACCTCTTTATTGCTCTGCAGATTAGATCCATCCACCTGTAATCCCACCTATTTGAACCCTTTGCCACCTAATAGCTCGCATTCTTTCTGCCTAACCTAAGGGGGACCAAAATGCCACCTAAATACTTAAAAAATTGAAAAACATGCACATGATTTGAGCAACCCAAGTCACCCAATGAACCCTTCTACACACGTGCCACCATGAACCAACTCAAGGACCGGTTATAAGCAGCAAAAAAAATCATGCTCGTAACATAAAAAAAAAGCTTAACTAAACCGTCAAAATCGATGAATGATTTCTTTGTTTGTCTTTTCACCAACAAATTCCTTCATGCCCATGAAGTAAAAGTTGATTAATTAGCTAAAGAGCACAACTCACTAACAAATCCAACCTGAATTTAACTCATACGGAAGCGATATGAGAAACTTCAGCTCTTGTCTATATGGGTGTGATCTTGTAATGTCTCCAAGAACGAAAAGAAATCCGCAGCACAAAAGCATTATACACGAAGAAATCATCACGAGGATGAACCCGGGAGTAAGAATTGATGGGCGTACCTTAGCATGAAGAACCTCAGTCTCCTTGACAAGGGTTTCGATGACAGAGGCACTGAGAGAAGCATTGGGGTCATAAGTTGGTGAATTGAAAGGATGCTGTGCTCTCTCTATGATGCTGAAGACGATGGTGTCCTCTTGCCGAATCAGAGAATCCCTTATGCTCGAGAGGCTTAATCCTTCGGTCTCCATTTTGCGATGTGATTCAGCAGCAAGCAAGCACAACAGATTGAGTTCCTCTTCCTGAACAGGAGAAGAGAACGTAACGTCGAAGACCAGAAATAAATGTCAGATGCGAAGAGACGAGGTGGGGCCGAATGGACGACTCCTGCCCAAAAGAGAGGAATTAAAATTAGTCGTAAAAGATTCCTCCTTAGTTGTAAAGATTCCTCTTTGCTAGAGTCTGTGTAGAGGTTGACCTCACACGACCTCTCCTTCCCTCGCTTGTTCTCGAGGGCAAGGAATTTCATTTCGAGTGATGAAGGTGTTCAGGTTCTCTGCTACTACTAAAGGCGGCCGTTTTGGGCAAGCGATGAACGAGTGCCAAGAGAAATCCACCGAGGAGGAAGTTGGAAGTAGTCCAAGGAAAGAGCAGGATCATCCCAGAGAGGCCGAGAATCTGTTCCTGTTCGGCCCTTACGGTGGTTCAGGTTCAGAGGTTTTGAATGCAGTTTGAATATAGTTTTGTTAAGTAGGACTATAAAGACAGTTTTTTTTTTGGAAGAGTTAGGTGAGGTGTTTTAAAAGATTGGATAAAGGGAGATGATTTGTTTAGGAGGAGACTTAAAATGGACGTGTCGGTAAAGAGGGATTAAGATACGAAGGGATTCATGGAAAGTTTGGTTTTGGGGATATAAATGAGGAAGTTATGGAGATTTTAAATTTTGCTATCGCATTTGATCTCTTTATAGTCTATACAATCTTCAAAAAACGAGATAAAGATCTAATTACTTATAAGAGTGGCTTATCACAAACACAAATTGATTACTTTATTTGTAAAAAAAAGATAGAGTGTGTTGTAAAGATTGCAAGATAATTCCAAGAGAAAGCTTAACCACCTAATATCGACTTTTCGTTATGGATTTACAAATAAAAAAATGAACAAAGAAGAAAAAAGTGCATAAGTTATTTGGATTAAATGGTGGAACCTCGAAAGCGAGGAAGAAGATATATTTAAACAGAAAGTCCTTCAAAGAGATGTTTGGAATTATGTTGGTACACCCTGTGACATGTGGAACAATATGGCTATACATATTAGGAAAGTGGTGAAAGATGTGTTAGGGGTATCTAAGGGAGGTGTATCGGCACAAAAAAAGCATGGTGGTGGAGTGAAGTAGTACAAAATAAAATAAGGCAAAGAGAGCATGTTATAAATTACATTATGCTAAGAAAACTAGTGAAACTGTAGAAGCTTATAAGAAAGCAAAGAAGGAAGCGAAAAAGGCCGTGAGTGAAGCAAAAGCTAAAATTTGGGAGGACTTATATAAAAAACTCAACTCAAAAGAGGGTGAAAGAGATATTTTTAGGATAGCTAGAGCTAGAGATAAGAAAACTAAAGATCTTAATTATGTTAGATGCATAAAAGACGAGGATGAAAAAATTCTAGTGACAAATGATTATATAAGGAATAGATGGAAAAACTATTTTTATAAGCTTTTTAATGAAAATAAAGATGTTAGTATTACCTTAGGAGAGTTAGCCAAATCAGAAAAGTATATAAACCATAATTTCTACCGACGTATTCAAAAGAATGAAGTCAAAGAGACTCTTAAACATATGAAGAGTGGTAAAGGATGAGATAATATTCCTATAGAAGTTTGGAAAATACTAGGAGAAAAAGGAATCACTTGGCTCAAAAGATTATTTAATGAAATATGGAAAAACCAAAAGATGCCCGAAGAATGGAGAGCAAGTACACTTATACCCATATATAAGAATAAGGAAAACATTCAAAATTGTGTGAATTATCGAGGTATCGAGTTAATGAGCCATACTATGAAATTATGGGAAAGAATTATCGAACATAGGTTAAGACAAGTATCAAGTACAACAGAGAACCAATTTGGATTCATGCCACGCATATCTATTTTTGAAGCGATTCACCTTTTGATATGTCTTATAAAATATTTTAGAGCAAAAAAGAAAGACCTTCACATGATATTTATTGATCTAGAAAAAACTTATGATAGGGTATCGAGGGAGGTTCTTTGGAGAACTTTGGTAAAAGGAGGTATCCCATTTACATACATTAACCTTATTAAAGACATGTATGATGATGCAAAAACATGTGTGAGGACTCATCAAGTAATGACAAACTTCTTTGAAGTTAATATTAGGTTATATCAAGGATCAACTTTAAGTCCATATTTATTTATAATGGTGATTGATGAGTTAACAAAACATATTCAAGATGAAGTACCTTGGTGTATGTTATTTGCATATGACATTGTATTAGTGGAGGAGTGTAAGTAAAAAGTTAATAGAAAATTAGAACTATGGAAAGAAACATTAGAAAGCAAAGGCCTCCGACTTAGTAGAATAAAGACATAATATATGGAATGTAAGTTTGATGATTTGGTTACCTTAGAGGACATAGAAATTAAAATTGGCATACATTGCATCCCCCAAAAGGAAAGTTTTAAATACCTAGGGTCAATTTGTCAGAGTGATGGAAGAATTGATGGAGATGTTACATATATAATTAATGCTGGTTGGTTAAAATGGAGAGGGGCATCAGGTATTCTTTGTGATAAGAAGATACCATTAAAGTTAAAAGGTAAATATTATAGAGCACCAATTAGGCCTGCCATGTTTTATGGTTCTAAGTGTTGGGCAATTAATCATCAACATGTACAAAAGATGTCTATGACAGAAATGAAGATGTTGAGATGGATGAGTGATCATACAAGAAAAGACCGTATACATAATGAGGTTATTAGAAACAAATTAGGAGTGGTACCAATAGAGGATAAAATGAGAGAATATCATTTAAGATGGTTTGGACATATAGAAAGATCAAAAGAAGAACCTGTAAGAAGGTTAGAAAAACTAAATTTGAAAAGTATTAAAAGAGGTAGAGGACGACTACAAAAGTGTTGGAAAGAAACAATAGAGAATGATTTAGCTTATTGTGAGTTAAGTGCTAACATGACATACGATAGGGATTTGTGGAAACAAAGAATCCATGTAGTCGTCCCCATCTAGTATGGGAAAAGGCTTAGTTGTTGTTGTTGTTGTTCGATGGTCGAAGAACAACTGCAGGATTCCAAAGTCTATTTCGTCTCATATCGTGTATTTTTTTGCACGTAAAAAAAGCATCACACCCATCTAATTTTGTAGCTAAATGTGATGAAATTAACTAGGTTGGAGAGGTTTGATGATTTTGGCATAAATGAGGATGATGAGATGGGTAATACAAGGTAAAGTTGAATGATTGAATTTTGGAAAGATTGGATACAGCTGATGCTACCTGACGCTGGCATCTTCAATTCCCACAATAGGTGCGTTAGCATCCTCAAGATTAGCTCATACCAGGGTAAGATTCGACTCTTCAACGGGTGCTCTCAACAGGTGCAACAAAACAAGTGACGTGCGAAGCCTCTGCATGCACCAACACTATAAGGACAACGTCGCAATCCACTATAGCTTACTGTAAGGCAAACTCCTAATTGAAGCTACCTACCAGGGTAGGATTCGAATCTGGAGATTAGGGGTAGGGTTTCTCTCGAGTTGTGGATTTGTGGTAGGCCGTGGGGAGTTTTGCATGCGTCTCGTCTGAAGTAGCTCCTATAGCTGACCCGCCCCATAGAATCGGTGGAGCGTTCAGTCTTGTATGCCGCCGCCAGCTCTCAACCGAGAACACCTAATTCTACCCTCCGAAGTGGCTCAAATTAGTGGAAGAGTCTGGATAGTAGTAGAGTTTGAAGGCTCTTTGAAGGACACGAGAATCCGTCGCCTTCAAGGCATGGCTTCCTTTCATAGCTGCCGGGCACTCCACCAACGTGGAAAGGCCTAATCTCCTCAACCTTATAGTGATAACAATGCAGTTATTAACATTCTCCCTGATACCAATAGAGAATAAAATGAGAGAAAATAGATTAAGATGGTCCCTTCCAATCCATAATATCAAGAGTGATACCAATAAAGAATAAAATGAAAGAAAATTGATTAAGATGGTTTGAATGCATAACATGGTCTTAATGCAAGATGAAAGAAAGTTTGGTACATTAAAATATGAAAAATTAAATTATGAAAATACTAAAAGAAAAAGAATAACAATAATTTAGCTAATTATTAGCATGACACATGATCAAATTATCAACAACAACAACAACTAAGACTTTTCTCATACTAGACGGGGTCGGCTACATGGATTCTTTGTTTCCACAGATCCCTATCGTGTGCCATGTTAGCAGTTAACTCACAATAAGCTAGATCATTCTTTATTGTCTCTTTCCAACACTTTTGTGGTTGTCCTCTATCTCTTTTAATACTTTTCAAATTTAGTTTTTCATACCTTCTTAGAAGTTCTTCTTTTGATCTTCTTTCTATATATCCAAACCATCTTAAATAATATTCTCTCATTTTATCCTCTATTAGTGTCACTCCTAATTTGTTTATAATAACCTCATTGTGTATACAGTCTTTTCTTGTATGACCACTTATCCATCTCAACATCTTCATTTCTATTAGAGATATCTTTTGTACACGTTGATTATTAACTGTCCAACACTCAGAACAGGCCTAATTGGTGCTCTATAATATTTACCTTTTAACTTTAATGATATCTTCTTATCACAAAGAATACCTGATGCTCCTCTCCATTTTAACCAACCAGCATTAATTATATATGTAACATCTCCATCAATTCTTCCATCACTCTGAAAAATTGACCCTAGGTATTTAAAACTTTCCTTTTAGGGGATGCAATGTGTGCCAAATTTTAATTTCTATGTCCTCTAAGGTAACCAAATCATCAAACTTACATTCCATATATTATGTCTTTATTCTACTAAGTCGGAGGCCTTTGCTTTCTAATGTTTCTCTCCATAGTTCTAATTTTCTATTAACTTTTTACTTACACTCCTCCACTAATACAATGTCATATGCAAATAACATACACCAAGGTACTTCATCTTGAATATGTTTTGTTAACTCATCAATCACCATTATAAATAAATATGGACTTAAAGTTGATCCTTGATGTAACCTAATATTAACTTCAAAGAAGTTTGTCATTACTTGATGAGTCCTCAACATGTTTTTGCATCATCATAAATGTCTTTAATAAGATTAATGTATGTAAATGGGATACCTCTTTTTACCAAAGTTCTCCAAAGAACCTCCCTCGGTACCCTATCATAAGTTTTTTCTAGATCAATAAATATCATGTGAAGGTCTTTCTTTTTGCTCTAAAATATTTTATAAGACATATCAAAAGGTGAATCGCTTCAACAATAGATAGGACTGGCATGAATCCAAATTGGTTCTCTGTTGTACTTGATACTTGTCTTAACCTACGTTCGATAATTTTTTCCCATAATTTCATAGTATGGCTCATTAACTCGATACCTCGATAATTCACACAATTTTGAATGTTTTCCTTATTCTTATATATGGGTATAAGTGCACTTGCTCTCCATTCTTTGGACATCTTTTGGTTTTTCCATATTTTATTAAATAGTCTTGTGAGCCAAGTGATTCCTTTTTCTCCTAGTATTTTCCAAACTTCTATAGGAATATTATCTTGTCCTACCAATTTACCACCCTTCATATGTTTAAGAGTCTCTTTGACTTCATTCTTTTGAATACGTCGGTAGAAATTATGGTTTATATACTTTTCTGATTTGGCTAACTCTCCTAAGGTAATACTAACATCTTTATTTTCATTAAAAAGCTTATAAAAATAGTTTTTCCATCTATTCCTCATATAATCATTTGTCACTAGAATTTTTTCATCCTCGTCCTTGATGAATCTAAAATAATTAAAATCTTTAGTTTTCTTATCTCTAACCCTAGCTATCCTAAAAATATCTCTTTCACCCTCTTTTGAGTTGAGTTTTTTTATGATCAAATTATATATAAAAATAAAGAATTCATCTAATCAACTCCATGTAGCATGACAAAAGGCTTAGTTGTTGTTGTAATTAAGTTGAAGGCAGAAAAATTTTAGAAGAATCATTCCCTATATAAGTCCCAAACCTCTGTACAATCTTTATTTATACCTGGTAGGGGTCTACCTAACCCCGCTTGCCTTTCAACAAAAAAAGAGAAAATGAAAACTAAGTTTTTCTTATCATTGTCAGATATTTTTAATTATATAGTAAGATAAGATACCCATGGTTTATACGCATGTTGCCATGACTTCACACACATCATTTTTTGAATTTGTCTTATCTACCACCACACCCTTACCCGGGTCCAAACCCAAACACCCACCCACATCCTTGTGAGATAGGTGCAAACAAACTACAACATCAAAGGATTGGTCCGGTTTACTGAAGGTTGGAATGTATTCATTTCACTGTAAACTTTGAAGATAATATTATTGATGTATAAACAAAATTATCTATTGTGCAGCTTCCCAAATACAGAGCAATAGCTCAGTGGCTAGGAGATTGGCTCACAAATTAAAAGGTCATGAATTCAACACCTTGGGCGTGCGTGCACCTGAATTCAACACCTTGGGCGTGCGTGCACCTGAATTCAACCTCCTCATTATACTGAAAAAATAATTTTAAGGAATATGTTAAGGAAACATGGTACACTAAACTAGGTTATCTTGCCTTTTTTGAGTTAAATGCTCATATAACATTTGATCAAACACGACCGCGACTAAGAAAACATGTAGTTGACCCCCCTCGCGCCCCCCCCCCCCCCCCCCCCCCCCACACACACACACACACACTCAGTGTGGGGTAAGGCTTAGTTTTCGTTTTGCTTTGGTATTGCAGATTGGATCCATGAGGTTGGTGGTTCCTCAGTCCTGGAGGTTCATGTTTTACAATACAAGGGTTTTGACATAAAAGAAAACTCATTGCACCAAATTGTTCTTGAACCGGAACTGAACCAGAACTGAGGACCTCCACGGTTTGATTTCAGTTCCAATTATCTAACTGGCGATACAGCATTGACAGTCCTGTCTTTTTTTTTATCGGTTTCAAAAACCCACCTTTAATTTTGAAATTTCCAGGTGAAGCCAGAACCAAAACCATCGTGAAACCAGACCCGAATCGTCAGAACCATAACTGGACCTGGACCCAAATGAAGCCTGGTTAGGTTCGGCTTCCAAGTTTTGGTGGAACTTGAACCACTGATTTGAATCGACAGTTTAAGTTTGCTCGGAGCTGGCCACCTCTACTAAACCAGATTATTCATTGAAATCTACTTGTCTTGAATACTGATTGCCAAACAACACAGAGCACCAGATATCATCAATGATGTCCATCAGCAATTTCTTCTGACTCTGAGATTTTGAAGGTTAATAATTTGTGCTTGAATGAGAAGTACATTGACCGGCTTCATATCAGAGAGCAAACTCAGTGCAGAGCAATGAATGAAACAGTCGTATGGTAGCGCTGGTAAAGTGGAAGGAGCCATATTGGAAGATAGAAACTCTTTAACTCTGCAAGGTTCAAGCTCCTTTTTAATGAGAGATGTTTCTAAGCAGATCCAGTTAGAGGAACAGGAATCTCTAACATTTTCAGACTGTGATGACGATGATGGCTGACATTCATGATACATGCTGATAATGATGAGGACTAATATCATGGTTGATAATCTTTCTCATGATGATGACGGCGACCATGACTACAATGACGAGCTTTCGATGCAACCTGGAGTAAACATAAAAACTAGAGGTTAGTGTTGGTTGGAGGGGCATGATCGTAGACATGACCGATTCTTAACCGGTTCGGCGGTTCCAATCAAAATAGAACCGAGTCAAGAACGCATCGAACCCAAAACTGTAACTAGAGACCATTTGGTTTGGTTTCAGGTTCACCTTTCCAAACTGCTGGTTCTGGTATTTTTTAAAAACTTTTTATAATTTTTTAATAAAATTGTTTTTTTAAGCAGTTCCAGACTCCAACAGAAACCCAGGTTCTAAGTTCTGAGTTAATCAGTTCAAATTTACCCAGAACCGGACATATCTAGAGGAGCCAATACTTTTGAAAGAGAGAACTAGAGGCAATGTGCACAAGGGTTAGGGTAAGATAAAGATTGTGAAGTCATCGTGATTGTGCACCACCTTTTATCACAGTGAAGATCTTCTTTCCAATGTAGCTGGTGAAGGTAATTCTTTCTTTTTCTTCTCCTCTTTGACGTTGTGACTTTTGCAAATTGTGATCGTGCAACATTAGCAAGACGGACTTGTCAAATCCCTTTAGATCATCTTAGGTTACCACTACCAGTTCGGCATTTGGTCTCACAAGAAACCACTCTACTTGAAAGGCTGATGATGATGATGGTTGGAGTTGCCACCATAATACTCAGAAGTTGCCAGAATACTCAAAAGCTGATCTTTTCTGTGTGTGAGAGAGAGAGGCACGTCAGACGAAGCACATGTGATTCTCCACTAAACAGGAGAATTCAATTTTTGCGCTTGCAGAGAGGGACAGCATTTTTTTTTGCCTTGGGTAAAAGGATCTGTACGTAGGCCATGACAGCCCACTCAGAAGCTATTTTATATGGACACAAAAGCCACGAACACCAGAGTTCAAAGCCAAACAATCTCTCCTCATTCAGCAGAAACAATATTGAAGCTTAGTTAACAAATACAAATGGGCCACTTGTACTTGATCAGATTGAAGTAACAGGAAAAAAAAAGGAAATTGAGTATGACTGTTCTGCCTCAGTTACATCGTCCTCCATAGCCTGCATTTCTCAATAGTGCTTGCTTGATGTCTTCAGACCTTAACCGCGATCTTTGCTCCCCATCCTATGTATTCCACAAATACAGAATCAGATAATCAGGATACAAAGGCATTCATTTCGCCAGTAAAAGCAAAACCATATAAAAGATCAAGGGTGCTATAGAAAAAAAGATCAAGAGAGTTTTGCATTATTCCAAGAAACCACCTCTCTGCACGACGCCTGCATTCCGAACTCATTGAAACAACTTATCACACATTGCTGAATTTCAAGCCCAAGAGCTTCAATGGTGCTGATAGTGGACAGCAGCAATCCTGGCTTTGCTGCGCAACACACATCTATCCTTGTGTCTACACTCCTCCTTTCTACATCAAAC
This sequence comes from Brasenia schreberi, assembly GCA_036023115.1. Lineage (NCBI taxonomy): Eukaryota > Viridiplantae > Streptophyta > Magnoliopsida > Nymphaeales > Cabombaceae > Brasenia > Brasenia schreberi. The sequence goes on from JAYKKT010000047.1 coordinate 1,659,096, forward strand.
TGCATCTCAATCATCCCCAAAACAAAGAAAGGCAAAGATGAGTAATAATGTAACTCTAAAACCAGAGGTTCCTAAATAGAAGCCAAAAGTATCGACTTACAACATGGGTTTGTACCTACCCTGGGGGTGTTCCTCACTAGAGATTGATTCTGCTCAACCTGCTTGAAAAAGTTGAGAAAATTCAAATGATTGTTGCAGTCTTCAGATAGATCAACTTCTTCTTGGAGAGACTTGATCCTTGCTAGGAGTTCCTTGGTGTAATCAATAGTATCTCCTAATATAGAGGTTCTATCCATCTGTAAGAAACCATTAAGTTTTTCAGTAAAATACAGATAAATAAAGAAAAAACACAAAGATTGTAAGATTATACAATAAATAGTATTTGAATCTTCACCTTGCTGATTCTTGGAACAACAGATCTTAGCATTGAGAGTCTGTCATTCAATCTCTTCCTTCTCCTCCTCTCTGCCATGAGGTTCTTTGATGGCTGCCCTTCCATCCTCCTCTTCGCCAATTGCTTACTTCTTGAACCAGCTTCTGCAGCACTTAGTTCAAACTCTGGGAGTCCTAAAGCCTGAGAGATACCTTGTTTTGATATTCCCTCCTTTGAGTCTACAGCATACAGGCTCTTGCACAATAACCCTAACTCATCGTCCTCAACCAAAGGAAACAAAGTTGGTGTTTGAGAAGACGAGAAAGCAAGATCAGGAGTCGACAAAAGTCCATCTTTGAAGGGATAAACTGATTCCAAGGAGCACCCAATTGCTGATTGCAAGGAAATTGTGGGCTCGTTGAATGAAGGTGCTGGATGTGTCAGCTGCTCGTAGTTTCCAGCAGGTAAAAATGATGCTTGCGAGAAGTAAGAAGTTGGGTTCCTCTGAAAATCACTCAAGCTGCTTTCATCTGGAAAGAACTCATTCATTTCGCCAGGATAGTTTTCCATCAGTTCTCTCCTCAAAGCCAGAAACTCCTCAAACACTTCATCAGCTTCCATCTCTCTCTCCCTCTCTCTCTCTCTCTCTCTCTCTCTCTCTCTCTCTCAAACAGCAAAGACTAGAATAGAGTTTGTGCCTCTCAAAGCACAGTTGGGAAACCGGGTTTAATAGCAGAGGCATAGATCTTGACAATGTGGTAAATAATAAAGAAGGACCCAAAAGCTAATCTATCGTGTTCCTTTCTTCCTTTGATTGAAAGAGCCAGCACCATTTTTCCAAGTACTCTTGTTTCTATTTTGGCACTGCTTTCATGGTACCGGAGAAGCCACAACTGTAATTTTTTGTTTTTTTCTGCTCAGGAAAAGGAGAATTTCAAAGCTTTAATAATAAGAAAGATGTATGGTAAGCCTGTCGATTAAATTATCGACTAGTTTATTCTTTTTTCTTTTTAATAAATTCATAAATTGTTAAATGTTATATGTTGTTTGACATGACAAACAATGGGTTGCAGACGATGACAAGATCAACGATAGAGTGCGGTAAGACCACAAGTTGACTTGCGTCGGCCGAGGGATCAGGCTGCGTACTTCTTACTAACTTACCAATCCTCTTTAAGTGAGAAGAAAAAGGATCACGCTCAGTTACATTATTCATATTTAATCAGTTTTGTTTGTCCGTATTGTATCTTATATTGTTTTCTTTATAATATGGGTGTATCATCATGGATTTTTTTTTTAATTCTAAACTTTAAAAAAAAAAATCAGTAAAAATCAAGAATTATTTAGCTTCGTAATTCGTGATACCAAGATCATAATTGATAAGTTATTGAAGAAAACTAACTCTTTCATTCTTTAAAAATTTAAAAACTACTTATTTTTTTTATAACTTACTAAAATTGAACATAATCGTAATTGATAAGTTGCTTAAGTTAATTATCTTACTCATTGGTAAGAATTTTGAAAACTTTTTCATTCACAAGAAAATCAACATCGAATGTAAGGAGTTTCTCTTGTTAAAGGAGACAAAATAAGATTAATCTTTGCCAAAGAATATCACTCAAGCAAAAAATATAAAAAATCACATTACAAACTCAAACATTTTTATAAGCAAAGGGAGTATCAATACAACTGATATGCACTTGTATCGTGTGATACGGCTTGTATCGCATGATACAGACCGGCATGATACAGACCGATACACTGTATCATACAATTCGATATGATATGCGATATGCCCTGTACCATATGATATGAGACGATATGCATAACCCTTATTTAATAAGCCATGTTGTTGTAAGCTGTTGGTGTGTGTGTTTGTGCGCTCCCTTGTATATTTGTGTGTGCATATGTGTGTAAGGATTCATACAGTCCTTTCTGAATCCACCTACCCACATACACGCACACACTTCTTAGGTGATTGGGGGGGTCTTCGGGAGTTCACACTCGCCGTGATTTCAGCTGAAAAAGCAGTGTTTTCGTATTAGCTTAATGAAAAACAAGAAATCAAGTTGTGATTGTGATCATTATACTTTGATTAAAAGGATGAAATCAACACTTGATCCGATTGCTTATATTTCAAATGGGTCATGGAAATTTGTCTAAGCACAAACAGAGCCAGGTATGCAGCCCCGGTAGTCGAACTCACAACCTGAAACTTCCGAGTCGAAAGCCCTGCCAGGTGAGCTAATGCTCTGTGCCCCTTGGGCATTTCTTTCATGAGTTTTGACTGGAAAGTGCATTTATTGTGTCAAAACTTCTTGTTCTTATTAATGTGTAAGAAACATGACATATGAGAAATTTGTGAGGCTTGTAAGATTTTATCTTAAACTTTTCCTTGAAGGGAAAGAATCGCATTTAAATAGTTAAGCCTCAATTTTCACACATAATTAGGTTTAATACTTGTCTAAACATTTCATGGTAGGAAAATATTTGTTGTTTTTTCTAATAATTAGTGATTTTGAATGTTCTAAATGTCATGTTGGGCCCTCTATCATACAGGACATCTATGCATGTATGGTACCATATCTAAAGGTGGCTAGTACAGTCCCAGCGAGAGCCAGAGGAACCAGACCCAAAACCAGATCGAACCGAGGACCTCATCAGTTTGGTTATAATTCTACATTTTAGAAAACCAGAACAGGAATCGGCAGTTCAAAACTGATATTTCTAAACCATATGTTGGTCTCAGTTCCAAAATCCCACAGTTTAGTGAAACCATAACTAAACTGGGACTGGGATTAGAACGAGAACCGGAAAAAGAGACGAAGACGGGCTAGTTTGATTCCGGTTCCAAGTTTCAGTAGAACAAAAACTTGCTGTTTGCAACCACCAGCCCTGGTTCACGCCTAACCATTATATCCTACAATTTTTTTATTTCTTGTTATTAAAGGATCCAATTTCCAATAGCAAAAAAGCCTTAAAGATATTAAAATTTTAAAAAGCAAAATCATGTATGATAGAATTCAAGAATACTTTACGATGTACTGTGTATCATATCATATAGATGCATACCATTGAATGAAAATTGTACATGTATAAGCTTCTAAATGATCTGATACCAATATACAATATTATCTCATTGTACGAGATGATACTAGAATTATATGTTTGCCATTTCCTAATAACATGCTCTCTCTCTCAAAATAAGTACCCTTTGTGAAGACCCATCTTTTTTCTTTTGGATGAGAAACCCTGTGAAGAACCATGCTTCAAAGAGCCATACCTTGAGGGCTTCATCCTTTTGTTCTTGGTACAATGGGAAGTCAGATGCATACCCTTGGTATTGAACTCATGACCTTCAATTTGTGAGTCGACCCCCCAGCCAGTGATGACACCCACTTCCGATGCGAGTCCACCGTCGAATCCTTAGAACCTCTCCTTACCATGAGTTCCCAACCATGTCTGGTTTGGCTCTCGAGGATGATAAAACGGTAAGCTGATTAATTAAAATGCAGGACAATTATTCCCTTCCTCATTGGCATAATAACCATACGAATTTCTAAAACATGTAACAATAATTTAATATGATTCTTGCAAACTACGATACATTTCTTACTTTCCCGAGCTTATTGTGGTTCTTGTTGTTTCTCACCAACTGGCCTATTATGAAAATTAATATAATCCTATAATGAAAATACTTTATACCAAATGATGGGACCAAATAAATATTCCTCCCCTAAGAGATAGGTACCTTATCCTGTAGAATTCATCTCAAATTTTATAATATTGATTTTGCATGCCCATCTCTCTCTCTCTCTCTACCACAATGCTCACTCATATCTAACTATTGGTTTTAAGACCATGAGTGTAATAATACTTCTCTTCTTATATTTTCAAAGATCCTTGAAAATTTTTAAATTATATTTATCCTATTGAAAAATAATAGATGGATATGTCAAAGGTGAACATGATCCCGTTTTCATAGGTGAACATGATCCAGTTTTCATATATATATATATATATATATATATATATATATATATATATATATATAGGATAAATATAATTTAAAAAATTTCAAGGATCTTTGAAAATATAAGAAGAGAAGTATTATTACACTCATGGTCTTAAAACCAATAGTTAGATATGAGTGAGCATTGTGGTAGGCATGATCCAATCATTATATATATATATATATATATATATATATATATATATATATATATATACGTGAAAATTTGATCTTCTCCACCTCTCACATGTTCACTAATGTATAGTCATTACTTTTTTGTGGTATGAATATAATTTAATTTTGTATAACCTCGGTAGTGGGTAGGATCCAACCAATATATATATATATAAGGACTTTTATGTGAGAATATACCAATCATGGGCCAATTGCTTCATTTCTCAAATTAGATGCCCCTCTAAGTACAACAAAAGCAAAAATGTCTTACTCAATATGTGGTGACTGATGTTAATAAAACAAAGTTCTTCGAAAGAGGCAAGAGAAAGACGAAAAGGTATTTGGAATGAACGGTAGAAGATGATATTGATACCCTATGACTAATTTCACCAAATTGGCCCCTCAGGTTTTCTCCATTATCACTTTATCTGTTTGCATGAATACATTTCTCTAAACCCAAATTACTCCTACATGGCTGACTTAAGTGATAACTAAAATCTTGATGGCCAAATAACTAAAAAATAGAGGTAGCAAAATGTAAAATGTCAAACCCTAGGGTTTCAAAGGCAAAGCTTTCCCTATGAATAAGTATTCATATGATGCAACATACAACACAATGAGAACTAAGAACCCCATGTACACCTTGCTGCTTCCGGTCACACAGAAACATAGAATTGGAACCAAACCGTCCTCTTTCTAGTTTCAAGTTCTATTTAGTTTCGGCTTCATTTGAAACAGACATGCATTAAAGGTGAAAATTTGGAACCGAAACCAAAATATCGCTTTAAACCTCCAGTTCTTAACCAAGGAAACTCACACCAAAGTAGGTCTTTGGTTTGGTTCTAGTTCTAGCTAATTTCAAAAGAGGTTCGGGACTGCTTGAACTTCCAGTTCAAACTGAGCACCTCCAACACTATGTAACCAACTCAATGTGGAATAGGCTCTTGTTTTAATTTTAGATATCCAATCACAATGAAAATCAGATCCTGCCCACTACGACATTGTTTATAAATTCGATCATTGCGTTTTAAGATATGAATGTAATTTTGATGGTCGCATAATTTTTTTAAGAAATAATAAAAGATAATTTTATTATGTTCAAGCATGAATAAACACGATCAGTGGTGGACACGATCCAATCACAAATGTATATAGCAAACAAGGATTTGGAGGTTGAATAATGCCCAAAAAATATTTATCACTCAAAAAAAGTTGCCCTTCACTTAGGTCATGGTCGATTCCCACATGTCATGCTATAGAAATTGAATCCTTTTTGACACCAGCAATTTTTATATATAAATTTAAGTGCGATTGCTGACAAGTCATGAAAATGGATAACCAATAAAGAATATTTATGCAAAAAACCCAAGAAAGTGTACCATAGTCTTAGCAAAGTCATCATCACCGAAAATCGCGAATCTGCCAAGAAAATATTTAAAACCCAAGAACCTGCAGAATTTGACCCACAAGTCTGTCGTAAACGAAAAGGATGGAGAAGGGCAAGACCTTGTCAGTAGCCCCTCCTTTTAGCCCCACAAATCTCCATTCGCTTGATCCCAACATGGGTTGAATTGGGCACCCATGGTTTTGTTTAAAGAATAAATATATAGATAAATATATAAATATATATAAAAAAAAACTAGATCTTACCATATTTGTTGACTCATATTCATCTATGACTTTAGGATGGTAAAAATATAATTTCAAAATTTTTCAAGAACTTTACAAAACTAGAAAAGATATTTTTATTACATTTATATCACCCAGAATAATGAGTGAGTAGGTGTTAGTGGGCATGATTCAATCAATATATATATATATATATATATACACACACACACGAGGAAAAGATATCCTTCCTTAATCCTAAAACCATCATGGGAGAATTGGGCACCCATGGTTTTGTGTGTGTATATATATAAGTGAGAGAGATCCTTCCCTAGCCCTAACCCTAAGAAAACCTAAAATCTAAAGCCAGATTTGTGGTAGAAAAATATTATTGTTGTGTTTTCCTGGTGGAACTAGGCTGAATTGAATAGTGGGATGCAGACACAAATGGTTCTGCCTGAATTGGAGGCTTGTGAACAAGTTGGGGAGGGATGAAGAATTTGTGAGGTGTGCAATGGACCACTCTAAGAGATCAAAAGGTGCCAGAAATATACAATCCAAACTTCAAAAGGAAAAGAAAGCCTTCAATGTGTCGAAAGTAAAAACATAACAGCCAACATTTTTTTTAGAGTTAAATGATAATATGACACAATGTGAATAAGTTTCGAAAGACTCGATTCACAACAACCTATATCTCAACCTATGTCAAAGTAGACATGTCAGGTTTCAGGTAAACCAGAATCGATGGTTCCAAATCATCAGTTTTGGTTAGCCCAGAACCATCAGTTCTAATTTGGATCTGGTTTTGGTTTAGTAAAAGATGAAACCAGAACCGAACCAGGTGTTGGTTCCGGGTTCAGCCTGTTCTTGGCCCGGTTCAGTTTTGGTTGGAATCATCGAACTGGTTAGGAACTGATTATGTCTGTTTGAGGAAGAAGCGGAGTCGGGATACAAATCTTGAGGTGGCTGTAACATTGTCACTTGTAGGGTTAAGCAGCATCTTCTTTGAACAACGTGAACCTCGTTGGAGAAATTTTGAATTTTATGGAGTGATGAGTCTTTAGGGGTGTTAGATGATAAAGCTTGAGACGATGAAATTCAAAGTACAATTCTAGTTTATATCATAATTAAATGTGAATTTTATCGTGCAATATCATAATTAAATGTAAATTTTATCATGCAATAAAAAGTAGAATAGTATGACCTCACTTTTTACTCAATTAAAAAAACCATGAGCAATCCACTACTACAAGTGTGCCGCTCAATTCTAGTTCTTCCCCTCACAATCAAAAACCCCTTGGAGTCTCCTCCCTTTCTTGTGCGACTCACAGGGACACTTTAAACTTACTTTTTTACTATTTATACTAGTTTTGATGATAAATTAAGAACAAAGGTGACGCATCGCGTGTCCTTTCTGTTGTGTCCCTGTGGCGTGACTAAGTTTGGATGAGAGCTTCATCCTCATGAATACGACGTCGGGATGTTCACATTGGGCTTTGTTGCGAATACATTAAGTACATGACTCCCATGAATATGGCCGAAGAAAGCATTCCATGGTTGACAAGTTGACACCATTAAACTATGTATCACCATCCAAATTTCATGACATCAGTTCTTTCTTTTTTTCTTTTTTGTCCTTTACAATTATTATTATTATTAATATTACTTTAGAATTTTCGAATTTACCTAAATTTGGAAAACCAAGATGCTTGTAGATTTGAAGCTTAACTAAATCTCCCGTTGAAACTGGACCGAAACCCCAACCGGCGGCTCAAACTACATGTTCCGGTTCCAATTCATAATTTTGTTTTGATATTCTAACATTTTTGTTTCTCTTTAACTTTGGAATAACCTACACTGTAATAGAAACCAACGATTACGAACTGGAACTGGATGAAACCCGATTCGGTTATGCTTTATACTTTCGAGCAAACTGAAATTGTCGGTTTCTCTCATCCTAAAAGAATTTTTAGAATCGCCATTTGATTCAACATGGACATGGTGAACAACCCATTACGCAATGGCGATTCAAAATTTTATGATACCATTAATCTTTCCTTTTTATCATTTCTTCTCATTTTTGGCACTATAAATCTATGTAATAAAGAAGGGATTCAAAAGACTTTAACATTGACTCTATGATTATCAATTCATGTAAACATGAAAACCCGATCTCACCTTTTATTTTTTAAGGAGTTTTGAAAAAGAAAAAAAAAGATGTTATTACACTCATGTACCCAAAAGCAATTTGATGAATGTGAATTGATGAATGTGAATGGACAAGATCCAATCACTCCTCGTAGACATAACTGGTTTCAGGTGAACCACAATTTGAGGTTTGAAACTGCGTGTTCTGGTTCACCCAAAACTGTGATCAACAACTGGGTTGTGGTTTAAACCAGAAATCGAGAAACATAAACGAGAACTATTGGCATAGTGAGGTGGTAGGGCATTGGACCTTTTGATACAAAGATTCAATTGTTGATGAACTATCTTAACAGTTTTTTCTTTCAAATGGTTGCGATCGCAATTTTTCTTCCTAACAGTTACAGCCATCGATGAATTGTGTTGGAAAACCGTCGGGGAAAACTTTATTTTTTTTATTATTGGATTTTTATGTTGGTCATTGCAAAGCCATGGTGCCCAAAAATTTGCTCCTTCACATGAAGTGAGAGGTTTTGAAAATAAAATTTTGTCACATTTGTTAAAGTCTAATATTCACATTATAAAAGTAATTGTATGTGCATGGCCCAGTAAAATTGCCAATTTTTGTCATATCTGAATAGGCTTTCTAATATATAATTAGAGAGGAGTCCCATTCTCAAAAGTCCTATATGTTGTAGATTCCATGCTTGATTAATCCAATAATGGACCTACAACACATTTTCAATGAGTTTAGAACAACTCATCAGACCGAGAGTGTTAGCTCAATGATAGGACGCTCTAACACCATTGCTGCTGGTGGGGAATTCGACTCTCAGAGGGTGCATATGTAGGTGTGTGTTAAGCTTCGGCCTCTTGTAAAAAAAAACAATTCATGTAAAAGTTATATATGGGATAAGTCCACTATTTGTGTTTATTGGTAATAAAGTTTTTTTTTATCGTTAATGAAGTTTTTTCCGGTTTCTCTCTTATATTCCTTCTTTTCTTCTTAACCTCAAATCTCTTGCAGACTTCGATATAAAGTTTTCTTATATTTCTTCTTTTCTTGTTAATAAGGTTTTCTTTTATATTTCGTCAATATGTACCTGACCTTTATGCATCAACAAACATTCATATGAATCAAACTTCTTGCGAAACAAGTTTTACCTTCAGGTTTGAATTTTCCGACAACTAAGTCAAATACCATGCACAAATATGCAGGTTGAGGCCTTATTTCAATACCTGCATCTTGCAAAAAAAACTCATAAGCCCAAGAATCAACAACTCCCTTCAGAGAATTCTCGCTACAGGTCATCATCACAATGGTCATAAGCTTCAGATTCACTACTCGAAAAAGTTTAAACTTTCGCTATGGTTTTTCAGAAGAACGATACTTGAATTGCAAAGTATAAGAGTCTGGGTGGTACAATTTTCCTTCCACCCACCATTTTGAACAAGAATAGTCCCTATGATTTTCTCTTGATCAACTTGGTTGAGGAACGTAATTCTCCAACGTTTGAGCCGAAGCCCAAGTTTTCCGGCGACCTTCCATTAAAATCCATGCACCAGCATTTACAGAAAGAATTGTCGAGATGGCCCGATAAGCGACCGCATACTCATTTTTTTCTTCCTATCAAAACTGATTATTTCTTTAAAAAAAAAAAAAACTGATACTTTCTTATAATTCCTATTAGAACACAAGTTGATGTGCAATATGATACCCCTAGGCTCGATAGGTACATTATTGTTTCATAGAGTAGATTTGAAGAGATCTAATTTGCATCATTGAGTAAGGAAAGCATTGTATCTTAGCAGTAAAAAAGAGTGCAAAGGATCTAACACCATGCATGATTCAGTAGCAAGGCCAAAATGTATATCTCAAAGAAAACGACGTTATGATGCGTCATGATACATCCCAAGTCTAACAACGAGTTCATGAATGTCCCTCTCACGTCCATTTATCAATAACATAGCATGATGATCATGATGCAGTACTTGATCATTCACCAAGGAATCCAATATTTTATAACTTTGACAACGACTCACTGAAAATGAATCGCCTTAACGAATTTCGCCTTGTCGATCTGTACAATTGCATGCTTTTCAGTATATAAATTTGTCAAGCTATATATATATATATATATATATATATATAAGTTATTAAGTATAGAAGAAAACTTTATCTACCTATCATTTATAAAGTTATTAAGTTTTTAGAAAAATATCGAGTAACTATTGTTATGCTAATGCCTTCAATATATATATATATATATATATATATATATATATATATATAGAGAGAGAGAGAGAGAGAGAGAGAGAGAGAGAGATTAGTACCTTTCTCAATTACTGTTGATGGATAATTGAAATGTGAATCCAAAAGAAAATTTATTTTTTGTCTTTTGAATTCAAATTTTAACTATCGATGACAGGATAATTAAAATTTATTTGAATATGTATTATCACTATAGTATTAGCATATACTAGGCTCTCTCTCCCTTTCTCTCTCTCTATATAATAGTATTTTGGCACATATATACTAATGCCTATTGTTTTACTTTTTATGAGTATGAATATAATTTATAAACTATAAAGTGTTTATAAAAATATGAGATATATGTACTCATGCCTCTCAAAAGATAAATGAGAAGAGGAACATAAATATGCATGTGTCATAGAGAGAGATTGGATTATACTCATCATCGACGTTGTCTACCCATACACAATCATTGTTTTTTAAGAGCATTAGTGTAATAATATTATTTGTTTTAAAAAAATGAATTTTTAAATTATTTTCGAGCTACCAAAAAATAATGAATATGCACGGTAAAAGTGAGTAAGATTTGGTTTTATATATATATATATAGAGAGAGAGAGACTCGTTTTCTATAAAATGTAGTAAAATGTAGTATGTGCTTATTTCATCTAGATTTAGATGGTAGCAGCATAATTACTAAAACAGAATCACCACTCAAAAAGTTAACTTAAATTTTTTTTTAGGATTCTAAATTAAATTAAATTAAATATAAATATATATATATATTCAAAATATATTCTTAGCTGCTTTATTGAAGTTTTTTAGAATATCGAAACTATTAACTAAAGGTTTAATTTATGTTTTACTAAAAAAATCACGTTTTCGAGTGCGTCTTTAGATGTAAGACTCCTGTCTCTATTCTGGTCTTGACTGCTACTCGAGTTTCATCACGTGATTTCTGCTTGGATCGTCCATCGGGAGTGAGATTTCCTGGTGCGTCCGGCTGATCCGTTCGTACCATTAAGCATTAACTAACCGTTGGATCTTTAAACCAACGGCAAGGATGAGCCTTGTGATAGGTCTGCGGTCATCCGTAGGGTGTTGGCTGGCCGCCGGTGGCGTCATTGTCAACCCTCCGATCGATATCTCGCTGCCTTCCGACTCTGACGTCTCCTGGCTGCCGTTCATCGGGCAACACAAGACAAGACTCTTGATGCTATATAGATCGTTCATCTTCGTGATCAACGGCGTTTACTGATATCTCCATGAACAGTCCGAATCCATAACACGTGAAGCCCGAGTCTTTTAGAGCCGTTTATCTCAATGGCATCACTATTGATCGGTGAATGAACGGTCACAATTCACACAAGGAAACCCTCTCTCTCTCTCTCTCTATGAGGCTCCAACCCATCTTTCGCTTCTTAATAAAATGAGGCATTTTATCTGCTTTAGTTTAGAGAACTTGGATCAGGGTGGATCTTTTGGCCTTCTAGGTCGTGTAATTTCGTGTCCGTATCATAAACAGTTCAACTGACCAGAGCGTTGGGTGGACATGACTCATGGGTATGAATTCCGCGAGTCGTGTTCGTGTGCATTTTCGTGTCAGACATAAGCCGTGTCTGGACCGGAGGTTTACCTCCATACAATGTTGACACCATCAAAAGTAACAGGGGTTGCACAAAGAGCAATGGCTCATCTGGCTAGGGGGTCGACTCACAAATTGAAGATCATGAGATCGATAACTGGCATTGGCCTTTCATTGTACAAAAGAGAGCAATATTCGATCTACCGGTCGGCACACGATCCCGACTCGAGAAGTGGGTTCACCGGCAGAACCCACAAGGGAGGAATGATTGAAATCCGGACCCAAAGTGATGATAGATAAGTAGGACAAAGTTTTAGACCGGGGCCTAACCTTGTTCTCTTCTCCGTGTGCTTTCGGACCGTTCCTTTTCCTTTGTCACTGGCCCAAGTGACCCATGAATTATTAGCCCATACGGTCATACCTCACTCTTGTCATCGACCAAAACTGACCCGAAATGTACCTTGGATTTGGATTTGCCTGTACCCATGCTTGGCCCATTTTGGATCATGCCATGCACGTGAACCCACAAATTACACCTAACAGCCTAGTCTTGCTATTTGCTAGCGTTCCCTGTGAATGACTATTCTCTTTCTCTCTCTCTCTTTCTCTCTCTCTCTCTCTCTCTCTCTCTCTCTCTCTCTCTATATATATATATATATATATATATATATATATATATATATATATATATATATAAACTTGTATTAATAAGATAAGAAAATGGCTGAGAATATTCTGCTTTCGGGTTAGTGGGAGATCTTGAAAGAGACGGCCTGCAATTATTCCAAACAGAGGTTTTGATCGTCTTCCGGCGCCGTAGCAGATTGTTCTCAAAAGCCACAAGAAGCCACTAAAACAATATCCTTAATTACCCAACAAAATCAGATTGTCACGAGCCACATGAGTCTAATTTGCTAGAGGGTTCGCTGTTGAAATTGATCTAACATAGGCAATCCATTTCAAAATCACGGGTATGCAACTAATCTAGCTGGGCTCAACAAAAGCAACACACACTCACACACACATATATTGAGAGAGAGTGTTGTTGGACTCTCATTCGTGCTAGACCATTCATGCTAATCAAAATTATTCAATTAAAGAGATAAATAACATATACTCCAAAAGCAAAAAGCATAACAGTATACACCATCTATCTCTTCAATAAAATTCGATTTGATTAGCATGAATAGTTTAGGATGAATTAGAGTTTAGTAACTCTCTCTCTATAGGGAGAGCATAGTACATGCATACATCCATTCAAGCTCAAATCCGCTTAAACATTTCTATCATTTGATCGGCATGATCAACAATGAAGATTTCAATTTTAAAATCATTTAGTACCAAATATGAAAAGATAACCATACATTTTGTTTTTTAAATTTAAATCATCATTGATCATGCCAATCAAACAATATTGATCTTTAAGTAGATTTGAACATGGTATTAGTGTATGCATATACCAATCTCTCTCTCTCTCTCTCTCTCTCTCTCTATATATATATATATATATATATATATATATATATATATATATATATATATATATATATATATATATTATAAAAGAACAAAGGTTCCCTAGATTTGGAGGATCACATAACAACATACATGAGAACGGCAGGGTTAACAAATTGAGTGAAGGAAGAATGATGTCGCAATAGTCACCTTAGGCCTCGGCGTCTCTTTGTGCCTAAGATTGTGACTCTCCACTGTATGTTTTGGAATCATTTTTCATTGTCAATGCTCCTATTGTATTTGTACGCGATGGATTGTATCTGTCATAGTCTCATACATATGACAAGGCCAAGAATAATCATAGACACCTTGTATCAATAATCAACATCATGTCTCTCAAACAATTTTGGCCTGAAACAAAATGTAATCTTAATTGATGTTCGGCCGGGACGGCAATGCTTTTCCGGCGCAATACGACTACATTGTTTGTTCCGGTGGTGCCACTTACTTGGTGGTGGGTGGTTTCGGAACACAGTCCTGGGGGGTCCTAAAACCGAAACCAGGGGAACCAGAACTAGAAAGATGGCATCGATTAGCTGAGTAAATACCTTGATAGGGCATGTCGTCAAGATCGTATATCCTACCTAAGATTTCATGAAGTTCCTTGGACCGAGTACAATGGGATCGGATCAGGATCTTAAAGATTGTACCTTTCTTCTATTTTTCAAAAAAATAAATTTATGCTTACTATAATTCATACTTTTCTATAAGTTGTTGGCTTTTGTATTCTGTTGCTTATAAATATATGTATATATATATATATATATATATATATATATATATATATAGAGAGAGAGAGAGAGAGAGAGAGAGAGAGAGAGAGAGAGAGAGAGAGAGAGAGAGAGAGAGAGCATAGTCCATGGGCACACTCATTCATGCTTAAATTCGCTTAAACATCTCCACCATTTATGATCAGCGGTGGATATTTGAATTTTAAAAGTATAACATTAAACGTAAAGTATGAAAAATACAACAACATTTTTTCTTTTAAACGTGAAGATGTTTAAGTGAATTTGAGCACGGATGAGTGCGTGTGTTTACTACATTCTCTCCCTCTTACACATTTATTGGGATCGGTAAACACCAAAAGAATGATAAGATTGTAAGATTTTAAGATCTAGATCATAGATCTTGACAACAATGAGTTTCTTTGTATTTGTGCATGTCCAGAAGAGCATTCATTCTAGTTCGTTCCAAATTGATTTGCATGAGCCTTCAACAAAGTTTCCCAAGTTTGTGTTTGTCATACTGTACTTTTTTCTTCGGCAGGCTCCAGCCAGGTTTACAAAATGTGCACACCCCAAGTATCGATCTCGTGAAAAGTGGGTGTCTAACTTACTAACGTGAGCAATGCATCCCGTGCATGCATGCCGTGTGCATGGTTGCATGTCCGGGTATGGGATAATTCGACTCGAACCCATCTCCCTCTCTCTTATTATAATTTTTCATAGCATGCCTACTAAACCTTATTATAAACATCATAATTGTCGGAATATCCAGCCAAACCTACATATCTTTGGTGGT
Organism: Brasenia schreberi; assembly: GCA_036023115.1. Lineage (NCBI taxonomy): Eukaryota > Viridiplantae > Streptophyta > Magnoliopsida > Nymphaeales > Cabombaceae > Brasenia > Brasenia schreberi. The sequence goes on from JAYKKT010000047.1 coordinate 1,674,286, forward strand.
TCTATATGTCAACAATGAATATAAACTTATTACTTAAAATCAAGATGACCTTTTTATGCTTGTTATGGATGTTTTTAACCATCTGAATTAAAGGGTGTGTTAGTTTAATGACGAACTTGTAAGTTTTTCGTGATAATGATTCTCAGGAATTCACTCTACCAAGATTCATCTTTTGATTACTCCGATTCGACGATGGTAATCGCGGCATAGATGCCAAGTTTGCTATGCTTTGGGGATTGGGGAAAACAAAATTCCACCTTAAGAGGTGGGGAAATTATTCTGAGGAGAGAATTGAAGTGTTGATAATTCAAATTATCAAGTTTTGCATCACATAAAAAGCTTATTCTGAAGCTTTAAACAACGGATGCATCAGTTTTGATATAGACTTGGATGTATTTGAGGGTGCCCTTGTAATGTTGAATCCCCTAAGATGTGTTTGATTCATGATTCCAAGAAAATTGAAGCTTGATTTTTGGTGCTCATAGTTTGAAGTTTTCTATGAAAAATGTAAAACCTATTGCTCGAGATGTATTTGATTCATGATTCCAAGAAAACCAAACCTTGATTTTTGGTGCTCACAGTTTCAAGTTCTCTTATGCATCAAATCAAATGTGAAACTTGTCCAAAGATCGATTAAAAAAAGTTGGCACTAGGGGAGAGGTAGACCACATGGACTGGACCCATACCCATGGGGTTCACACGAAAAAACAAGCACCTCCTTCTTTCTCATAATTGGACCTTGCTTTGATCTAGATGCTTCATTATTTTTATTTTTTATTTTTTTTGTTAGTTACAACAATAGGCCAAAGCCGTAGACACATGCGCATGCACATCTCCCAAATCGAACTCACCACCTGTGTCGTCGTCGATCTCAAGGCTTGTTCCTAGAATGGCACCAGTTACATGGTCATATTTCCAATCCTTAAACATGCTCAATTGAGCACAACACTCAATCTCTTGTTTTGTACAGTTTTGTTGGTTTAACCACGGACTTTCGTCCTCTATCACCTTCTACTTCTCCTCTACTATTGAAAACTACCCTCTACTGTCAAAACCATTAGAACCACCTAAAATTAGGTGGTGGAGATGGTGACTCAAATAGTTGAAGGATGGTTTTCAATAGTGTAAGAGTAGTTGAAAGTGATAGAGAATGGTGATCGGTGGTTGAATCGATAGAACTATGTGAAATGAGAGATTGAGCACCATGCTCAATTGAGAAGGAACAATTGCCTCCATATACTTCCTGCAACAACTAGAACAATGTCATGTGGAAACACTTCTTTGGGTATTGTCAGAAGAGAGCTAAATCCTTCTTTTCGTGAATTTATTCGGTATAAAATTGTGATTATATTCTTTGAAACTGCTGATTCAACCGAGTCATCTTGAAGGTTATTCAACTCGAAAATGGATTCTCATTGAATTTAGCATGCACACGCGTCTGGTAAGTCCAAAAGCTAGTTATGTAGAGCTCGAAGCATTGGACATATATGTGTCTTCCTCGAGATATTGCTCGACTTGAGCTCGATAAGCATTTGTATGGTAAGTAAGAAGTCTGTAGAGTGGGAGGCCCATGGAGTATATTCTCATATTTAATCCAAGTCAGGTTTGTTATCTAATGGGATTTAGATTTGGATTATGGATATGTGATTTCTGAATTTAATTAGTATGTTTTCTCATTTGCATTTTGCTTGATGAATGATCCATGAACATTTCCTGTTTGGTTCATTCAGTTCGTTTACCTGCCCCGGTATCAATTGCATTGATGAATCCAATTTGATCGATCCGATTTGTTTGAATCTGGAGTTGGATGGGAAAGTGACACGAAATCCAAATATGAATTTAGACTTGTCTTACAAGCAGTCGGGTCAGACTAGAGAAAGGGGTTAATATAAAATTCCGCTGATAGTATTTTGGTCCACTCCGATGTCTGATAAAACCAAACCATTGACAAAGATAAATAGGTTGGATCTGCTTGAGATGGTGGTTTAATGAATCCAATCTAATCAGATACAAACCAAACCAGTTCAGGTTTCAGAGTTTGAATGTGATCATCAGAATCTGGTCTTATCGTGAAAGCGACCACGGGGTTTAGATACCGGATTTATCTAATAAAGACATAATATCCGATCCAATTAGCAGCCTAGGTATAGTCACTAGTGAATTTCAATTGGGGGCATAATATCTTGTATTTGATGGAGAGTTGATGATGAATTGTAAGGAAATTATTGATGCTTTCCTCAAGTTGTTAAAGGGAATTGAAAATTAGTTTATTCTATGCATCATTCCTACAATACAAGTTATGAGCCAGCCAGCATCTCTTTCCCAATTGAAATAGGTAAGCAAGTGGATCTGGATCCTTGGATCCATATATTTCTGCGGTTGAAACTGATGTTCTTGTGTTGCCTGTCGGGATCTTGGTAGACTCGATTCGAGCAAGTTGTGAATTATGGTAAAACTTGAACATGCTCACCTAAAACTTCAAAAGCTCGAGTTGAATTAGCTCGAAAAGGTTGCGGGCATTTGGAAAATTTCTTTTTCTTTGAACCTCTTGTCTTGCCCCGCTGCCTTGAGCCATGTGTTAGATAGGCGGTCAGGTATTGGCCGGTTCCCGAAGACCCCAGCCGAGCCCACTCGATTGGTTGGTCTGTGGGTCATCGAACCCACGGTATTGAAGTTAAGTGGGGCAAGCAAAAGCATATTCTGTTCCCTATAATTGAAGAGTCAAATTATAAATGAATAAAATAAAGTGGGAAAAGGTGAAAAAGAGCAAGCAAAGTTGACGTTAAAAACACGAGAAATAGAAAACAATGAGAATCGTCTAATCCAAAGTAGCACGGCGAGATCAAGTCCCAATCTAGACGCTGCCACGTTTTAAAGCAATGATATTATTGTTAAGGTAGCAGCTCGGCTTGTGGTGAGGGCTCATCTGTTTGTAACGACCCTAAGCAAAATGGTTGATTCACATTGAGAAGCCAAATGGAGTGCTCTCTCCACCCAAATTTTTGAAAACTGAAAGTCATGAGTTCGATATTTGTGGTGTGCATTTGGCTTCGGCCTCTTCATTATACCGAAAATAAAGATTTAATGGTGTTAATTGTTGATGATGATAGAGAGTTCATTGCATAGACACTGATGAACCCACTTTAGAGCTTTGTGAGACATGTATCTCACTCAAAATCTAAAAAAAATCATAAGTCTGCCACTATATATAAAGAAATACAAGTGTGTGTCTGTCACTGAAAATATAAGTGGTTTGAAATTGTCGGTTTTAGTTTCAAACTGAAATCCATAAACCGTATCTGAACCAAGAGGTTCTTGGTTCTGATTTTCGACAGTTTCAAGTCCGGTTCGGTTTTGGTTCTGGTTCGAACTGCCGAACTGGTTCCGAACCGGCCATAGCTATATCCAAGAAGGCCCAAATATTTATATAAAGGCAACCTAACGAGGGAAATTCGCTGAGAATTGGTATTTTTTTTCGTTAAGGAGGTGTTATGTTAGGCAGGGGCTTGATATTTGGGAATTACTCTGTTGCATGGGCGGGTTTTCTTATTTTTGCATGAATTACTAGTGAAGGACGAGATCGTTAAATCAACGTAAACAAACAAGTAAAAAATTTCATAAAAAAAAAAAGAGAAACGGTGGAGGAGGTGGCAGCAGCCAAGGGGGAACGAAATGAGAATGAGTATTTGTACGGAAACTGCCTCCTCGTTTCGTTCCACGAGCCGTTTCGTCTCCTTCTGGCGTTGGGACCCTCTGTCGCTTCAATCACCCCCGTTTCCCGTTTCCGTTCGCCCTCAGCTATGCCCCAAAACCATCCGTAAGTGTTCTGTGTGTGTGTGCGTGCGTGCGTATTTCAGCTTTTGCAATCGCCTCATTCACTGTGTTCCTCTGCTTTGTGCGTTTTGGCGGAAGACGGTCGCTTTCTTTCAGTGTTTTGATCGGTATTGTCATTGATATTTCGTGTGTATAAATAAATCAGTGGTTTTCTTTTATGATTTCTTTGAACGATTTTTTTTGTTTTGTGTGGGGTTAGATTGAGTTTCAACTGGACTTGCTTGGGACCTTGGTGTGCATTTTATTTGATTTGGTGGTAGACTTGAATTTTCGTGCAACCTGGGGCGTGTTGGGTGGTTAAATTTGAGAAGTAGGAACGAATTCATGTGTCCAAGTGATGGGAATGCCTTGCTTATGTTTCGGATGGCGAAATTCATTATGGGTGTATATGGAAATCTACATTTCGGATTCGTGGATGGCAAATTCAGCCACTTTCTTTCACGTGAATCGTTGCGGTGAACTGGAACATCTGCAGAATTTTTTCATGAGCGACATGATGACACCCACTTCAGATCGTCCTTAGATATGTTCATGTATATTTCTTACATCTTTTTATGTAGCAGACTCGTGGCTCGTAAAGGGAGAAGGTTGTGTCATAGTGAAGTCTACTTGTTGGCATATTCCATTTTGGATGCATAGCGGCTGTCCGTGCACGCTTTGTCGACGTATGAAGTGAAGAAATCTGCAAGGTTATTTAGAGAACGGGGCAAAGAATCCCTAATTATTGTAGTAGTTGTGGTAATGAATGGTACAAAGTCACAATTGTCTAGACAAAGGACTAGAGCAAAATGTTATGCCTGAGTGCAAGATGATATGCATACCCAACCTGAATCATATTCTTATAGAAAATCCTTCTTACAAATCCAAGAGAGATCTATTATGAAGTTATCAAGGCAAGTTGGTGCTTATACACAGACATACGTATGCATTTTTGTGTGCATGTATGTATATATGTGTGCATGCATATATGCATGTACTATATAGCCTTAACCGAAAAGCCAAACTTTATCTGTTATGTTCACCATGTAAATAATTGTGCAGCAAGACCTTCTTGATTTTTAACTGATTGAGCTTCTAGATATACGTCTCAACACCCTTTTGTTAGAGTGCACTTGACAGAGCTGAAATGTCTAATCTAAGCACGCTTGTTGGGTATGTGACGTATGTCTATTTGTTAAAGCTGTAATTTGCTGTTTTCATATCCCTTGATGTTCTGCTTGCAGTTTATAGTTCAATTTTCGTGAAGTAGTTTACTGTCCAAAGTATACTTCTTGTTCTGATTATGTGTTACTCTCCAGTTTCCATGGCCTATATGGATGCTACATGGACCTCCTTGGGTAATGTATACCGAATACCAATTGTACTATTAGTGCCGGTACCATTGTTACTACTGCCACTTGGACAACAAGCAACTGCATTAAAAAAGCACTCATGGTTTGATGAAAAGAGCACTCGGAGAATGAGCATAGTCACCCACCAGAGAGAAAGAGCGAGAGAGAAGTCGATGATTAGGACTCAAGAGAGGGAGACAAGTAGATGATCATGAGCATAGAGAGAAAGAGAGAGATAAGAGAGAAAGGGAGAGAGAGAATACTTGTCTCGGATGAAGGCAGAGGGCGACGGAGGTGGTAGTGGCCGTCGGCATGCATGTGGTGGCGGAGAGAGCAATAGAAGAGGCAAGAGAGAGGGACATGCATGGGAGACTCATACTTTAAAAAAAAATAGTTTGGGTCAGGTTGGTCCAATATCGGATCGACTTGACCCAACATACACTAATAGCGGCCAGGCAGGTCACCTGCAAAACCAAGCACGATATAGCATTCTTGGGTCTGCGAATATGCTATAGCGCACTATTAACTACTTAGGTGAATGCTTGTTAACATTATAAGATTTTTAGTTCTTACTTATGTGGTTCTTCTCGCTTAATTATGAGGCTTCGAATATTGGAATTCCTCTATGCTCCCTTTTTTCGGCTGAACTCATTCATCTTGTTGTTTTCGGTCTTAGGCATGATGGTTGTCATACATAGATGCACAAGCATGCCAGTCTATTGTTACTTGTTCTCAAGCACTTAGGGGTTGTAATCACTTCTAGATTGGGCATAAAAAGGAGGGAAATCTCCCCACTTCTTTGTACCAGATTCAACGTACTTTGCTACATGCTTCTATTGGGAAGCGGGGTTGGAGTGTTAGAGGTGCATGGGAACAACAAAATTCATGGCGGACATTAAGCATCAGCCTTGTGAAAGAATAACTCTTCTGAATCTCTAATGAAGAGTCAAGATTGTGCTGGCTACCAACGTTATTACTTCTCTCTCTCTCTCATAATGTTGAAGAAAAAGAGCAATCCTAGCTCATCAAAGTTACCTTTGAAGTAAAATTTGAATGAGGATATGAAGTATTACAGTTAAGTGTGCACTCAACAATATTCCTTATCGTTATTTCATGAAATGCTAGGTGATCCATGATAATTTAAGGACAAAAAGAGGTTTCCTTCTTACACAAGTTATGCTTTTAGTTTATATTTAGTCTAAATATTTTGTACAATGTATTACATCATCTGCTCCACTCAATATTTGTTGACTCTCCTTTGAATTTGGATATGCTGTTTCTTCTGAGGGGGAGTACATTATTCTAATAAATGATTGGACAACAGGGGCTGATCATATTATTTTAACGCAGTTGTGTTCCTTTGCAGATATGGCGACTGCTGCAGTCCACAGTTTGTACCCATTACATCGTTGTAAAACAGTTCATCTGGTTTGTATTTCTTTGAGTCCTTTAAAGTTTTTTTGCTCCCTTGCAGACTACTGAACAGTTCATTGGTGCAATACATTCATGTGTGAAGGTTAGGCATGGGCAAGGATTTCACAATGTGGCTGGAGAAAAAAATCACAAAGCATATATGTCTGAAGAATTTTTTGATGCTAATCTTACTCCTCTAGGTTGGAAGCAGGTAAATGCTGATTTGGTTACCTTCTTCCTCTTTGTGTAACACTTCCTTTTTCATCAAATAAGGTACAAGTCAGTCTGAAAAGATGGAAAGGTCACTATACGTGTCTAATAAGAACTTGCCTCTTCAATAGAGATAGAGTCTGCTATTTTACAATGCGAAAACTATTGTTGCCTTAGTCTTTCCCATTTTCTTGCCTCATATGTAAAGCATTAGGCTACAGATTGACCATTAACACCTAGAAAAAGAATATTGTTCCATTTATCTTTGATTGATATGTGTACTTTACTATATGTCAAAATTAAACATTGTCAAATGAAATGTATAATTCTTGGCAGGTTGCTAATCTGCGGAAACATATAGACACATCTGGACTTGCCTCGAGGATTGACTTGGTCATAACATCTCCACTGCTCAGGTATCGTCTGGTTGAGGACCAGGTGCCCCTTCTTCTGTCTATAATGCATTGGTTGCTTGTGACGTGCTTGGAGCTTTCCACGCAACGAAATACTTTAACTAATTGCAGCTAATGAAGATTCCTGATTTCAGTACACTCTACTGAAACGTGAACATATTTTCTCATCACATGTCCATGTATATTTTCTTGCATGCATCGAATACACTACTGCTGCATGGTTGTCAATCATGTATGCATGTGTAAGGTCATCACTGTCACCTAAATCCTTGCACTTTCAAACTAAATTACAACTGTTTTCAAATATCCCTATTCAATAATTCCCATGTTCCTACTGTCTACTTCTTTCCCTAGTCTCTTCAGTCACATTAAGTTACTCTTTCCTTTGTAGCTGTTTCATGTATAAGATGATGGGACCATTTCAGGGAGCACACTTTTATGGTCTTCTCTTAGTTTCTGTTTTTGTTTGGTTGGCAAGATGGGGTTTATCTGACCCTACCAGAGAGACACCTGGTTTATCAAACCTGCACCTTCCTTAAGTCGAAAGGCTTTTCAGCCGACCCCCTGCCAGGCAAAGTGTATCTCCTTGTGCTTCTTTCTTAAGCTTTTTTGAGTTCCTGATTCCTTGTTTCACATTCTTCTTGTTGACTGTCTTATGTGCTGATTCAATTCCTTTTGGAGCCAATGCCTGGATTGGGTTGTTTCTGTTTTATTTCTGTAGTTGATGTCCCTCTGCAAATGATTCCTTTTATCCCTGGATTTGCTTCATGTTAATCATTTTTAATGGTGATTTTGGTAGTTTGTTATTGGGATTGACTCGATATTCTTTTTGTCATGCATATGGATGGTGCTATGCCCACCCCACCTAGTGTGGGAAATGGCTTGGTTGTTGTTGTGGTTTTATATGGATGGTGCTATAATGAATGAGATATTTTGGTTTTTGCTTGCTTCCTCGTTGTTGGCTTTTGATACTATTTTGCTTCTTATTTGAGACGTCTTATGGAACATTTTAGAGCAAAAAAGAAAGACCTTCACATGATATTTATTGATCTAGAAAAAACTTATGATAGAGTACCGAGGGAAGTTCTTTGGAGAACTTTAGAAAAAAGAGGTATCCCATTGACATACATTAACCTTATAAGAGACATGTAAGATGGTGCAAAAACATGTGTGAGGATTCATGAAGGAATGACAGACTTCTTTGAAGTTAATATTGGGTTATATCAAGGATCAACTTTAAGTCCATACTTATTTATAATGGTGATTGATGAGTTAACAAAACATATTCAAGATGAAGTACCTTGGTGTATGTTATTTGCAGATGACATTATATTAGTGGAGGAGTCTAAAGAAAAAGTTAATAGAAAATTGGAACTATGGAGAGAAACATTAGAAAGCAAAGGCCTCTGACTTAGTAGAACAAAGACAGAATATATGGAATGTAAGTTTGATCATTTGGTTACCTCAGAGGACATAGAAATTAAAATTAGCACACATTGCATCCCCCAAAAGGAAAGTTTTAAATACCTAGGGTCAAATTTTCAGAGTGATGGAAGAGTTGATGGAGATGTTACGCATAGAATTAATGCTGGTTGGTTAAAATGGAGAGGAGCATCAGGTATTCTTTGTGATAAGAAGATACCATTAAAGTTAAAAGGTAAATATTATAGAGCAGCAATTAGGCCTGCCATGTTTTATGGTTCTGTTCTGAGTGTTGGGCAGTTAATCATCAACATGTATGAAAGATGTTTGTGACAGAAATGAAGATGTTGAGATGGATTAGTGGTCATAAAAGAAAAGACCGTATATATAATGAGGTTATTAGAAACAAATTAGGAGTGGCACCAATAGAGGATAAAATGAGAGAATATCGTTTAAGATGGTTTGGACATATAGAAAGAAGATCAAAAGAAGAACCTGTAAGAAGGTATGAAAAACTAAATTTGGAAAGTATTAAAAGAGTTAGAGGATGACCACAAAAGTGTTGGAAAGAAATAATAAAGAATGATCTTGCTTATTGTTAGTTAACTGCTAACATTGCACACGATAGGGATCTGTGGAAACAAAGAATCCATGTAGCCGACCCCGTCTAGTATGGGAAAAGGCTTAGTTGTTGTTGTTGTTGATCTTACTGTTCCTATCTTTTCATCTAATATTTGTCCAGACTCCAGTTTTCTATGTTACTTTTGATGCTTGGTTCAGATGTTCCTCTGTTTGATAACAGTATTTCGTTTTCCTGAATTTTGTGATTTTTTTCAAAATTATCACATTTCATTTTTTTTTTACCCCGTCTAGTATGGGAAAAGGCTTAGTTGTTGTTGTTGTTGTTGTATCACATTTCATTTTTTCTAATTTAACCTTTCTTCATTAATGAAAATAATGAGTATTGTAGCATATTTACAATATGGTAAAACACAGGCATATCGGAACACTATACAATATGCAGTCTGTTATGTGCTTTACAACATTTACAGAATAGGATGTTGAGTGTGCGACTAACAGTAGTTTGGGCATGCATGTGAATTAAACTGTCAAAGAGCCCGTGACATTCAAATATAGTTCATATTGGAAGAGCTAAACTGGGATCAGGTCATTAAATACATGAAAGATAAAGTAGTGAGAAATATGGAAGAGCACCATACTTTCAATCAAACAAGTCCTTTATGATATTATGGATAGGCTTGTGTGTGTCTTTTTCTTGAAAGAAAAATTGTAAAGTTAGTTGAGATCATGTAAAAAGAATGACTGAACATGTTTTGAATTTTAAGATTATTAAGATCAGGTTAGTATCTTTCTTAAATTTATAAAAATAAATTAAAAGAGTATCACTATGAGGTGATCTTTATATGGTCTGGTACTATCCAATACAGACTGACAAATGGACTTCTAAAATTTAGATGTGAAGGAGAAAAAAAAATTTGTATCAAACAATATGATAGCCGACCCCGTCTAGTATGGGAAAAGGCTTAGTTGTTGTTGTTGTATCAAACAATATGATATAATAATACACGGGTACCTAAATTGATACGAGTCAGGTACCATACGCATATTCAATAAGTTATTGGACGGTATTGTACTAATACAATACAATGTTGATTCCATCCTAAATACATGATAAAACCAATATGGTACAATTTTTACAACATTGTATTGTATATCATGCTGCTGGGCGTACTTGAAGCAGAAACAGAAAATGAGTCATGGGAAAGATGATTACATTATATTTGTTGTTTGGATGTGAAAGATAGAGAAGAAGTGAAACATAGTGGAAAAGAAAGAGCAAGAGTTTCTTCAGAAGCTTCTACCATCCTGCTTGTATATTTTGTGTTGTTTTGGAGTATTACTTGTATCCATGTTCATTTTGGTTATTTATATGTCTTATTACTTCTTAAGTCATGCCAAAGGTCTCTTTCTATATATATATATATATATATATATATATATATATATATATATATATATATATATATATATATATATGTATGTCTCTGTTTACGAACATTACATAGTATGCATGAGGATGAAAAGCCATAAGAACTAATGATTCATTGGCCTCGCATTGACATGCATGCACACAAAAATGCACATCCATGGAAGAGAGAACAGAAAGAGGGAAAACTGGGCCTAATGGCTAGACAACGGTTGTGCGCAACCAACCCCTCTCACAAAAAGAAAGCAAAAATGTAAAACAATCTTTGAAAAAGTAAAACCTATGGGAACGTTTGTGCACAACCATCTCTTGTTTCAAAATGACACAAAAACTGGGAAACTGCATGAAATGCATACCAAGTGTTCCGCTGAATCTGCTCCATATTTTGGCGAATCGTAATGACCAGCTTCTCATTTTTCTTATCACTTTACACACGCATACATACATATATATATATACATATACATACATATAGTTGGCTTTTCCGCTTTTCCTAATTTTCAGTGTCCTGTTTCCATTTCTGTTCGACATACAGTAAGAGTATCCTGCCTTGGAATTTGATTCTCAGGGGAAATGATCCTAAGAAAGGAAACGTGTTTACAGCTCAATTTACATCCTAGAATGCATCATAACATGTTTCCAGCATCGATGCTGTGTACATTCTAATACATGATACTATGTGGTGGCATCTAATCCTGTTTTCATGGATCCCACCAGTACTGATGTGTTTTGAATCTTTTGATTGTTTATATAGTGCAAGAAAGTCTTACCAAGTTTAGGCTCTACAGGGTTTGATTTGGAAGGTGATGAGTAATCAAGGGCTCAATATTCGTGAAGAAAATGATGCTTGAAAAGTGGCACAAGATGTCATGTTAAAACCAACCATGAATATGACAAATAAATAAAATTAAACATAATGAAATTGCTTTGCATTTATGTGCATGAATGAAAATAAAAGGGCCAAACTCACAGACTATATTGGTGTGGATCACCATAGAACTGTTTGATTTATTTATATCTAACCCTACATTTAGGACAGAGCTTAAACTTTGTAAAGCTATTTCATGTACTTTCATTAATCTTATGTATTAAGGGAAGGACTGTTACTTCCTTGGAAATTAATCAAGGCGCTTAACTTATTATTGGTTAATTTTATTTAGGACAATAGAAACTGCAGTGGGAGTCTTTGGAGGGGAAGAGTTTGTGGATGGGGAAGGGGCACCTCCTTTGATGATTTCGGATGTTGGAGAAAGTGGTCAAGCTGCAAGATCAAGTTTGAATTGCCCTCCTTATATTGCGGTTGAGCTCTGTAGGGAGCATTTGGTGTGTAGTTTAGTTATTTTTGTTGCTAAATTTGTACTTGTTGCATATTATAACTAATCTTCACACCTAAGATATTCTTTTGGTATTTCATTGTCTTCATTGTTGCATATATAGTTAAGGAAAAGTCCATCTTATACATTACCATTTCGTTTCATATGTTCCTTTCACCATTCTAAATCTCAAACTTCGGGTCAATGTCTACAGTGATGATCTAATGGAACATTATGACACCTTCCTGATATTATTCTTTCCTCTTTTCTTTTTCTTTTATCTTTTGAGAAAAATGCTTTCCTAAAAAAATTTCAGTGTTTCATCTCTCAAGATGGAACCAACACTTTGTTGTGTCCGCTTCTCCAAGAGGAAATTTTTTGCCCCTTTATATAGTATAATGCTGAATGCAAAACGTGCATGAAAATGATAAATAAGAAGCATCTTTAACATAGCAATTTTTTTTTCTAAATAACTCATTTGAACCATAAACATTTTGTTCCGAGCCTCCTATCTTTGAATTTTTTAAGTATTCTCTGTATACTGCAGGGAGTTCATCCATGTGATAGGCGGCGAAGGATAAGCGAATATGAAACCCTTTTCCCTGCCGTGGACTTTTCACTGGCAAGTTCTTCAGTGTCTATTTTTATCTTTGTAATCATATTATGTGAAGTGGTTCCTTTACAAACTGATTATATTCTACCAGGGTTATACTTGATCCTGTTTCTCCTGCGACTAATTAATTTCTGAACTGCTTCTAATTCTCCAGATAGAAAACGATGATGACGTTCTGTGGAAGCCTGACTATAGAGAGACCATAGAAGAAGTTGCTACTAGGGGAAGGAAATTTATAGATTGGTAAACTCTTCTTTGGTAATTTCATGTGTATATATTGATCAAGAATGAACACCAAAAAGGAATTTCCAAAAATTGTGGTTGTTGTTGTTGACCATTTTGTTATAGGCCCAAGGTTGTGTTTGTGTCCCTTCCCCATTGTTATTTTTGTTTCTATCTTCCATGTGAATAGTGATGGGCATGTAAGCCGTGCAATCTGCTTTCTATTATGAGTAGCTAAACTTGATTAGCAGGTAGTAAGAGAATACAAGATATCCCAAATGCACTTGTCATATTAGCAGATAATTTGATCAAAGCCTTCAAATGATGAGGTTTATTTGTGTGTTTTGTCTTCTCTTCTTATTTCTTTATTTTCCAAACAGGTCTAAAGAAACATCCAAACCAAAACTAAGCCTATTGCCACAGTAAGTGGGCCCGCATGATTCTTATTGGCCGCCATGCTTTATCTTGTGTCAAGTATTTAATTCCCAAAAAGCAAGATCACGTTTTATAGTTAGTTTACTTCAAGACTTTTGAGGGGTATCTCTACCTCTTTTAAGTTTTTATCAAATAATTTCACAAACCTTCCACTGGAGCTCCACCTGTCCACCTCTCTAAATGACCAAACCACCTTAAGCCTTTTCTCTCGTTTTATCTTTTATTGGTATTACACAATCTTTTTCTCTAATAACCTGATTAAGAATTTGGTATTCTCTTTACTGGTCCCAAGTTCACCTAACTATCACTGTTCCTGCCATAAGCATCTTGTCTACACAGAATGGTTAATTGTCCAACACTCAGCACCATACACTTCGGTGATCTTATTGCTGATTTATAATATTTATCTTTTAATTGTAGTGTTATCTTCTTATTCGTAAGTTTTATTGCACCTCTATGATTTCAGCCAACGTGAATTAGTTGTGCATGACATCTCCATTAATTTCTCTATACTTTTGGAAAACCACCCTGAGTATTTGAAGATGCAATGTCTACTAACTTTTAACTGTTGTTGTCTTATTTATGTCAAAATATAAAATCATATTCATATTTTTTGTCTGTTCTGTACTAAGTTGAAGCCCCTCGTTTTTTTATTCCCTGAGAAAAGTGTAAATGACTACATAGCAGAATTTCCTGGAAATTGCTCTGTGGAAGTTCATTACTCTTTCTTATTTAATTTGCAGGTTATGGACACGTGAGGAAAAGGAGATCGCAGTTGTCACTCACAGTGGCTTCCTGGTGCACACCTTGAGAATGTTTGGGAATGATTGTCATCCCGTCATTAAGGAGGAAATAAGTAAACCGTAAGTTCTTCATAATTTTGTTTCACTGCTGACATCTTACTATGTTTCGCCTTATACACAAATTTGGATGATTCTTATGGTGACCGTGGTGAAACATGTTTGAACTGATGCTAAATTCTTGCTTTTGATTGTATTTCTTGGATTTTGAACTGGCAAGGTTAACTCAATGAGTTGGCTATTAGAAGTTTCTGTTTGTTTCTGCATGTCTTCCTGGGACAATTTAAATGTTTTTCTGTACATATTGTTTTGAAAAGTTATCTTTTTTGTCTGGAAGGTGTTATTTGCTAGATTATTGAGATCATATTTGATGTTAGATTTCTTAAGGTTTGTTCCTTTATTGAAAACTCTTGCTTTTATAACACTTTCTCTGTCAAGAAGCTGAGCCTTGTTAGTAAGTGGCACATTCCGTTTAAAGGAACAATTTCTTCTTCTGAAGTGCCTATAGCTATGGGAAGAGATTCCTGGTCAAGCTGTCATTGTAGGGTCGTCAAGTGGCATGAGCCATGATATAGGTTCTGTTCATACAGAATATATGCAGAAAGAATGGCCATGCGCTCGTCACATGCAAAGAGTTCTATCTAAGTTCAACTGAAATAAACTTCATGGAGAAACTGACAAGAGTTACTTCTGTGATGTTGTTATCAGCCTTTTGGACGTGCTCTTTAATTTGGTCAGTGATCAATTATATCAAGCCAGTCCTGCTAAAATGCTAGCTTTCTGATGAGTTACAAAAGTGAGGAGGAAGATCTATTGTTTCCCTTTGTTTCTTGCCATGAAATTAGCGTGAGTTTTTCATTGATGCTTTGGCTGTCCCGTAGCAGCAACAACTCTATCAGAGGGGATGACCATGCATTGAGCTTCCAAAAGTTAATGATGCCTTCTTTTGGCATTTTAGGCAGAATATCCATATAGTTGATGAGCAACAGTCCGTTTGGCTGATCAAGTTATTCGGTATCAATCAGCCTGAATTTGAGTTTGTGCATGGAATCCCCCAAGATTCTCCAAACGAGTGCTCACCAGCTGTAGGGCAAACAGATGTGGGTGAAATATGGCTGAGGCGGCTTTGTGCTATTGTCATAAAGCCAAAGCTAGTAAGAAACAATCTTATGTTGGTATCTGCAGGCAACTAGCATTTTCAAGGATGTTAACTGGATTTTATCAAATATATCGTGGTTCCAACCCTTCTGGGTTATTCCCATGACACCCTTGTCTTCACATACGCAAACTTTGGCTTATCTTGTCCTTGTATATCGCTACTGTATCTATGCTTCTTCAAGGATATTTGCCTACTTGGCCATCTCTCGGATGATTTGCAACTGTTCCCATTTACTCCTTGCAGGTTTGCAAATTGTGAACTTCGGTCGCTGGTTGTTGTCGACAAATGGTAAGACTACGTTGTTTCTTTTACCGAGCTTACTACTTGTGTGGACATGTCTATGAAACTTTTCTTCATGCAATTATCCTTCCTCTTCTGACTAAAAATGAAATCTGTTTTGCACAGTGCGGCTATGTCACACTACCATAGCACGAACTTTCCAGGAAAGGTTCCTGGTGGTCCGGATGAGCCAAGCGATTTTGCCCATATGAACAAGTCCAATGAGGATGGGGTCAACTCCATCTAGTATCATTGTGATGAAGGATTTTCCATTCTGGTAATTGAAGGAATTACCCGTGTTTTTCAATGTCGTTTCTGTACCATCTATTGTATACTCAACCAACTTGAAGGTCCATGTTTCACCGAACTTTCTTTTTTTGTTTGAACTGATGTAATCTGTCTCCGTTTTAGTGGGATGATAATTTCTGCTGAGGTTTCTGTTTGGATTTTGTGTGGAACGAGTCCTTCCTCAATGGTTTCCTAGTTTAACTTTGCTTCGTTGAAGTCATTTTATACGGCATTGTGATTTAGTGCATGCGTGCACATCTGTCTCTCTCTCTCTCTCTCTCTCTCTCTCTTTCCAGCTGATTGCTTGACACAGGTTGGGAACTTGCTGATAGTTCAAAACATTCATTTAATAGTGAACCTTTGCACTTCAACAGATTAGCAAACAAGGAACTTGATGACTTTGCAGTAGTTCGTATAACCTTCATTGCATCCTTTTCTTTTCCCTTTGTTTCTTTAGATTAACAAAGGCTTGTGCAGAATGTTAGCACCCAAAGTGGAACTTCAGCGAGAAGCAATTTCCACTACAACTCCTTGTAACTTCAGATTTCATTTTGAACAAGTGCATATTTAGGAAATCTAGATCAAAAGCTAAAATATTTCTTCATGTATGTATAACAGTTCTTGACGTGCTTTACACAACTAGTAGACTATTAGTTAGAGAGTGAATTATTCCAAGTTGGGGCTTCGCAATTTTGCGTGCAAGGGTGCTTCTTCGGTTCTTCCTAATGAAATCCGTTCGACTCTGCTAACTTGAACTCTGCAACTGAATGGTATTAACCAGCCAATGAACTTAATAAATAGCAGATTTAATTGTCAAATTATGTGAACATGGGAGCTGTAGCTCGTCCCAAGATGCTAATGCATGTCCTTTTTGTCATACCTCTACTAATACATGTCTTCTTTGTTACCGAGGGAAGCCGAGGCCTAACTCATGCACACATGTCTACCTGCGGGAGTGGAACCCTGCACCAGCAGCATGGGTGCCAGAGCATCCTGCCAGTTGAGTTAATACACTAGGTGCTATCAATATATGTTTTACTACCTCTCAAGCGGTTCCATCTTTTTGCCATGAGTTGAACTGAGTCAAACAAGAAGCAGCTTACCTTATTTTACGGCTGTAAATGTATGGAACTAAGCTAGTAAAGCATAAGTTAGGAATCCATGGACCAGTGACCTGACCTGAGGTCCACCTAGATATGGCTGGCCGGTTTGGAACTGGTCTGGCTGGTTCCAACTGAAATGAGGTCAGGGCAAGAAGCAGTTGGAACCAGAACTGCTCAAATCGACTTAGAACCACGGACCACTCGGTTTAGTTCCAGTCCTACCTTCCATGGGATAGGCAGTTTCAAATCTTTGGTTATATATTATATATATATATATAAAGTTTTACATTTTTTAATGCTTATTTTTTCAGTTTCAAGCAGTTTAGGACTCAAATCAGAACCGTAATTGATAGTTCTAAACCGGAACCAAAACTGGCCGGGTCATGATCCGATTCCAGCTCCTGGTTCCAGAGAAACTGAAACCGACGGGCTACCCAGTTCCCAGACCATGCCATGTCTATGTCCAACAACCCTGCCGGCCAAGTGGGTCCCCACCAAGTTCATCGGTAGCATAGTCTTTTCTTGCTACGTGACACCTCTTGATTTGGAGTCATCGTAACGGAGACCATCATATGGTCGCCGCCGGCGTCGTCCACACTCGTCCGGCTTTATCGAGTGGGGGAGTATGGCCATCACCATCCTCTTTCCGCGGGACTCACCGCCAATTATTGAGGAGAAAATGACAATGCAAAAGGATAAGAAGTAGGGAGAGAGAGAGAGTATATGCCCGTAAATTGGTTGCACTGTAAAGGTAAGACATTCAATCTAGTTTATGCAATTCACGCCTACTTGTACGAGATACGGCTACAGAAAGGAGAGTAAATCTATCAACAGTTTTAATAATTTAGATCCTCAAAATCTTTACAAAATTCAGTGATTGATTACATGCAGTAAATCTCTCCGGCTGCCATTTTAATCTTCAACCAGTTTGTATTTCCATTTCTGACAGACGATGACTACCAGATCACTACCATCAACAACCCGTCACCATTTACACTTCTAGCGGTCAAACTGGAGACCAGAGTCTCTGCTCTTTCATTTAAACTCAATTCCTCACTGCCATAGACCTTTAACAATGGCAACGCCTTTCTCTCCACTCTGTACCGTCTTCTTCTTCTTCATCTTCGTTCAATTCGCCCACCAACTCCCTCTACCCCAATTTCCTTGCCACCCCCCCAAACACGATTCCTATCCTTTCTGCGATTCATCACTCCCCGTATCAACGCGCTCTCTATCACTCGTCTCTCTCCTAACACTTCCGGAGAAGATCCAACAGCTCACCAACAACGCCTCTTCGATCCCACGGCTCGGAATCCCCGCTTTCGAATGGTGGTCGGAGTCCCTTCACGGCATCGCTACCAACGGCCCCGGCGTCAATTTCTCCGGCGTCATTTCTTCGGCTACCATCTTCCCACAAGTGATCCTCACGACGGCTTCCTTCAACAGAACCCTATGGAATTCGATTGCGAGAGCAATTGGGATCGAAGCGAGGGCGATGTATAACGTTGGTCAGGCGGGGCTCACCTATTGGGCGCCAAATGTGAATATTTTTAGAGATCCCAGATGGGGAAGAGGTCAGGAGACGCCCGGCGAGGATCCGTTCGTCGTCTCTGCTTATGCCGTTGAGTTTGTGAAGGGATTCCAGGGAGAATCCGACGGTGGGTTACGCAGAAATGGTGTTACTGATGATGATTTTCAAGAGAAAAGATCTTTGAAAGGATCAGATAGTGATGGTCGTTTGATGCTTTCTGCTTGTTGCAAGCATTTCATAGCTTATGATCTTGAAAAATGGCGGAATTTCACTCGTTACACCTTCAATGCAAAGGTTATTCTCTTATAATTCTTTCTCGTTTTGATTCTCTTTCTTCGCTTAGTTGATGAAGGCTCAGTTAATTGTACTCAACTCAGGGCTAGTGCTAGTAGCTACTAGCACATGGAGTAACCGTCACATAGGGAACCAGAGAGCATTTTTTCATATAAGATGGTTTCATAGTATGAATGCGCTCGTAGCTGCTAGCGTTAGGAGGACCAGTTTCTCCTTCTCAATAGTTTCTTTCATGAATCTCTTTCCCTGCAGAAAAATCGAAGAGAAAGAACTGTAGAAAACTTGAAATTTCTATATTTCTTGTTCTTGGTATTATTCATATGATTCATGGCAGAGAAGCAGGAGATGATATTTATGTTTGAAAATCGTGTGATTTTGCTTGGTAGGTGTCGAAGCAAGATTTGGAGGATACATATGAGCCTCCATTCAAGAGCTGCGTCCAGGAAGGTCATGCTAGCTGCTTGATGTGCTCGTACAATGAGCTCAATGGCGTGCCCTCTTGTGAGCTGCACGGTCTCTTTCATACTGCTCGAAGTCGATGGGGGTTCAATGGGTAAGTCGGTCTTGGTTATAGTTTCTGATATTCTTTAATTCAGTCAATCGGAACCCGAAATTCGCCTCTTTTCTCTTTTGAATCACCATGACACTAGTTCCCAAGTAAGAGACTTTCTATATTGATTAGTGGGAAAGGTTAGTTTTGAGGTTGTGATATTAGACTGGTTACTGTTTCATAAGCCAAGATATTGAAGACACTCCTTATTTCCAATCACTAATTTGATTGTCTGACCCCAAAATGTCTCTCTTGCACCATGTGGGATTCCTTATTTGTCACTCGTAAATATTAGCAGATTAGTTATATTATTAATATCAACCTGCTGGAAAATTAAAGGGATTTAGAAGGTTTCTCCTTCTTACTCAACTCCCGAAACAGTGAAATTGATATTGATGACACCGGAATGACAACACATGCAATGCAGGTGGTTCTCTTCTTTGGGTGTCCTGATCTTTCTGAACCCTGGTAGTATCTTCCGCCTTGTATTATTTTGTTACCTTATATGTTCCTATATGCATGGTATAACAAAAGTCTTACATGATGCAAAGTCATACTTTCCGAAATCAGTTATGAATGAAAAGTTGATTGTTAAATGACATAATTGGTGAAGGAAAATGCAGATATATTACATCCGACTGTGATGCTGTAGCAACAATCTACGAATACCAAAAGTATGCTACTACTCCTGAGGATGCCATTGCCAAGGCCCTCAAATCAGGTAATAATCATCTACCTCTGAAATTCCAGCATTGTTTCCTTGTAGTTGTGTTGCGATGATCATTTATTACACCTGCAAGCAGGGATGGATATTAACTGTGGAACATATTTGCTCCACCACACTCAATCTGCCATTGACAAAGGAAAGCTTCATGAATCTGACCTAGACCGAGCACTCTTCAATCTGTTTTCAGTTCAGATGCGTCTTGGAGTTTTTGATGGCAACCCAAGGAAACAGAGGTATGGTGATATTGCACCAAACCAAGTGTGTAGTGAAGCACACAAGCAGCTGGCGCTTGAGGGTGCCAGACAGGGGATTGTGCTGTTGAAGAATGAAAGGAATTTCTTGCCACTAACTGCATCAGAAGTTGAATCTATAGGTATTATAGGCTCTGCCGCAAATAGGACCAATATACTGGGAGGAGATTATACAGGTTTGATCTCATGAAAGGTACTTAAACTTTCAAAACATGTCATCATCCCATAACCCAAGCAATTCAATGTTGCAGGATTTCCTTGTGATTCAAGGAGCATATATGATGTCCTGCAGAACTACGTCAATAATGGTTATTATGCTAGTGGATGCAAAGATATTATTTGCAATTCAACTGATGGATTTGGGGAAGCCATTGGTGTTGCCAAAAAGTCTGACGCTGTCATCATAGTCGCCGGACTTGATTTGTCACAAGAAACTGAAGACCTCGATCGCACAAGTCTCTTATTGCCTGGGAAGCAGAAGGATCTCATACTTGCAGTGGCCGAGGCAAGCAAAAAACCTCTAGTTCTAGTCCTTGTGGGTGGCGGCCCTATTGACGTCTCATTCGCTAGAGACAGTGACCAGATTGCCAGCATTCTGTGGATTGGTTACCCTGGTGAAGCTGGTGGGCAAGCAGTTATGGACGTGATATTTGGGGAATTCAACCCAGGTTAGTTTTGCTCCTGGTTGTAATATTAAACTCATTTGTGAAAATTAGGAATAACCAATGTTGGTAAAACTCTGAATTGTATTTGTTCACTGTCTCTTGATATTAGGAAAATAACTTGTGTCTGGTGCTAATTAAACAGGCGGCCGGCTTCCACTGACATGGTATCCTGAATCCTTCACATCGGTGGCCATGAACAATATGAATATGCGGCCAGACCCCTCATGCGATTACCCTGGCCGGACATATCGATTTTACACTGGAGAAGTTGTGTATCAATTTGGACATGGTTTGAGTTACACAAATTATTCTTATAAAATCATTTCAGCACCGGATAAATTGTCTTTGGTGACAGAGCTGTATCAAAAAGAAGAGTATGATAATTATCATATAAACGGTTTATCGTGTGAAGCATTGCCATTCGCCTTGCATGTTTCTGTCTCAAACGATGGCTATAGAGATGGAAGCCATGTTGTCATGTTGTTTACCCGTGCTCCTGGAATGTATAAGGGTGCTCCACAGAAGCAGCTGATTGGTTTCGAGCTAGTCCATGTCCGGTCTCAAGAAACCACTAACATCAGCTTCTTGGTGAGGCCATGTGAGCATCTCAGCATTGTGGATGAAAAAGGAAACAGGATATTAGCTGTTGGTTCTCATGTTCTAATGGTGGGAGAGGAAATGCACACTGTTTATCTCGACAGCTGAAGATTGATGTTGTTTAACATCATTTAAACGGTATTTATGTGCTGGCTTGCTACAGACCTCATTGAACCTATTGAAATCGTATCATTATTGATGGCCTTCCAATGGTTAGATATTGTAGTCCTTGCATCAAGAAAATAACTTTCCTTGTGTCAATTGAAGGATGGTAACCTCAATACAGATAACATACGAGAAACTCAGTTATGATAAGATGTGACTTCTAAGGAGACAACTACTGTAACATTCACAAAGAATTGCAACACTTGAAATCATTTTCTCCTCAAATGGTTTAAGGCCATGCGGACTCGCATATAGAGAAACAAGCTTGAAGCCTCTAAAATCTCAAAATTACATTACAAAAAAAATGATCTCAAGGTGTGCCAGAAAACATTAAGCAATGCAACACCCACTGGTAATTTATGCAATAAAAAATTACATAGTTTTGAACCTGTCAATCATAACAACCTTGATGCACATCAATTCCTCTGTGAACTATAATCTCGGGATAAAAACATCCATGTTCCCACTATAATTGCTAACAGCAAGAACAAAGCAGCAGTCAAAACATGTGAAGAAAGAAAATTTGATAGAACTGGGCTTCTTCCTTCTGGTGATTGGAGTTTATCCTTATCGTTGGACTGGCCAGGTATTGGCTCTGAATCACCAAGAACTACATCCCAGAAAGATTTCGTTACTGAGGCAGTTGCAGTAGTTTCAGGCTCTAAAACTTCTTCTGATAAAACATCCATAGACAACAGTTCCTTGAACCGTTCTTTGATATCCTGAAAACACCATAAAGGCTTCAGAAATATGCAAACTGTGAACATAAACCAACATTGAGCGGATATGTTAATGAGGACCAGTTTTGAAAATTTGTACTAGTTTAGAGATTTAGAAGTCAGTTATTGAGAAATTAGAGGCATGAGCATGTCTATACTTTCTCATCCTAATGAATATACTGTCATTCTTAAACCCTCACAAGTTTGTGAATGGATATTATAGGTAAGCTGCGCAGTGGTCTAACCTGACAACCTGGTCAGAACAAGGACTACAGGAGAAAAGTCCCAAGTTTGTCCTATACTACTGATCAACACAAAAACTAATTGAATTTGCGGGAATAATGGTGTACAAATTATATTTGTCAAAGGCACATACATGGGTGTAACTGTCAGCACAATCTTGTGAAAATACATAACACACACACATGCACGCGCGCACACTCACACAAAGAGTAAGGATCGATAATCTATCAGAGGTCATACCTCGAGTGTCTCAGATGGCAGTAAATAGTCGCAAACAAAAACGCCATCCAACCACGGTATGAGAACCCTTCTAGGAAAAGCGAGATGAAGTGGCTTGCTGTAATAGAATTCAAAGCATGTAAAAGAAAGTTTACTCGGTTGTATGAAGATCTGACAATTAAAAAGGGGAAATTGCTAAAATGGTTGACAAGAACATAGCAACATGAAAGAGATAGTAAACCCACCTAACCTTTGGAATACACCACGAAAGGAAGACTGCATCTTCCTTTTTAATTAGCCACACAGCAATCAGATCCAACGGAAGAAAGTATCAACAGAAAAAGGAAAAGGAAAATTTTACAGATGACTGCTTTCAGTGCTAAACTTTTTGAACAAGCACACAACTTTTCAAGGTACTTGACACAACACCAAGAATCGAAGATAACTGACTTGGATTTTACATTATTTAAATCATTGAATATCATTTAATAGCTTTTGAGTTTTTGTAAGTATCATTTCAAAAGCAGCTTAGCGGCTTCTCTGCGCAACACCCTTAAAAGGCAGGTTCCCTGTATGGAAAGTTCAGCACTCCGGGCAGTCATCCATGAATTTGCCACAAGTTAGATGTTGAACATATTTCCAAAGGAAATGGACAAAAGCTAGAAGTCCCCATATAGAAAATTTGAAACCTTCAAAAAGGTACAAGGTGTGTCTAAGAGGCTGCAAAAGTTTTGAGGCTATAACATTTATCAAAGTTTCAGAATGCCAATCATGAGTTAAGCCTTTGCATGTTGGCATGATAATACATTTATATATACATAATATGATATACATACTTGTCAGAAGATGACTTACGAGATGAAAGTGGAACCATGAAGGTTAGCACATATCACATACATGCTTCTTTTGTATATACATAATATGATATACATACTTTTTATTATACTTTTTATGGTAACTTAGGATGTACAATTTCAGAAAGAAATTATTGGCAGAAGAAGGCTGAATACTAGACTTGGGTGTCCATTTACTTGAAGAAACTATGAATGCACAAAAAAAATGGAAGTCACCAGCTGTAATATCCTAACTCCCAATTATCTTTGCATCAAAATAAACAAAACAAGGAATATGCAAATCAAGATAAGCACAAGTTTGCTAAACTTTGTTCACTTAACCCTTCGTGCTTGTAATTATAGGCAGCAAGAGAACAATATTGTATCACGAAACATTTCAGAATCTTGTTTTCAGTGATCTGAGAGTTGATCCACGAAATGAGAAAGTGGCTACTGCAAGAAGCCCTAGCGACTTAGGTTGCCTATATTAGAAAAATATTTGCATTCATCAAGAGGGATAAACTTACAAGAACCGGCAGATTGGAGGAGATTGGAGGCATTCCTCCAATCTGCCCAAAATCGCAGAATGCGGCTCCCAATGGTGCTGCCGTCCACCATCTTGTTTTTCTACTTACTTAACCCTAATCTACCTACTATACTCCTTCTAACTTGAATTCCTAAACTACCCCTAATCACTATTAATTAATACTAAATAGACATAACACTTAAAATAACACAATACCGACATTACAATAACACATACACGACCCATTACACCTAAATGACTCATATCATATGACATCTAATAATCTTTAACACTCCCCCTCAAGTTGGGTGAAAGATATTTCGAACTCCCAACTTGGATAAAGTGTCATTGAGTTGTCTGCTAGTCGTAGCTTTAGTCAAAAAATTTGTCATCTGTTTTGCTGATTGAACATACTCCAACTTGAATTCCTGATTAGATACCTTTTCTCTGATGAAGTGACAATCAATTTCTATATGTTTACTCCTTTCATGAAATACAGAATTAGAAGCCATCTAAATTGCAGCACTACTATCACAGTACAGTGGTATAGAGTATGTGGAAATAAATCCAAGTTCATTCATCAATGAAGCTACCCATTTTCCTTCACACATGGCTTGAGCGATCGCTCTGTATTCTGCTTCTGCAATGGATTTGGCAACAACTGTCTGTTTTTTACTCTTCCAAGATATAAGATTCCCACTAAGTAAAGTAACATAACCAATAATAGATTTGCGATCATCACGAGATCCAACCCAGTCTGCATCCGAGTAAAGTTCAATGTATAAATTAGTTGATTTTGAATAGAGTAAACCCATACCAGATGTTGATTTGAGATATCGAAGAATCTTATACACTACATTTATATGATTCTTGGTAGGAGAATGCATATATTTGCTCATAATACCAACTGCATAAGTAATGTCTGGACGAGTAATTGTCAAATATATGAGCTTGCCAACCAAAGCCTGATATTTATGAATATCTATGAACTCTTCACTATCCCCGCTGAACAATTTCTGATTCACTTCCATAGGGATATCACTTGGTTTACAATCAATCATGTTTGTTTCTTGGAGTAGGTCCATGATATATTTTCTCTGAGTTAGAAAGATCCCCTGAATAGAATACAATACTTCTATGCCCAAGAAATAATGGAGTCGCCCCAAATCTTTGAGATCAAATAGTCTATGAAGATTCTTTTTTAATTTAGATATTTCTTCAATGTCATCTCCTGTAACAATGATATCATCAACATAAACAATCAAATATATGGGTTCGGAGAAAGAATGATGATAGAAAACTAAGTGATCGGCCTCTACAAACCATACCAAAATTTGATATATGATGCGAATCTAGCAAACCAAGCTCCTGGGTGACCGTTTGAAGTCCTATACAGGCCTTCTTACCAAACTTGCATACCTTGGATGCCAAGACTCCCACGAGCAACAACCTGCGGACGTTGCATCCATGCATACTTTTTCTTTCCAGAGCTCTATGTCAGAACGCATTCTTCACATCTAAGTTGCCATAAAAGTGGCAAGACAAAGGTAGCCAGAGAGAGGGAGAACTCTAATGGTGTTGAGTTTGCCACTTGGTGCGAAGGTTTCCGTAGCAAGTAATCTATCCCATGAATTTGGGTGCAGTAACCTTAGCAATAAAATGTGCTTTATATCTTTCAAGAGATGCCAGTCGTAGTTATACTTGATGGTGAACACCCACTTGCACAGTAGATTTGCCCGGTGGCAATAGAACAAGTTCTCAGTACCATTGGCATGCTTTTCACAAGAGCATTGAGTTCTTCCTTAATAGCAGCTTTCCATAAGAGACACTTGCTTGCTTCTTCAATTTTTTTTAGAATCTTGTGTTTCTCAGCATTCATAACAAAACATTGATACTCCTTAGAGGTATTAGCATAAGAAGTACAATCAGAAATAGGATATCGTGCACATGTACGTTTATCTTTATGAATAGCAATAGGAATCTCTAGGTCTTCTCCCACTTGCAACTGAGGATTTGAGTCAGGGGAAATATCTTAAATCACATTCCTTGGTCCTCTCTTGTATGTTAAAATTTCTTCTTGCTCATTGATTTTTCTTGTATAATCATCTGATACCTCTTCTGTATCACCCAAAACTAGTGGTAGGATGTAAGGAGAAATTTCCTAAGATTTAGTTGACTCTCCTTGAGACATATAATAAGGAGTGGATTCAACAAATGTTGAATCTATGGATACATAAAGTTTTTTAGCACAGGGATCATAACATCTATAGCCTTTTTGGGAGTTGGAATATCCAAGAAAGATACACTTTACTGACCTAGGATCAAGTTTATCATGATTGGGTAGATGAACATGAACAAAGCAGGTACAACCAAATAAATATGGAACGATATAAAATAATTTGATTTTTTATCAAGACATTTCATAGGACTTTCACCTTTGAGAACAATACTAGGCATTCTATTGATTAGGTGAACAGCTTCTCTCCAATAGAATTTTGGAACATTATTTTAGAGTAATAAGGTTCTGGCTACCTCCAAAATATGATAGTTTTTTCTTTTTGCAATTCCATTTTGTTAAAGAGTATAAGGGCATGAAGTCTGGTGGATAATACCATGAGTTTTTAGGTACTCTTCTAATTGCTTACCAATATACTCTCTCGCATTGTCTGAACGAAGAACTTTCACAGAAGCATTGAATTGGGTAAGAATGAATTTATGTACATCCGAAAAGATAGACGAAACTTCAGATTTTGATTTCAAGTAAATAATTGTGAGACGGGTACAGTCATCGATAAAAGAGACAAAGTATCTCTAACCAAACAATGAAGTAACTGGACTAGGACCCCATATATCATAATGAAGAAGCTCAAAAGGTTGAAATCGCCTAGGGTCACTTAATGGATAAGTAGCTCTTTGGTGTTTTCTAAGTTGACATACTTCACATTCAAATTGAGGTTTATTGAGGTTGACTCTAAGATGAGGTAGAACATAGTGTAATTTTGATACAGGTAAATGACCAAGACGACAATGCTAAAGACGAATTTCTTCCTCCTTAACTGTTGCTGCTGAAACATTGTACGAGGTTCCATGTTGAAGATGATCTTCCAGAATGTATAATCCTTTCTAAAGTCTATCATGACCAAAGATTTTTCCCGTCCTCAGTGTCGGCTGATCAAGAATTATTAGATATTGCAATTCAAATAATTGAGGAATGAAGGAATAGGTTAGTCGGCCCTTGCATCCTACCGCCACCTTCTTTTTATTATCTTTCTTCATTAAAAGTGACAATCAATTTCTATATGCTTAGTTCTGTCCTCATGTAGAAAGACTAGATTTGAAGCAAATGTGCAAAGCCGCTTGATTATCACAAATAAGCACTCATCAGAACTTTTTCAAATACTTCAAACTCGAATTTTTTGAAACAATTGTTTTAGCCAATTAGCTTCACATGTAGCTGAGGGCCATAGATCGATATTCTCGCTTCTCCCACTAGATCTAGCAACAACATTCTGCTTTTACTCTCTTCCAAGGACATAAAGATTGCTCCCAACAAAACACAATACCACGAAGTGACCGTCATTAGATCAATAGAGATGCAATCTACCCAATTCTGCATCTAGTATCCTACAATTTAGTGTTCCCTTTATCTTCATAGAATAACCCTTGTCCGTGGAGCCTTCTTAATATACCTCAAGATTCGCGACAACAAGATCCCAAT
Organism: Brasenia schreberi; assembly: GCA_036023115.1. Taxonomy (NCBI): domain Eukaryota; kingdom Viridiplantae; phylum Streptophyta; class Magnoliopsida; order Nymphaeales; family Cabombaceae; genus Brasenia; species Brasenia schreberi. The sequence continues at coordinate 1,702,167 of JAYKKT010000047.1, forward strand.
GACATCACAGGAGAGTGAGCATAAATTGACTTACACACTAACTACGGAAAAAGAAATATCAGAAATGTCTAGCTCAATAGTGAGATAATTCAACTTCCTACAAGCCTTCCTTCCCGGATATTGAATCTGCAGGGTCTTGATAAGGTTCTCCTCTGGTCCGACATAGTTTAACATTAGGGATCCATAGGACTATATTGAAGGCTTACAATTTAGCATACTCAGTTTCTTCCAATATGTCTAAAGCATACTTCCTTCCGTGAGATAAGCAATACCACTTCCTAGAATGAGCCACCCTCAATCCCCAAGGAAGTGTTTCGTAAGTGCCCCAAATCCTTGGTTTGGAAATGTTGACTACAAGATGTTCCTTCAATCTTTGAGATATCTTCATATGATCATCATTGCCGTGTAATAACAATATCATCTACGTAAACAACCAAGATAAATACAGTTTACCTTCAGTTGAGAATATTGATAAAGAATGAGAGTGGATCTACTTACACCGTGGATCATACCAACTTGTTGAAGGACCGAACAACTTGAATCTTGGGCCAAACCAAGCGCGAGGAGACTGCTTTAAGCCATATAAGGCCTTTTGTAACTTGCACACTAATCCGACTCCCTGAGCAACAAACCTAGGTGGTTGCTCCATATAAATCTTCTTCTTCAAATCACCATGAAAAAGGCATTTTTAATGTCAATCGATATAAGGCCAACGATCGATGGTCGCTAAATGGCATAGAGAATAAACGAAACGAGGCAATTTTAGCAACTCGAGGGAGAAATGTATCACCATAATCAAGACCATATGTTGAGTGTATACCCTTGCAACAAGATTTCGAGCCTTTAAGGCGATCAATACCCGTTACCATCATCGGGGCCTAACTTTGATAGCATACACCCATCTTCGATAACCAATAGTAGATTTTCTCGAGAGGAGGAAGGGAACAAAGTCCATGTATTATTAGATTCCAAAGCAAGCATCTCATCAATCATGGCTCGCCTCATCCTGGATATAAAGTGCTTCCCTTGAATATTTTTAGGAATTAGAAATGATCAGAGGACAAAGAAGACACAAAGGCATAAATGGGAAGCAACGATGAAAATGATACTCAAGAAATTATAAATTGGATGAGTATTTGAAAGTAGATCATTTACCTTTTCGGAAGGCTAAGTAAATTGTCAAGAAGTGTCAGTGTGGGACCGGAAGAGGTCAGAACGTAGGTTTAGGAGGGCGTTGGAGGGCGAGATTCACTGAGATGCGGCTATCTCTAGTGCAGGAATGGTGCATCCTGGTCGACGCTTGATAGGTATATGTCCTGGAGGAGCGAGGTCTGGGTAAGAAGCACCTTAGACGAGTCAAACTGGAGACAGAGACTGCGAAGTATCTCATCGATGGTTCTATGCAATAGAGACAAAGGTGGACCAAAAGAGGAATGAGGTAGTACTTTGCGAGAGTAACATTTGGTTCAATGTGAAGAGGTAAAACGGTATGTGTTTCCTTCAAAGAAGGTGTAACATCACAGTAGACATGTAAACGATGAGTGACAGAGGAGAATAACATCCATATCCTTTTTCTCAACACTGGAATACCAAGAAAGACACATTTAACGAGCACGAGCGGACAATTTATCTTGACCGAGAGAAAGATCATGAACAAAACAAAAAGCACAACCAAATCACACGTGGGAGGAACATGACATAAAGGCCCTTTGAGGAAACAAGGATGGAATAAGGAAATTACCTTAAAGCAGATGATGGCATACGATTTATCAAATAACATGCAGACTGTGAAAACAAAGACATCACCCCAAAATTTTGAAGGTGCATTAGCATGTAATAAACAGAGTTCGTGAGTTGTTTTCAATAATATGACGATGTTTTCTTTACGCTACTACTCATTTTGTTGAGGTGTGTGAGGACAACTTGATTGATGTAAGATACCATGAGATGACATAAAAGATGAAAAGTGCATGAAAAGTATTCTTTGCATTGTCAACGCGTGATGACATGAATTGTTTTGCCAAATTGGGTTTGAATTTCATTTCACTACAAAAGGATTGAAAATATAGAAAACAACTCGAGAATGATCTTTTCATTAAAAATAACCAAGTACATCTTGAGAAATCATCAATGAAAGTAACAAAGTACCTATATCCTGAAGATGAGAATAAGACACGACTATTTGGGACCCCAAACATCAGAATGTATTTCTTCTTCAGTAGTACTCTATCAAATGCTCTTTCAGGTAAGATATATAATCAATTGCGTAGTTCACCACGTCCAAAGATTCTTCCCGTCTTCAGGTCCTGAAAAATACAACCATATGGAGAGAAAGTAACTGTACAATTCATGTCTCTAACCAGTGAACTTCCTGAAAGTAGATTGACTGGGAATTCTGGAATATAAATCACTGAGTTAAGCTTGAGGTTATCTCTCTGAATTATTCCCTTTCCTTCCATAGGAACCAAGGACCCATTTGCTACCTTTACATATTGAGGAAATAGAGCTACTTCATATTGCATCAGATTAGACTTATTTCCTACCATATGTTCTGTGGCTCCTGAGTCTATTATCCAATTAGAAAAAAATCATAGAATATTTAAGAGAGCAATTACCGCTAATACTGTAGGAAGTAGGAAGGCTCAATTCTGTCTTTAACGAGGAGGTTGAAGGTTGATCCCGTAGACGTGTTTCAATCTCTGTAAGTTGTTTCTTCAAGTCTGCCATTTCATCAAGAGGATTCTTTTCTGTTTTCTTCTCAGATACTATTGCTACATGACTGCCATAGTCTTTGTATTCTGTGGGCTTTCTACCATACTCTTTATATTCTGGTGGTTTTCCATTGATTTCCCAATAATGCTCTCGTATATGTCCTCTTTTCCCATAATGTGTGCATTGTAATCTGTTCTTATCCTCATAACTCTGATTTCTTCCTCCGTCATAATTCTGATTCCTTCCTCTTCCTCTGCCTCTAAATGAGTCTCTTCCTCTTTGGTAACTACTCTGTCCTCTGCCAATAAATGCAGATTTCTCAGCCTGTATATGTTCACATTTCTCTAAATTCTTTCAATCTTCCTCTCTTAGTAGAAGTGAATAAACTGTTCTAAGAGAAAGAAGTTCTTTCTTGCTTAAAATATTCAACTTGATTGATTCATAATCTAATGAAATTCCCTATAGTAAATCAAACACTTTTCTAATTTCACCTTCAGCTGTTCTCTCCTTTACACAATGATGACACAATAAGTCTCTGTTCATTCTAGAGTTCCCTTAATTCACCATAGTATTCACTAACAGATCTTGTTCCTTGGCGGCATTTTCTTATTCTTTTAATAATCTCATATTCCTTTGTTATATTTCTTTGTCTGGAATAGGCTTCTTACACTGTTGACCAAATTTCAGCTGCTGATTCCATATACATAAAAGTCTTACTGATAGAAGGATTCATAGATTGAATTAACCATGAGTTGACTAGGGCATCGTCTTTAGACCATCTTTCATACTCTGTACTGCTTTCTTCTAAAGGAGGTGGGCTCTGTTTAATAATAGACATCTTTCCTCTAGATCGTAATACTAGTTCAATAAACCTCGCCCATTCTCTGTAATTTCTTCCATCTAGGCGGATATTCATAATTTGGAATGGTTCCACTTTCTAATCATTTCCACATGTAGGTAATAGTGCTTCTTCCTTCCATAGTGATTCACGCTTACTTGAATTGAAGTTTCTTCTTTCAATTGATAGATAAAATTGAACCTGTGTAAATATTTCTGGAAAAACTGACTTAGTTTTTTTTTTATGTAGATCACTTTTGATCAAGTAATGCAAGACTTAGAATTTCTTGAAGCTGATTTGACTTCAGTCCCCAACGGCTTCAAGATACTAGTGTAAGTCGTGCATGTTCAATGTATGCCAACGATTCGCCTATTTCACAATATGTTTAATGAAGCAAGAAGTCTGTCCACGATTCAGATAATTGAACAATTCAATGAACTGCTCCAGATGGTTGTCCACGATATTGATTTTCAATCAAGGAGTCTCTCAATAACTTGCACCACAATATTGGAGATGCCAATTTATATAAATGTCACAGTCACAACTGATTCGACTGTATGAATTTGATAAACTTCAATCAAATACCACAACTACAACTCTTAAAAAAACGTGTTTTCAATCTTTGGTTTGATTCACAATCTATTGATTCAACCTTCCTTTCTAATGAAATACTGCAGAAATTTTCATCAATCTTTTAAAGAACCCACAAATGATTACTTACTTGTAATTTTCCAGAGATAAACCAATGCGACAAACTGATATATTCATGTTCAAGGCTCTGATACCATGTCGGCTGATGAAGAATTATTAGATATTGCAATTCAGATAATTGAGGAACGAAGGAATAGGTTAGTCGACCCTTACATCCTGCCACCACCTTTTTATTATCTTTCTTCATTACAACCCTAATGAGAGCACTCTATTATATAACCCTAATCTAACTTAAAGTACTAATATACCCTTAATAAGTATTAACCTTTACATCCTTAATCATATGATCCATTAGGATCCGAATTACAAGAACCACAATACAAACTAACTAAAAACGAAAAAGAATACAATTACATATACTGAGATACTTTTATCTTTACCTATACTTATCTAGACTCATACTAACACTCAGATCCTGAAATACACAACCAATAGGTGTAAATGTTACACTGTATTATATAGTATGAGTCAAAGAACTGACTGAAAGAAGGTTTATTGAAAAACTAAGAACATGATAGACTGACTTTAGATCTGAAAAACATGTGAGTACACTTTCTTGTCCTTTCCTGTCCAACCATATAAGAGTAGGAATCATCTGCTAACTTAATAGGCTCTCTTTTTTTAAAAAGTTTATACTCTGAAAAGTATGATGATTTTCCTACCATGTGATCTGTAGTACCTGAAACAATAATTCAAATCTTTGAATTAGAATAAGAGGAGTTACTCTTTGCCACATGAGTCGCTTGTGCTACTGTAGCCTAAGAGGAAGATGGTTAAGATTGTTCTGATAGTCTTGTCTCTAGACCCTCTATTCTTTTAATAATTTCTTGGATTCCGTCTCTATTGGATGTTGAGTTCTCAGCAGCATGAGCATAATAGTTTTTGTTTCTATAATTATCAAGTTTGCCATGTAATTCCCAACAATATTCTTTGGAGTGCCTAGATTTTCCATAATGTGAACATATGAGTTTTTCCTTCTCATAATAATTAAATCTGTTGATTCCTCGACCACGACCATAATGTCCTCCTCTTCCACGATAGTGTGACGTATCACCTCTTGTTTGGAGTGCATGTTGATCTGTAACTGTAATGTTGTTCTTCTCAAGATTCCTTCGATATTCTTCCCTGATTAGTAAAGAATACACTGTCCCAAGTGAGGATAGTTTATCTCTTCTCAAAATATTGATTTTTATTGATTCAAATTCTGAGTTTACACCCCACAATAAGTCAAAAATATTTGCATTCATCAAGAGGGATAAACTTACAATCTGCCCAAAATCGTAGAATGCAGCTCCCAATGGTGATGCCGTCCAGCCTCTTGTTTTTTTTTACTTACTTAACCCTAATCTATCCACTTATACTCCTTCTAACTTGAATTCCAAAACTACCCCTAATCACTATTAATTAATACTAAATAGACATAACACTTAAAATAACACAATACCGACATTACAATAACACATACACAACCCATTACACCTAAATGACTCATATCATATGACATCTAATAATCTTTAACAGCCTGCTATGTTAAGAATAGTTTGTCTCCAGAAACATAGGTTTTGTGGTACGCTTGGAATAGTTATTCCAAATATAAGACAAAAGAGAGGAAAACGCTAAAACATCAAAGGGGAGATATGCTTCAGTGACACGGATTTCAATGAATCAATTGAATCCAGTAAAACAATAAAGTAGTAGGATCTGTTACAGAGCCAAACCTCAATTCATTGGAAAGAATCGGATGAACTGTTTTTTCAATTGAAGTATCACAAGCATTTTCACTATTATGACCAGGCCCCCCATGTATCATCTGCTCTGCCTCATCGCTCACAATGTCAACTCTACTTCTTAAACTCTCAACGATATCAGCCTGAATAAAAGGAAGTGTTAGACATTGTCTAATGTCTAAGCAAGTTGAAGATGGAAACTTATCATAACAGAAAATTAAAAGTCTGGAAGCCCAGAAAGTGTAGGCACTAAGATAGGCTTTGCTAATGAAACTAGAATACAGAATTCAAAAAGATCTCAAACGTATAACACTACATAAGGCTGTCAATTAGATGTGATGAGATGGAGAGCAATAGGAGTTACACGCTAGAGATTTATGATACATAGAAGTTGGGGTGAACCTTTTGTGACAGTTGTAATATATGGTGCTAGTAGTAGTATCATAAATGTATGATACAATACGGAGGCATATTGCAAATGTCAACTGGAATATACGGGGCCATATTAGGCTTGTGATGTACTTTGGGGATTATTTTGGAAAAAAAAATTGCATACCAAAGTGTTGGGCCTTTTCCATATGGGTTGTTTCTGTTATAATTTGAGATCTGAATCGGGTCCCAAGACTGGATCCGTGCAGACCTGTTTATGCCTTTTTACTTAATAGGGGTAAATATGTCTTTTAAGTTAGAACAACCTATAAATTAAAATTAGGACTGTCATTAAGGTTAGATTAGCAGCCACCATTGAGAGAGACATGCAGATCCCATTTAGAGAAATATGCAGATCTAAGAAATCTGCATCTTTGTAAGTATGTTTTCATATTTTTAAGTTGATGAATATTTCTTTTTATCATGGTATCATAGCCTTAAAACCTGAAAATTGTAATTGTGGTGGTGGAATTGGTCTTGGCGGTGGTTGTGGTGGAACTACTGCATATCGCAACGGAAACCACTAACAGATATTACAACACATCAGTTTACACGCCAGATATTACATGTCTTGACTCTGTTATGAAGAGCCTGCACACCTCGCTGCTGTACATCTTGTTCATGAAGGTATAGACCGTTAAATAAAGCCTGTGCAGAAAGTGTGACATATCTGTAATTTTTTTTTGTATTGAGAACAGTGATGGCAGACAAAGGAAAAAGCCCAGAACTACCAATCTATGACATAAATGTTAGTGATAAAGTGGACTCCTTTCATATCACAAATGTAAAACTCGATGGAAGGAATTATCTGGAATGGTCCATATATATGTTGAGTTGTTTTGGCAAGGGAGAGATGGTCATACTTGATTGGACAAATTCCACAGCCCCGAAGAGTATGATACGACATACCGGATGAAAGAAGATGCCTTAGTTTCGTCTTGGCTATTACAGTCTATGTCTAGCAATTAGTCGCACCTTCATGTATTTAGATTATGCTTCTGAAATATGGAAAGCAACTTCTGAAGCTTATTCCCGACAAAAGAATGTAATTAAAGAATATGAGATTCTTGATTTAAACAAGGGGTCAGATCCATTTGCGACTATTATGCTGAGTTGAGAGGTCTCTGGGATGAACTTCAATTTTACACAGTAAAATGTGCAGCATGCTCTAGAGAACAATCAGTTGAGGTTGAAAAAAGGAAAGTGTTCGATCTGCTTTGGAGAATCAACGAATATGAATCATTTAAAGTGCATATATTGGGTAGAGAGGAGGTTCCTCTCCTAGGTAATGTGTATTCTCTTCTTTTATGTGAGGAAGATAGAAGAGCATTGGAGAAAGAGACTGCACTTAATGTTGAACAAACAACATTTACAAATAAAACAAAAGTTCAATCAACAAGGGGCAATGGAAGTCATCAAGGTATAGGCCATGGTAGAATGTCTCTAGAAAAAAAGGAAAAATTGAAATGTACACCTTGTAGAAAAACTCAACACGTTGGGAATTAATTGGGAAACCAAATTATCCCCAGAATCGTGGCAGCTCAACTCACATGTCTGATTTACAGTTTGATTTACAGTCAGCCAATTCTGAACACCTTCAAGAAATTATGAACAGACTTGAAGGTCTTGAGTCAAGACTAAGTGACAGCAGCCAGACTTCCAATTCTCAATCTGCCAAGGCACATCAGTCCTCTTTTCTTAAGGGTAATATCTCAAAACCTAATTCCTCCAGAGTAAGGGTTATTGACTCGGGAGCCACAAACCACATGGTAGGCAATCGGTCAAATTTTTCAGAATACACACCATTTCAATCTCAAGACCCCATTCGACTGGTTGATGGCTCACACACTTATTAATCTACTTTTTGTTAGTTCTCTCACAAAAACTTTAACATGTTCTATCACCTTATCTCCTGTTGGTCGTATTTTTCATGATCTTAAGACGAGGAAGGTCTTTGGTCATGGTAGTTTATAGCGGGGTCTTTGAGACTCCCTCAACAGGCCAATCCACTCTCACTATATCAGTGAAATCGTCACATGAAACAAACATCCAACGGTGGCATGCTCGCTTGGGTCATTTTCTTCTCTCAAAACTTAGTTATGTTGTCCATGATCTACTTGTTGAGTCCAATAATGTAACCATTGAGTGTCATGTTTGTCAACGAGCTAAGTATCAAAGAGTCCCATATCCTCTTAGTGAGTCTAGGTGGTCCACACCAATTGCATTAGTCAATTCATATGTATGGGGACCCAATTGAGTTCCTTCTATTTCAGGCTATAGATATTTTGTTTCCTTCATTGATGATTGTACTTGTCTTTCTTTAATTTACTTAATGAAACCAAAGGCTGAAGTTTTCGTCATTTTTCTAGTTGTCCACAAATTTATCATTACTTAGTTTGATTGTTAGAAAGTGGAGATCTGAATCGGGTCCCAAGACCGGATCCATGCAAATTTGTTTATGCCTCTATTAAAATTCTTCAGTCTGATAATAGGAGGGAGTTTATGAGTAGACAACTCAAAAACTACCTTAATATGTATTCTATTCTTCACCATACTACATGTCTTAATACACCTCAACAAAATAAGATGACTGAAAGGAAAAACTGTCATGTTCTAGAAGTTGCTCGTACTCTTCTTTTTGAAAGTTATGTTCCTAAGTCCTACTGGAGAGAAACAGTCTTAACAACTATCTATTTGATTAACAGAATGCCTAGCACAATCCTTCATGGAGCGAGTCTTATGAAAACCCTTATACAAGACTCAAAACCATTTCATGTTACTCCTCGAGTCTTTGGGTGTACATGTTATGTTCATGTTCAGTCTCCCGAATGAGATAAACTTGACCCAAGGGCAATTCAGGGTATCTTTCTTGGTTACTCTACATCCCAAAAGGGGTATAAGTGTTATGATAACACAAACAACAACAACAACAACAACTAAGCCTTTTCCCATACTAGACGGGGTCGGCTACATGAATTCTTTGTTTCCACAGATCCCTATCGTGTGCCATGTTAGCAGTTAACTCCCAATAAACTAGATCATTCTTTATTGTTTCTTTCCAACACTTTTGTGGTCGTCCTCTACCTCTTTTAATACTTTCCAAATTTAAGTTTTCTAACCTTCTTACAGGTTCTTCTTTTGATCTTCTTTCTATATGTCCAAACCATCTTAAACGATGTTCTCTCATTTTATCCTCTATTGGTGCCACTCCTAATTTGTTTCTAATAACCTCATTATGTATACGGTCTTTTCTTGTATGGCCACTCATCCATCTCAACATCTTCATTTCTGTCACAGACATCTTTTGTACATGTTGATGATTAACTGCCCAACACTCAGAACCATAAAACATGGCAGGCCTAATTGCTGCTCTATAATATTTACCTTTTAATTTTAATGGTATCTTCTTATCACAAAGAATACCTGATGCTCCTCTCCATTTTAACCAACCAGCATTAATTCTATGTGTAACATCTCCATCAATTCTTCCATCACTTTGAAAAATTGACCCTAGGTATTTAAAACTTTCCTTTTGGGGAATGCAATGTGTGCCAATTTTAATTTCTATGTCCTCTGAAGTAGCCAAATGATCAAACTTACATTCCATATATTCTGTCTTTGTTCTACTAAGTCGGAGGCCTTTGTTTTCTAATGTTTCTCTCCATAGTTCTAATTTTCTATTAACTTTTTCCTTAGACTCCTCCACTAATACAATGTCATCTGCAAATAACATACACCAAGGTACTTCATCTTGAATATGTTTTGTTAACTCATCCATCACCATTATAAATAAGTATGGACTTAAAGTTGATCCTTGATGTAACCCAATATTAACTTCAAAGAAGTCTGTCGTTCCTTCATGAGTCCTCACACATGTTTTTGCATCATCATACATGTCTCTTATAAGGTTAATATATGTCAATGGGATACCTCTTTTTTTCAAAGTTCTCCAAAGAACCTCCCTCGGTACCCTATCATAAGCTTTTTCTAGATCAATAAATATCATGTGAAGGTCTTTCTTTTTTGCTCTAAAATGTTCCATAAGACGTCTCAGAAGGTGAATCGCTTCAATAGTAGATCTACCTGGCATAAATCCAAATTGGTTCTCCGTTGTACTTGATACTTGTCTTAACCTACGTTCGATAATTCTTTCCCATAATTTCATAGTATGACTCATTAACTTGATACCTCGATAATTCACACAATTTTGAATGTCTCCCTTGTTCTTATATACGGGTATAAGTGTACTTGCTCTCCATTCCTCGGGCATCTTTTGGTTTTTCCATATTTCATTAAATAGTCTTGTGAGCCAAGTGATTCCTATTTCTCCTAGTATTTTCCAAACTTCTATAGGAATATTATCTGGTCCTACCGATTTACCACTCTTCATATGTTTAAGAGCCTCTTTGACTTCATTCTTTTGAATACGTCGGTAGAAATTGTGGTTTATATACTTTTCTGACTTGGCTAAATCTCCTAAACTAATACTAACATCTTTATTTTCATTAAAAAGATTATAAAAATAGTTTTTCCATCTATTTCTTATATCATCATTTGCCACTAGAATTTTTTCATCCTCGTCTTTGATGCATCTAACATAATTAAGATCCTTAGTTTTCTTATCTCTAGCCCTAGCTATCCTAAAAATATCTCTTTCACCCTCTTTTGAGTTGAGTTTTTTTATATAAGTCCTCCCAAATCTTAGCTTTTGCTTCACTAACGGCCTTTTTTGCTTCCTTCTTTGCTTTCTTATAAGCTTCTAAAGTTTCACTAGTTTTCTTAGCGTAATGTAATTTGTAACATGCCCTCTTTGCCTTGATTTTATTTTGTACTATTTCACTCCACCACCAAGCTTCTTTTTGTGCCGGTACACCTCCCTTAGATACCCCTAACACATCTTTCGCCACTTTCCTAATATGTATAGCCATATTGTTCCACATATCACAGGGTGTGCCAACATAATTCCAAACATCTTCTTGAAGGACTTTCTGTTTAAATATACCTTCTTTCTCGCTTTTGAGGTTCCACCATTTAGTCCGAATAGCTCGATGCACTCTTTTCTTCTTTGTCCATTTTTTTATTTGTAAATCCATAACTAAAAGTCGATGTTGGGTGGTTAAGCTTTCTCTTGGAATTACCTTACAATCTTTACAACATGCTCTATCTTTTTTTCTACAAATAAAGTAATCAATTTATGTGTGTGATAAGCCACTCTTATAAGTAATTAAATGTTCATCTCGTTTTTTGAAGATTGTATTGACTATAAAGAGATCAAATGACATAGCAAAATTTAAAATCTCCCTACCTTCCTCGTTTATATCCCCATAACCAAAGTTTCCATGAATCCCTTGATATCCTAATGCCTCTTTACCGACATGTCCATTTAAATCTCCTCCTAAACAAATCATCTCCCTTTGTGGAATCTTTTGAAACACCTTATCTAACTCTTCCCAAAAAACTGCCTTTATATTATCTTCTAGTCCTACTTGGGGTGCGTAAGCACAAACTATATTCAAAACCTCTGCTCCTAACACTAATTTCAATGTCATGATTCGGTCACCATATCGTTGTATGTCTACTACACTCTCCTTTAAATCTTTATTTATGATAATACCAACTCCGTTTCGGGCCTTTTCTTTACCTGAGTACCATAATTTAAAACCTGTATCCTCTATCTCCTTTGCTTTTTCTCCAACCCATTTTGTCTCTTGTAAACATAGAATATGAATCTTTCTCCGAATCATAGTATCTACCACCTCCATTAGCTTACCCGATAATGTTCCGATATTCCAAGAACCAATACGAATCTTATTATCTAGGACTAGCTTTCTTACCTCCCGCATCCGTCCATAATCAAAATGCGGAGACCCTCTCTGAAAATTTTTCACTACATTCGGGCGGCAATGTAGTGGGACTAACTTCTTTACCCACACCCGTCCATGATGTGGGAACCCTCTCTGCAATTGATTCACTACATTCGGGCGAAAATGTAGTGGCCCTTGCTTACTTCTTACTGCATTCGGGCTCTGCAGCACGTCGCTAGGCGGGGACGCCCCAAAGCAATGCTCATAATTTTTGTAATCCATGTTGTAGAAATCCGACGAAGTTTTACGCTGGCTGTCGGAAGCCTAACACAACCCTCCTCCTTTATCCGGGCTTAGGACCGGCAATGCAAGGGTGATCCCTTACATGGGCAGAGTTTATAAGTGTTATGATAACATTCATAGAAAATTCTATGTATCTATGGACGTTACATTCTTTAAAACCACCTCATATTATTCTTTTCAGGAGGAGCATGCTCATTTACGGATAACAGAAAAGGAGAAAGACTTTCAAAGTATGTTCTTCCCTTATGTCCTGGAGATGAGGAAGATGAAGATATAGAACAGCCAACGATTAATGAGACTAAAGAGACTCTTGTGTATAAAAGTGGACCACGTAACATTCTTGTAAGGTCCAAACAACTGAGCTTATTACCAACCCATAGTTGGAACTCCCTATTGCTATCAGGAAAGGTAAGAGAACTTCCACATTGTGTCCTATTTCTCAATATGTTTCCTATAATTGTACATCTAGAAATTATTAAAGATTTGTGATCAATACTCAAACTGATAAAATTTCTGTAAGTTTTGAAGAAATAAAAAATATCCACATTGGAATCCAACAATGGAAGATGAATTGCAGGCACTTACTAGGAATAAGACATGGTTCATTGTTGATTTACCACCTACCACAAAAGGTGGTTGGTTGCAAGTGGGTCTATAAAATTAAATACAAGTCAGATAGAACACTAGAGGTATAAGGCGAGATTAGTTGCGAAAAGGTATAGCCAATCATATGGCATAGATTACCATGAGACATTTGCACCCATTGCCAAACTATCTTCAATTTGAGTAATTCTAAGTCTTGCTGCCATGAAAAAATGAGACTTATGGCAACTAGACATCAAGAATACATTTCTCTAGGGAAACTAAATGAAGAGGTCTATATAGAGCTACCCCTCGAGATGCAAGTTAATATGAACTCAAGAAAAGTCTGTAATTACATAAGGCCATCTATGAACTCAAATAATCACTAGGGGCTTAGTTTGAAAAATTCAGTAAGAGTGCTTGCAACTTGGGATATAAAAGGAGTGTCAATAATCACACCCTGTTTTTCAAGCAAGGTATCAAACTATCCCTTCTTATAGTGTATACAGATGATATTATTGGTACTGGTGATGATGTAAAAGAGATTTCAAGGCTAAAAGACTGTTTACATCGACTATTTGATTTAAAAGATATGGGCAAACTTCATTATTTCTTGGAAATAGAAGTCTTATACTCTAAGAGAGGTATATTTCTAACTCAAAGAAAATATACAATGGAACTACTAGAAGAGACTAATATGACAGATTGCAAGAAAAGTGATACACCTATAGAAGTGAATCACAAACTACACCTTAGAGACAATACTCAGTTTCGAGATATAAGTATTAAAGGTTGGTTGGAAAATTTATTTATCTAACTATTACAAGACCATATATCTCATATGCCATTGGAATTGTAAGCAGATTTGTGCATTATCCTACAAAGAACCACATGGATGTTGTTTATAGAATATTAAGGTACCTAAAATCTACTCTAGGTACTAGCATATTATATTCAATATCGAGTGAACTACTTCTCGAGATATATTAAGATACAAATTGGACGGGGTCACTAGATGATCGTAGGTCTACCATAGGCTATATTACATTACTAGTGATAATCTCGTTTCATGGAGGAGTAAGAAGCAATAAGTAGTTGTCAGATCTACACCAAAGGTTGAATATAGAGTTATTGCTCAAGCTATGTGTGAGGAGAAGTGACTAGTCTCCTTAATTCTTAAATTGGGATTTGATCTAAAATCTCCCAAATCTTTATACAGTGATACTAGTGCTGCTATACAAATGGTGACTAATCCAGTACTAGCATATTATATTCAATATCGAGTGAACAATTTCTCGAGATATATTAAGATACAAACTGGATGGGGTCGCTAGATGATCGCACGTCTACCATAGGCTATATTACATTACTAGTGGTAATCTCGTTTCATGGAGGAGTAAGAAGCAATCTGTAGTTGTCAGATCTACACCAAAGGTTGAATATAGAGTTATTGTTGAAGCTATGTGTGAGGGGAAGTGACTAGTCTCCTTAATTCTTAAATTGGGATTTGATCTAAAATCTCCCAAATCTTTATACAGTGATACCAGTGTTGTTATACAAACGGTGACTAATCCAATTCAACACAAGAACTAAACATATTGAAATTGATTGTCATTTTATACAACAACAACAACTAAGCCTTTTCCCATACTAGACGGGGTCGGCTACATGGATTCTTTGTTTCCATAGAGTTCTATCACGTGCCATGTTAGCAGTTAACTCACAATAAGCTAGATCATTCTTTATTGTTTCTTTCCAACACTTTTTATGGTCGTCGTCTACCTCTTTTAATACTTTCCAAATTTAGTTTTTCATACCTTCTTACAGGTTTTTCTTCTGATCTTCTTTCTATATGTCCAAACCATCTTAAACGATATTCTCTCATTTCATCCTCTATTGGTGTCACTCCTAATTTGTTTCTAATAACCTCATTATACATACGATCTTTTCTTGTATGACCACCCATCCATCTCAACATCTTCATTTCTGTCACAGACATCTTTTATACATGTTGATGGTTAACTGCCCAACACTCATAACCATAAAACATGGCAGGTCTAATTGCTGCTCTATAATATTTACCTTTTAACTTTAATGGTATCTTCTTATCACAAAGAATACTGGATGCTCCTCTCCATTTTAACCAACCAGCATTAATTCTATGTGTAACATCTCCATTAATTCTTAATCACTCTGAAAAATTGACCCTAGGTATTTAAAACTTTCCTTTTGGGGGATGCAATGTGTGCCAATTTTAATTTTTGTCCTCTGAAGTAACCAAATGATCAAAATTACATTCTATATATTTTGTCTTTGTTTTACTAAGTCGGAAGCCTTTGCTTTCTAATGCTTCTCTCCATAGTTCCAATTTTCTATTAACTTTTTCCTTATACTCTTTCACTAGCACAATGTCATCTGCAAATAGCATACACCAAGGCACTTCATCTTGAATATGTTTTGTTAACTCATCAATCACCATTAGAAATAAGTATGGACTTAAAGTTAATCCTTGATGTAACCCAATATTAACTTAAAAGAAGTCTCTCATTCCTTCACGAGTCCTCACACATGTTTTTGCACCATCGTACATGTCTCTTATAAGGGTAATGTATGTCAATGGGATACCTATTTTTTCCACGGTTCTCGAAAGAACCTCTCTCGGTACTCTATCGTAGGTTTTTTCTAGATCAATAAATATCAAGTGAAGGTCTTGTAAACACTTTGAGCAAGTTAAGTGTTATCAATATCTTTCACTCAACTTGAGGGGGAGTGTTAGAATGTTGAGATATGAATCGGGTCCCAAGACAGGATCTGTGCAGATCTGTTTATGCCGTTTTACTTAATAGGGGTAAAATATGTCTTCTAAGTTAGAACAACCTATAAATTAAAATTAGGGTTGTCATTAAGGTTAGATTAGCAGCTGCCATTGAGAGAAATGTGCAGATCTAAGAAATATGCACCTTTGTAAGTATGTTTTCATATTTTTCAGTTAATGAATATTTCTTTTATCAGTTTGTTGATACTTATAATACTGGTTTTAGACTTCAATGATTCAATCTATTTTAATTCAATCCACCACAGCTTATTACGTATTTTTCATATGTCAAAGGCAACATAAATTTCTGTATGCTCTAATACTTGAAAGAAATAAGCTCAAGTCCATTTCAGGATATTTACTGGGAACTCTAATTGTCCTTATTCTTTAATTCCATCAAGTTCAATAGTATCAATTCTAAAAACTTCAAACCTGCAATCTTTCATTTAGTGTAAAAGTGGTGGCTGCGAAGTAGTCACCCTAACCGGTTTTATCCAATACTTGGTCCAAGTTTATTCAATACTTGGTCTAAGTTCAACTGAAATCTGTGGCCACAACATGCAGATAGTGCTTTTACAATCCATCTACAACCTTCACCAAAGAAATAAGAGTAACATCAAGCATGTAGAAAAATTCAAAAACCACAAATAGTCCTTACTGAAAACTATTAGATGATAATCATACCAAGAGATTAATAAAGTAGTAGAAGCACAAGGAACAAATAGGTAGCAACATCTACCTTTATTCCTGATATCGCTTGTGAAATGGGCTCTTTAGAGCTTAAGTAAGTAGAAGCACAAACTGTCCCGCTGAAGACTAAAAGAGCAGCAACCTCGTTTCCACTGCATGCTTTATCAAAAAACACATTGCATTAACATGTACCGAAGCGCATAGATACCATTTGCAGTTTTAACATACCTTCAACAAGGGCATCACTTGTAAAGGGTAAAAGCAACTCGATCTCATGCACACTATCTGATGAAGATGGCTGCTCATTATTTACCTAGAAGTGTTTGGTAAAACAGAAATATTAATCTTAGATGGGAAGGTTACCTGCATATACATACTGAAAGGAGAAGATGAAATACAATAGTGGCATGAGAAGCCTAAACACTTTGCCAATATTATTTCTCCTTGTCAAGATGTCTCTATCACATTTATTCTCACTACTTTACATGGACTCAGTCATGACAAGCGTTCTCAAGTTATAGTATCGCGCCAACCAATGTCCCTTCGTCCCACAAACAAATTAAGGCATTTCTTATTGGAAGTTCACATGATGTCAATTGGAGAATTTCTGCTGCCTGACAATTAGGAAGCTGGAGATTAGGCACAGCAAGCCACATTAATTATCTGCCTACAAAGACCACGCTGCTGACAAAAGTCAACACATTTCCTCATAAATGAATTAGGCAATTCCTTGTGAAGGGAACTGTGAGAATGTTACTGAGAGAATTTCATTTTATGATGGTTAGCATCCTGTTAGACATTTGTCTAACTGTGCTGACATGAGATGGTTCCTATGGAAGTCTGTTTTAACTCATAAAAATGGGGGAATACCAATTGTGATTATTATCAAGTGGATGGTCTGAGTCCTATAAGACTTCAGGTAACAGATGTTGCCCATCATCTAGTTTGGCTGGTGTGCTGACTACCTTTTATTTATTACCGTCGTTGTACGAGTTTTTTTCTCAACGATGATCATGCCCATCTAGCTTTGCACCATGGTCATAATAACCACATATGGCATGAAAATTTAGGGTGATCAGGATATCAGAATCATGCTAACATGTGGCATGTTCAGGATCTTCATATATTCCTTCCTGTTTTTGAGGAAAAAATGTTGTAAAATTAATAAAAACTAAAAACTAATGGAAAAGAACATCATCATCATCATCATCATCATCAATAGTGCAAAACTATTTCATCGTGACAGAAGCATTAAATAAATATTAGGATGCTTCACTTAGAAAATAATATCATTTTAACCTGTCATGACCATACTTCCCACCCATAGCATCACGCATGAAGGTTATACAGAGGGGAGATGATGTGTGGGTTCTCCCTCCCAAACTGCTGTCCTATATTTCTGCTTCTATGGAGCATGAATGATCCAGCACTTATGGTGGTTCTCTCCCTTCACGAGCCCTTATCTTTGTTGTCCTTTATGAACAATGCATCACAAGGCCAAAATGCTTTCTGTCTTTCTTTAATCTTGGTCGTTCCTTTTCTATGCCAAAGAACTCTGATTGCAACTAGCGGCGACGCCTCTTCTCATTCATTTTTTGATCAGCATCAGAAAGTTACTTCACCAGCAATTCTTTTTATGTTCCCTGTATTTTTCTTTCTCATGCAAGTGAAAGATGACCACTACATAGATGACTACTGGAGCATAAAAATGGGGGGAAATCTAAACGCTTGTTGTAGGAAAAGGAGGTAAACCAGGTGATGGATGATGCTGAAAATGCAAAATAGAGGAAAAGGGTGAAACCCTGTAGGAGTGATAATCGGAGAGGAGGAGCAGGTGAAGATGAAAAAGGTTGACAATTTTGATGATAAAGGGAAGTCATAAAGCCTGAACAAATCAGATAGGAAAGAGATAAAAGGAAACAACATCTGCTATCCCAAACGCATGGCTGATTTCATCATCTTGCATCCAGAAATTGAGATGAACAGCTGAGGTATATCATAAATATAATATATACACACACATACATGCAGTGTGATACATCCATACATATATTATGTATGTATATATATGTGTGTGTGTGTGTGTGTGCATAGACAAATAATTAACAACACTATCTTATATATATATATATATAGAGAGAGAGAGAGAGAGAGAAAGAGAGACAGACAGACAGACAGACAAATACGCATGCACATATATAGAGATAAATAATCATGCAACACTATCTGACGGACATCATAAATATCATATATAAATGCCAATTACATCCCAGGTACAAGTACAACCACAAGAATGGATAGCATGAGAAAACAAAAGAGCATCAACAAAGAAAAATCACGTTGACACTTACGTCCTTAAGGACTGGAGTCTTGAGAGTAGTTGATATGGAATGCTGTCACAACACTAACTAATCTCTCTGAAAAGAACTAGTTATTAGTTAAGCTTCGCAAATGCTATTTACGCCAACATCATCGTAAGCATCATAACACAACGCAACAAGTGTCCACTACAGAGCAAGTGACATTCTCATGCTCCTCAAGCTCCATGTCATGCCTCTATGTGCAACTGTCTTGATACTTATGTGAACATTACATAGTAGTACAGTATACGGTGGAAATACTCTCATATTACAAACAAAAAGCAAGTTCCTAACAATAGTAACATTACCATCCGTGCATCAACTGATTTCAAACAGCTTCTATATTTCATTTGGGTTATGTTACTATAAAGTACATTTAATTAACTAGAAATGATACAGATGAAATAAAAGAAAACGGTAAAGAGCTCATAGTTCACCAGATTTCCATCAATCAATGCCTGAGCCTCTTTGAGTTCTCTAGCATGGTGTGCAATTCCTTTGCAGATAGTGTCTTTCAATATGTTAGTCTTTGATGCATCTTTGCGGAAAATTGGTCGCCTAGAGAGAGAGATCAAAAGAAGGCATTTTAGTCCATGATATGTTGCACGCATTTCTGTGCATGTTCAAGACCTTACGGTCAAATAAGAAATATCCTGAATAGCACAACTAATACCAACCAAAGCCAAGCCTTATCCCACTAGTGGGTTGGATATCCAAAACAGCACAATCGAACAGAGAAATCCCTCACCTTATTTCAAACTTGTATGTACATTTGAAAGTTTGAAGGCCTGATACTATCTTTGCCATCTTAAAATCACAAGGATGCAAACTAGTTGATGCAAAACTTGAACCCACTATGCAACTTCGACATGACCACCTGAACAAACATTTGATTAGAATGGAAACAAAACCAAAATAGAAAGAAAAAGATATCAAGGCAAATAACCAACATTAGAACTTAATGGCACGCAAGCAGCCCTTGATAGAATAGCAGCACCCAATCAATGTCAATAAAACAGCAGAAAAAGGTGGAAAAAAGGTTCTGCACATAAACTTGCAATGACCAGCACCATAACTTAGTACCCAGTAAGTTCTTCGAAATCTAAGTGTGCTTCAAAAGGATACTTAAGATCTCCTTAAGTAGATACAAAAGCCATCCAAGTCCCAACTGATGATGAAGTGAGTCGGAAGTGACATCTAATTCACTAAGTTTATGGACTATGAGTAATTCCTAAAATCAATTTACAACAACAAATCCTAATTTGAACCGGATGACTGTTTTCAGCAAGCACCTACCAGTTTAGAGGATGTAATAGCTTTGGTATTACTGACTAACAGAATGGTTTCTTTTATAAGTGTAAACCTCACTGGTGTGAACTGCAGCAATTTCTGAATTTCAAAATTCCTTTTTTCTTTTGAAAGCTACATTATGCGCACACAGGAAATGCAAGAAAAAGACTTAAGCACCGATAAATAGGCCAAGACAATATATGCTCCCATCGAATAGAAGATTTCATGGCCCCAAAACAGATCCCACGTATGTTTCCTCGAACCTTTGTTTGCTCATTGACATAGCAAGGTCAGCAACTCCCCCCCCTCTCCCCCCCCATTTTCCCTTTTGCCAGTCTACATTGTTATAGTTAAACTTTTACCACACAAAGCACGTTATCATCCAAAATTCCACACCAGGCACCAACCTTCTAACTGAAGAAAAAGTGGAAGCAACGGGACACCCACATATACCTTCTAGGGCTGTAAGAAATGTGTACAAGGATCCTTTCGGTTGAATCAGACACCTCAGGAAATGGTGAGGCTGTGGCAACTGCTTTAACTGTCTGCAAAAGAATTTACCAATTTAATCATATAATAGAAAGCCAATGCCCAAGTAAAAAGAAAAATATTTTGGTTTACTTCACTGGAGCAGCCTTCGTTAACAGCATATGTTCATATATGTGGTCTACTTCATTATTCATTGTGAAAGTGTGATCCGGAAACATGTTTGGCAAATATAAATGGCATATGAATTAAGTACAAGAAACTGCAAGAACTAATGAAGCACCACAAGAGTCCTAAATGGAATTTTGGAGACAATAGTAGCCTGTGATTTGACAAGGATATATCTTTTATCATTGGGATGGATTCATGTGATTCAAATAAATAATGTATCATGTTGTACACCACGAAACATTACTGGTGTATGAAGATTCTTTTAACATGCTATTAGCAACTAAACTGATTTCGAGTTTAGAGAAGGGATAAAACAGAAAAGTCATCTAATCCAGATGCTTTTATCAAAAGCACCTGAGGAATGTTATTGATGAAAGTCAATATCATATGCAAAAAAACAGTCCTGAAATTAGAAAAGAAAAAGAAGAAAGAAACTTAAAGAAAAGAGAAAGGAAACATGCCATTTGCAAGTAACATCACCAATCACTAACATTACCTGCCAAAGTTCAAGGGTTGAGGCCTTAAAAGTGCTTTCCGCAGCCCATATGTATACACCAACAACATGCATACCACCTAAAAGCATCTTCGAGACCTGCAGTGTACATGCACTATAATTGTCGTATCTCGTTTAAATGCAACATTTCTACGAGTACTGAAAATGTACATGAAGCAAGAACCAACAAATATTGCTAGCATTCAGCTGTTAATGAAATGAAGAAGAGAAATTGAAAAGTAGTTAAAATTGCCATCCGCCTCTATTTACTGTTTAATAAATCTTGAACAGCAAGGAGTTTCTTTGGAGAACTCCATATGATTTCCTGCTGAATCAATACTACCGTCTTGCTTATTTACTTTCTGTAATTACTCAAGATTCTATTTCCCAGTTTCCTATGCCTGTGTGCGTGGGAGAGAGAGAGAGAGAAGACAGAGATTCTTGGTCATACTACACTGCCCACACCAACAAGAAGAAAAAGAGATTTGATGACAACATCAAAATTAAAGGAAAACAAACTAAGCAATCACGTGCCAGGCAACAAATTGCGAAAGTTTCAGAAAAAAATAGCCTATAACCTGACGAGCATGCTCCGCGACCCAATCGACGTCGATAACAAGCGAAAAAGATGCATCTTTCTGCACTTTCCCCTTCAAATTCTTCTTATCGACACCACTCTCCACGAGCGAACAAGTGGCGCCCCCTGTGTCGTTGGGCGGTGTCGGAATCAACCCAAACACGAAACCCCGATCCAATGTGAGCTTTCCCACCGCGAGACCCACCTGACGACAAGAGATGAGAAGAAAAACTACCAATCAATGACGGAAGGAAGAATTCATGGCCGTCGAGGATTACCTGCACAGAAACGCCCGATTGAGAGAGTTGGGCTTCAACAGCATTGAGATTCGACTCCTCTCCCGTCACCGTTCTCACCATCACTCGATTGAGAAGCGATCTCGGCTCGACGATGATCGCACGGAGATATTCGGGAGTCGCCGCCGAATCATCCGAGTTTCGGCTTCCTTTTAAACTCGTTGGCCGACGGCACGTTCAATTAGAAAGTCTAAACCTGTGCCCCGTTTGAAACCGCCTCGGCGGTTCCAACCGTAACAGAACCGTTATACGAATCGCCTGGAACTCGAACCAATAAAACCGGACCCAGGATCGGATAGAAAACCGGAGATCACCCGTTTGGTTCAGGTTTCTTCTTTCATGGAACCGATCATCCGAGGAATGCATGTTCCTATCCGCCTAAAAGGACACGAAATAAATCAGATCGGTTTGGGGACGTGGTTGACTCCTATTTTACATGAACACGAAATGTTACAACACAAAGAATGACCCGAAACACCACATTGCCTCATTCAGAGTAAATTCTTAATAAAAGTGAGCTTTCTCAATCCCATTTACTTAGTGCTGATTAAGTCAAATTTGCTGCTAAACAACTATGCATCTAACTACTAATTGCATTGGAATGGTTAAAAGTTGGCTAAGCACATCTAACTGGAACCTCAAACAAGAACCGGCCCTGGGAGGCCACAATAGTTCCTGCTTCGGTTTGGGAACCACCGGAACCCGGTATCAACTTTTTTTTTTGTAACAAAGGGCTAGCACCCTCCTTAAACAACTATGTATCTAACTACTAATTGCATTGGAATGGTTAACATTTGGCTAAGCACATCTAAACCGGAACCTGAAACAAGAACCGGACCGCCAGGGGCCACAACAGTTCCTTCTTCGGTTTGGGAACCACCGGAACCCGGTATCAACTTTTTTTTTTTGGACACATTCGGCCTAGGTGGTGGAGTCACAAATTGAAGGTCATGAGTTTGATAACCGATTCGAGTCACGACCAGGTGATGGATTTATGTCTCCTTTATACTTCCATGCCATTCTTCAGCTAACATTAGTTCATGGCAAATCTTTATTTCCAGATAAATTGTATGTGTGTGTTTGCCTGCATGCGCCCCTTCATATGGAGGCACAAGTAGGGGTGTGCATTTGGCTTTCGCCCGTCTCACAATTATGTGCAACCATACCAACAGTAATCCATGGAAACAAGTCTTTGGATTGTGTCGAGGACGAGAGTAGTATTGGGATGGGTGACCTCTTGAAAAGTCCTTACGGCACACCACTTAGAGAATAAAAATTTAAATTACCGGACTGATTAGGAGGTCAAGTCACAAATTGAAGGTCATGAGTTTGATACTTTGGACTGTGCTCAGGTTGGCCTCTTTATTGTATTAAAAAGGGGGAAACTTACATATGTAAGAAAGGAGCATATGTGCATAAAATATAAAAAAGGTTATGAGGGTATAATGGTAATTTATACATCATATTTTTAGGTTAACATGAGTAAGTGAGCTGCCAATGCAAATGCATATTTAGCAAATATAAACTTTGCAATTAGGTGAGCACAATGCATCAATCTCACCAGTTACCAAGTTTTATATTTGCATTATCATATATTATGTTGATTTGAACCTAGAAATCAACTAAGCACCCATTGTTTTTTACCAAAACCAATCTTCCTCCCGAAGTAAGTTGGATTAATTACGTGACTCTTAGTCGCCCTTAAGCTCTTGATCTTATGTCATATTAACATTTAAATCCGAAAAGCAAGATCATATTTTATTGTTCCGACACATTGGTTTCATGGTATTTAAATCTAATTTAAAAGCCAAAACTAAAATCTTTAATCTTAAAATTCTCGTGGGCACATGTAATGGTATTTCCACAAACTTGTTTCGGGTGTGGCAGACTTCAGATTCGGGTGGGGCAGGTTTTAAAAAAAATTAATTTTTTGTTGAAATTTCAGGTGGCACTTTCACCCCATCGCGCCTCAATGTGGATCCACCACTGGGCTTTATGTATGTGTGTGCATACAAACTCAAGAACAAGGAACATAGTAAATTACTGTTACTTGGTAGAGAAAGAAGCAAGTTGCTTTAGATATTTATGCACATGCATGTATGCCTAAATATTAACATATATTACATGAATAATTGAAATAATGAAATAATAACAGATATCTTGATGAAAAATTCCTATGAATGCTAATTTCCTGGGCTATATTTTTCGCCAACTCAAGATAAATTTAATCTCCTACATACATTTTGCATGATGAACTAAGATTAGACTAATCAACTTGTATGTAACAAAAGCCTCATGACTAGATGTTCTTTCACCTTAACGTTTATAATAATTGGCGAAGATCAACTACATCTTAATATTGTCCACACAATTGATGGTGATGGATTAGCAAAACTTTAAAAAGCCTCATGACTAGATGTATATATTTTCTCTATTTTATTTTTGTTTTTTCTTTTGAAATATTCACCATTGAATTTTTTTATACTAATAAGTTGGTTGAATGATGAAATAATTGGTTAAATGACTAGCATAAATGATCTTTATAAGATCTTTACGGTGGATTTTGATGCAGGAAGAAACATGGAAATGGGTCAATTCGGCCTTCATGTGGGGACAATGACAATAAATGATTGACGGCCTTTTTACCTATTAGTGTTTGTCTTACTTCAGTAATAAGGATCAATTTTAATCTCTCTCTGTCACATACACAGGCGCGCGCACGCACAAGCCTTGCTTTTCGTATGCTTGTTTTTGAAGAAGGTTCATATTTAGAGACTTGAATGATTTGAACATCCAATGACCAAACCCATTTAGCTAGCCAGACGCTGCCAGATGTTCATGTATACGCTCGCTTGCGCACATAACTATATATATAAATGATTGAATCCTGTTCACTATTAACATTATTCACTCATTCTTGATTTTTTTTTGAAAAATTCTTAAAATTATCATCTTGCATCAAAACTTTTTAACATTACATTCACAGCATCAAAAAAATAATAAGTGAGCATGAGTAAACATAATAAAAAATAAGTTCGGTTTTCATATATATATATATATATATATATATATATATATATATATATATATATATATATATATATATATATATATATATATATATATATATGTGTGTGTGTGTGTGTGTGACAAAGAAGTTTGATACTATTTTGAAGTTTGGTATCACCATTATGTGCCGTAGACTTTTCAAGAGAAGATAAGGCTCACTCTTGTAAAATTCTACTAATGAACAGGAAAACATGTCTGAGCTGAGCAAAAGCTTATATTATATCAATTAAAAGCTGACATTGTGCCGGACACCATCTGATCGTCCACGTAAATCATCAAGTTAAGAATATCTAGACGCGCATGCATGCACAAGAGAGAGAGAGAGAGAGAGAGAGAGAGAGAGAGAGAGAAGTATACTCAGATACTTGCGAGAAACCTCTATAAGCTTATAAACCAAAGTGTTGATTGAAACAAATCGAGTGAATGGACCAAAAGAATGTTCGGCATGACTCAAACGAGTGCAGAGACAGAAGATGGAAGCTAAGCCCACAAGATCCACCACGGGCAAGAACCCTTCATTACAGACTGTGCTGGTTTGGCGATCAAACGTGAGTCCGAAGCCTCACACATGCACCACCATAGGAGTCGAACTTCCCACCGGCAACAAAGATGTAAAAGCGGTCTGCCAGTTGAGTTAATGGTATGGTAAGTGTGCTACTTGCTTGAACCCAAATTCTACCAATTTTAAATAATAGAGTAATATTTGAGAACCGATCATGTAAAATCTAATTAGCAATAGAAAACACTAAACATGATTTTCTGTTTGGAGTATGACCCTTTAACGTCATATTCACCAACCCAGAAATCTCAAGTAAAATCCGAGCTTCCAAAGGCAGATGTGTGGCGAGGATCAAAGGATAACCCATAATCATAATATGCAATATGACGAAGACTCCCTCATTCATGTTTATCTACGTGATGCCGATTGCTTGTTTCTTACTCTCCAATATTGCACCATCCGCCATTATATTTGCTTCAAATCGATCACAATCGGGTCCGTCTTCAGAGCGCGATCTTTCACCTTTTTCTCCTTTCTTTTTTCTCCCTTCCCTCTCGACCCCGTCAGCTCCTCGCTGCCGTTGTCGACAAGCCACCATGATACTAAAACAATCTTCAATCTTCAATCCTCTATAGTCTCTCTTATCTTCTGAAAGGAGAAAGAAAGAGAAGTAGAAGTTTTGTGAAATTGGTTTCGCTTGGGAACCGTTTTCTCTGATCTTTGATTGATAGGGATGGAGAGGACGGAAAAGATAGATCAGAACTACAAGCACTCGTCGTGCGGCGGGGACTCGAAGGACTCGTCGTCGCCGATGGCGAGGGAGATCGAGGAAAACCAGATGTGGGACGAGTCGCAGAACCGAGTGAAGTGCATGTGCAGCTTCGGCGGGAGAGTCCACCCGCGTGCCCACGACAACCAGCTCTCTTATCTAGGCGGGGACACGAAGATCCTCGCTATTGATCGGGCGTCCAGGTACACGGACGTCTTGACCCGGTTATCGCAGATCTGGGAAATGGACGTCACCTTTAAGTACCAGCTTCCCGGCGAGGAACTCGACGCGCTCATCTCGGTGACCAACGACGAGGATCTCGACCACATGATGGTCGAGTTCGATCGACTCTACAACGATAACAAGGCCGCCCGGATCCGCCTCTTCCTCTTCCCGGTCGAGTTACCGGCCCTGCCAACTCTAAACCGCTCCGGCTCCGGCTCCGGCTCCGGCTCCGGCGCGAGCGGCGGCCAAGGCAACCAAGACCTTCTATTCGGATTGGAAAGAACGTCCAAAGTGCGGGAAGAAGTCGTGCACATTGTTCCTTCCGCTCCCATGCAGCCGGCACGCGTGCTTAACGACTCTCCTCCTCCGACGACAAAGAGAGATTCTCGACAGCCGGAGATAGTTCCGGCGCCGGTAGTCGCCGGCGTGCATCCGGCAGAGATCCAGAGACAGATCCAAGAGTTTCAAAGGATGCAGATCGCTGCTCAAGAACAACATGCGGCAGCGGCGGCCTTGCTCCAGAGGAAGCAAGAAGAGAACCTAAGCCGGAACGTACAATTGGCCCCGGGTTTTCCGACGAGGGAGACTGGGCCGCCGCAAGATTACTACGTCCAAAGAGTCCAAGAGAAAAGCCGATATGATCCTCCATCTGTACAACCGCAGCAGGTAGTGGCTCCGACTGCGCCACCTGCGACCACAAGTTACTGGTCTCCTCCGACCCCAGACAGGAGCCCGCAGCCACAAGATCAGGCGGTGTACGTACTCCCATCTAATGTTTATCCCACTGGCGCCGTCCGGCCGGCGTTCTACGCAGTGCCATCGAAGATGGTGACACAGCCGCAGCCTCCTCCAGTGGTCAATGATCCGTACGTCGGAGCTAGGACGACACAACCATACCCGGAGGTGACAACCCGTCCGGCCATGGACGCCCCGCCGAATTTCCCGCACATGGTGTACGAACAAGGAGGCCGAGCTGTGTACTACGCGACGCAGGCTGCGCCGCCTCAATATCATGCCGTCGGCGTCGATCTCCGGCATGGTCCGGGTCAAACCGGCCAGGATTCCGGCCGAAACAAGTAGCAATAACCAGAGCCTGGGCTAGCTTAGTTTGTGTGTGGGGGGATCTAGTTTGGTTTGGCGTGACCACCCTTACACTTGGGTCTGGGGCTCCACCTTACGGGCTTTTCTTCTCTTTGTTCTCCTTTTGTGTCATGGTTAATGTCGTCGGATCAATGTGGCGTGGTTGTTTTACCGTATGAATAATTTTGTCAATGTTTGGTGTGGTTTTTTACTCTATGAACAATTCTGTTAATATGTTTGGTTTGATTGTTTTACTTTATGAATAATTATGTTAATATGTTTGGTGTGATCTATGAATATGATGTGGTTAATACTTGTTTAATCGATCTGATCCCAGTTCAGTTTTGGTTCTTGGTTTCAGGCAAATTGAAACCGGCCATGTCTAAGTTGATGTATTTACTTGTGTAGATCGGTCAAATTAACCAGATGGAGATTAATGGTGATTAAGAACCATGTAGCTGACTTGATTTAGTGTGAGAAAATGTTCTCAAAAGTGAAAAAAATGTTAGATTTGGTTTTCGAGTTCAACTTTATTTGTATTGGTAAATAAGTAGAATTTGTTTTGCTAAAATGATTAAGATTCAAAGTTGAAAAACAAAAAGTATAAATTTACTTCTTTTTTTTAATGCAGCTCGATCATACAAATCCCAACTCATCCCATAAATTATTCTTTCTTGCTTTGTTCATGTTGCAATATAACCCGCTAATAACCATAATAACATATAAACTCTTGGCCAATTCGAGTTTCAAGCCGATGAGGGGCTTAACCTTTGAGTCTTATGCTCAGTTATTCCAACCTCTCGAAATGCAATTTTCTCGACTCATACATCAAAATGTTTAACACAGTTCTTGTGGACCAAACTCGGCCGATTCATGAAAGGTAGTGGTGATGTTTATGCGCTAAGATATTTATTTGCAATCCACATTGTTAAATATTTGTTCCTTTTACCAGCTAACTTATTTATTAGTGATAGATGTTCATGTCATAATCAACACTTTTCATTTCAACATCAAATGCATAAATTTTTATGTTTACAGTGGCTAACCATGTTTGCGATGTCACCAAATTCATATTTTTTACCCCTCAACCACTCCCACCATGATATCATTTATGTCCTTTTCTTTTTACAATGGGGAGGCTGAAGACATACATTAGACATATAGGGGGAAAATGTGGTCCTATATATATGTATGTATGTGTGTATATATATATATATATGTATGTGTATATATATATATGTATGTATGTATGTATGTATGTATATATATATATATG
The DNA here is from genome assembly GCA_036023115.1 of Brasenia schreberi. Classification (NCBI taxonomy): domain Eukaryota; kingdom Viridiplantae; phylum Streptophyta; class Magnoliopsida; order Nymphaeales; family Cabombaceae; genus Brasenia; species Brasenia schreberi. Next base: position 1,731,369 of record JAYKKT010000047.1, read on the forward strand.
TATGTATGTATGTATGTATGTATGTATATCCATAGTTTTTCCCTTTACATGTATACATACCCCCTATGGAGTCAGGCTCATTTTGACTTCTCTATAACTCATGAGCTTCAACTTGTGCATGTGAACTATTACTCTTCATGTAATATGTCCTTGTTTATGTGCCTAACGGGCAAAGTTTCAAAATCTTGAATGGCCAACTCTATCATAAATCTCTCAAGATAGTTGTTGGGATTTTAATTCAAAAAGCAAAAAGTTGTGTTTTTGAATTAATTACTTACTAAAAATATAAAATCTATCTCTTGCTTTTAAAATTCTAATATTAACCCCATGTATCTTTCAAATTTGATAGTTGAGATTTATTTAAATATGTTAGCATTTAATATTGTTAATATATACTAAGCTTTCGATATATATATATAAAGAGAGAGAGGAAAACTTGTAAATGCATACACCTATCATGCTCAAATCTTTATCATATTTAAAAATAAAAAGTATCATTGTACTTTTTTGTACTTTGCTTTTAATACATGAAATATTTTTTGTTTTATCAACTCAATTCTTTATCTAAAAAATCAAACCGTTGAAATGATAAAATAGATTTGCTTATAGCTCTATGTGTGAATGGACTTCAAGTGAGGAAAATGGCGGATCTAGAATTTCAGGTTGCGCAATTTACACAATCTTTTGAAAATTCTGATTTCTTGTATAGATATTTTGGTTATTTTTGAAGTTCAACTGAGGAAAATGGCGGACCTAGAATTTCAAGTTGCGTAATTTACACAATCTTTTGAAAATTTTGATTTCTTGTATAGATATTTTGGTTATTTTTGAACTTCAAGTGAGGAAGATGCCTCACCTCACCCACTATTATAACTATAATGTCCATAAAGTTAAATTATTATAAATCGAGACCAACATATCCAAACCAGCAAAATCCAATGTTTCCATAAGGTCTGATACTATGCCATGCTATCACTTAGATATGCTGGGTTTTGGATAAAATGGAACCGTAACCGAACCAGCCGGGGGCCTGTTCAAATTATGGTTTCGAAACCATCGGTTCAGGCTGGTTCCGATTTGGGTCTGGAATTGTTTGGAACCGGTACTTTTATAAAAAATGAATTTTGAAAGAAAAACTTTTTAAAAATACTGGACCGACAGTTTGGATCCAGCTCTAGTTTGGTAAAAGATGAAATTGGAACCAAACCGAGTGAGTCATGGTTCCGGGCACAGTTCCAGTTCCGGTTCCAGTTGCAGCTAGTTCCTGACCTGATCCGTTTCCGGTTGAAACCGCCAGACTGATTAGGAACCAGTAATGTCTACTAACATTTATTCAACGAGATAGAAATACAAAAGCAAAAAGACCAACAAAATATTCAATATTTGGAACGTCTTTAGGACGAGAAACAAAAGTGATCCAATCAAACCGGATCAGCAGCTGATTCATATTAGTGCGTGGTGCTGAATTTTTTAAAAAAATGAAATTTTTTAAAGCCCGCTCCACCCAAAACAAGTTTCTAAATAAAAAAAAAAAAACTATAGCCGCGGTTGAATCCGTGGGCTGAAATCAATGGCGAATCCAGAAATTTGTTTTGGATGGGACGAGCTTCAGGTTCAAGTCAGGCGGGCTTTAAAATTTTTCTTTTTTTGAAAAAATTAAATACTTAATTCAAAACTTTTTGAATTTCAGGTGGGGCAGTTGCCCCACCCCGCCACAATGTGGATCCGCCACTGCCTCACCCCGCCACGATGAGCTCTAAAAGGGTGAGGCTGCTCCCCACTGAGAATGAATCGATGAAGGCAAAAAGCTTGGGATAAAGGACATAGGATCATCCCTCCTTGAGTCAAAGAGAATTTCTCATGACCTCTTCTTTTAGGGTAAAATGGAGATGCCGAGATGCATGCCACGGGTATCGAACTCAGGACCATCTACTTGTGAGTCCTAGCTAGTCCACCAGCCATACCTCTTTCCTTAAGGTTTCATAATCCACCTTGATGCCTAAACATGGCGGGTTTGGAACTAGTTCAATGATTTCAATTGGAACAGAACGGTGCCAAGAACTGGTCGGAATCATAACAGATCAAACCGGACCTGAATCAGACCCAAAATCAGGGATCACTCGGCGTGGTTCTGGTTTCACCTTGTATAGAACTAGAATCGGGACAGACCCAGAACCAGCGGCTCCAAATGACTAGTTCCATATTTTTTATTTCTTTTAATTTCAAAACTTTTAATAATTCTCTCGGTTCTAAGTGGTGTAAGACTCAAATCAAGACATGAACTAAAATAAACCAAATCATAATTCCCTTCCGATTCTTGGTTCTAAGAAAATCGGAATTAACCAAATCATAATTAGCCGACATGGACATGCTTAAGATTTGGTTGGACCTGGTTGGAGGTTTGCTCGAGGTGCTTGATGCAGTTTTGGTGCACTAAGTCTGCTGAGCTATGTGTTTTTAAAGAAATTGGGCCTCCCCTATGGCCCACATGGACATACTTAGATCAGGTCACTTCGGGTATGTACGAAAAACAGGCTGGTCTGGATCCTACCCGAATTACTATTTAAGGTCTACTTTGAAGACCCGGACAGGACCCAGGTCGGGTAGACCCGTGTACAAACCCACATATAAAGATTTTGTTCATTATAGCGTATATGTATATAGTTACACATATTACATAGCCTATACACAAAGTATATAACTTCGCATAGATATAACATACTTACTAAGCTCGCATATATACCCAAAAAAACGTATATACATGTGAAACATATGTACTTATACTGTACATGGTATGTACTGAATGTGTACATATAAAATGTGGAACACATGATTATAAGTATTAGTATGTAATATACAGTTAATAGGTACATTTTGGGTCAGGGTCGTGTTACACATGTGTCAACCCGAAACTGACCCAAATTGATCTTTTCGTCTTATGCTTGAGGTAAACATTTTCACCTAAGAATCTCATCTTGGTACATCTTTGAGTGCCGCTCATAGAGATGGACGGCAAACATTTGTTCCTTCCCTCAGCTGTGTTACTACGGGTGATTCTGATTTACCAAAGGCCACGTGGAGCTTGTAATCAAGAGAGAATTCTAGATGACAAGAAAGTGTAATCTACGAAAAAACACAACCACTGCACTACTTACACGATCACGCTTTCTCTCAAGGAAAACAAGTTGGAATAAAAGCCACAGCCGAAAGGCAATTTATGGAATATTGATAGCGAGAAGACTGTCTAAGAATCACCAATGATATAAGCAGCAAAGCCCAAAATAATAAGACGGGGGCTTTCTTCGTTGGGGAGAGGATAAATCCGTCGGCATAACAATTCCTTAGCGTGGATGTAATCTGAGGAGAACAAGAAGTCTTTCTTCAACGTTGGGAATCTAAGTCGGTTTTCTCGAGGCCTCCTTACTTTCCTCGTCTATAAAAGAAAAGTAAAGACCAAGGCGCGCTTCAAAAATCTCGCCGTCTCAGTCTTGGTGTTCGTCGACCTCTGTTATACGCCTCCCTTTAACATCCTCTGCCCTCTCAGAGAGAAAAGAAGAAGAAGAAGAAGCAAAAGAAAGCAGCAAATCATGTCCGACCACAAATACGCATATCCCTATCCCGCACAAGGTTGATCTCTCTCTCTCTCTCTCTCTCTCTCTCTCTCTCTCTCTCTCTCTCTCTCTCTCTCTCTCTCTCTCTCACACACACACACACACACACACACACACAAATGCTTTAACTTGGTTCCTTGTTATTGGGTGTTTAGGATATTACCAGGGACCGCCTGTCATGGCGCCCCCACAATACGCTGCACCGCCTCCACAGAGGAGCAATCGAGGGTTTCTTGAAGGATGGTATGCATGCCTCTAAAATCAAATTTACTTCTTTCGAGCTACCACCCTCTTCCTTTTTCTTTTTCTGTTGTTTCGTTCACTAATGAGATGATTTGCTGTTATTGCGAAGTTCTTTGTTTTGATTCTTCTTGATTAATAATATTGGGTTTCCATTGTTCTAGCCTTGCGGCTCTGTGTTGCTGCTTTTTGGTGGACGAGTGCTGCTGCGATCCTTCTGTTATATGCTTGTGCTGATCTACGCTCATTAGTTGGCGACCTGGCCACCGGATTCTCTTTTACTCTTCTTATTTTCTTTGTTTTTCTTGTTAGGATGAAGTATTAGGCGTGTGATTTGTGGATGATTTCTACGATCGGTGGGCTTTCATCGTATAATCATGTTCTTATATATATGGCATTAGTAGACGTGTATATGGGTACAGACTCTCTCTCTCTCTCTCTCAAATCGTCGTCTAGCCTTCAGTTTATCTAGATCCGCATTAGGGGCGGCAATTTTGTGTTCGGACCGTTTCGTGTAGTTTTCAAGCTACAAGCAAGTAAATTCGAACAGAGCAGTGTTCATCGTTAAGTTCTATCCTCAACCTCCAACCGAACCACGGTTTTTAACTTTTAGAGAACCGAACCGTGTTATGACTAGAACCAAACCGAACCGAACTGTTGGTTTTGGTTTGATTCAATTATAAACCACAATTCTACTTATTTAAAAGTTTTATCATGTATATCATGTTACAAAACTCATATATATATAAACTTATATACATATATATATATATATATATATATATATATATATATATATATATATATATATATATATATATATATATATATATAATGGTTCACTTTGGTTTTCGTGTTTCAGTTTAATACCAGACTAAACCAAGCTGACAGATATCTAGAACCGAACTAAACCACCAGTTTGGATCGGTTCTGATGGTTCCGTGAATCTCTACAGAGCACAGTGCTCTTAGCGTTAGCTGGAGCGAACAAGGACATGGCTTTCGTCGATCGTGTGCATTGGGCTTTCATGTCCAACGATGTACGCTTAGTAGTTACGTGTTGGGGTTGTATCATATCGTCCTCTTTAATTTCTTAGTGAGAAGACGTCAGGAGTCTTTTGGTGTTAATTGGAATGGATAACGTGGACTTCCCCATTGCATAGAATTGAAGAAAGCTGGCTTGAGAACAATAGGATTGAGTTGAGCTGTCATGTACGTTACATGGTTATCAAGTTTACTTACAGTGGAACAACGTATCAGATAACTAGCTCTCTAACAAGAACTGGACCCAAAACTTACCTGACAAATCATTTATTAAAAGAATATATTTGACTTTCCTACAATCTGCATCAAAAGATAACCAGAAAAGAACTATATGGCCGTGCATCGCCTGATTATATATACCTGTGACCATGAAACCAGTTTTGAACTCGAAACAATTTCAACTTGTTCATATTTCAATAGTTGGGTAACCAGCACCTGTGGCTGCATGCTGATAACCACCACCATTTGCAGAGTTAAGAGGGGACGGCTGCTCTCCTGAGTGCGAGGATTTGCGAGACCTGGGATTCCTCGGTGATGATGTGTACGAGCTAATGTCGCCATTAGACAATGAATAGAAGGAAGGAAGCCCCTGTATCTTCGGCAAACCAGTTGTAGCATCCATGGTAGAACTTGGACCCTTAGAAGCCATTTCAGCTTCTAATGGCAGCTCATCCAACGTCTGACAACAAGCAATGAATAACGACAATTTGTGTGATACAAATTCAAGCCAACCCAACTACAAGAAACGGCAGGTATAGGCGAAAATTTTGTCCAAGACAACGCAACCAAAGTAAGCCAGACTCACCCAAACAGCTTGTTGCAAAACGTGGAGCAGCTCACGACATTGTTTTCTTTTTGTTGCTACCTCTTCACGCTCTTGCAGCATTTCCTCAAACAGATTTTCTCTGGATTTACAAAAGGAACACTATTAGCATGGAGGGAAAACTTCAACTCGATGGGTACAAATTTCTTCCTGTTCAAGTACAGATATCGACTCAGGGTTCCTTGACCGATGAACCCGGAAATGCATAAACCTGACGAGTATATTAGACATAGAAACACTAAACATGCTTGCAGGCGCAACTTCTGCCATGGATCCAAACTGAGGGCCCACACTCAAAAATCACAGAACAAGAAGCAGAAGTGCAAACGAACAGTATATAACAGTATTCTTCTTCATGTGCATCTCTGCTGCCGTCAACAATATCTGCTCTAAAATGATCAAATAGGATAGCGAACAGAAGTCACTTCAAGACCACTAGCCTTAAAGAAAGCAACGTTCTTAACTGAGGTCTTGTGTATAGTTCAGTAACAGAGATGACTATATAAAGCAGCATATGGAATAATCTATAAAAATATCAAAGTTAACATCAGGAGCTCTATGAAGCCGAGATCTCGTTTACAGTTCTGCAATAGAGATGAGAACAACGACATAGTTGAGGCACGGTCAAAAATATGGTTTTTGGCATCCGGAATCTTTGACATCAACGTAATATTTTCACTAGCGGTGTGTGAATAGGCAGGCCACCTACATGACAAGAAAAACAAGCAAATTATCTGTGTCCAAATTGCCAGTTCCAAAAGCAAATATCAGAATTAGAATTGCCCAGAAAACTGAGTGGACTTTAACTGTAAATTCTGACCCATTATTATTTGCCGTCCCCTCAGAATTTGCAGCAGCATTAATTTGGAATTGGCATAGACAATAAATAATTAAGATGCCTTATTGTATGTGGATGAGAAGAATAGATTTCAGCCAGAAAATAAGAACCTTTGGAGCCATTGACAATAATGGAGCCACATCAAGTAAATAGTTTTACCTGTACAATTTTTGTATGAGAACACCATGCAGGTCCTTCTTGGCATGGTTAACCTAATAAGGGGATAAAAAAGCAAATTTCTCAAGTTCTATACGTAATCCATATCATAGAAATCAGACTGGAACAAATGGCAGGCCCTTTCAATGCAAATCATGTCCAGAATCAGCATATGACAAAAAGACCATTGTTACCAAAAAGTGCATGATGGATTTTGGAACCAGATCTTGAATGCTCTTCCTAACAATGTCATAGTAAGATTTCAAAAGCAACTTTGTGACAGCAATTTCAATAGTCTCATGCTCGGTCTCAGCCTCTGAAGGTCTCAACACCGGTGGTGGCTGCACATGGATGAGCAAATTATGCGTTTAAGCCACAGACAAGCATTCAGCAGAGAGAAATATCAGTCCTCCAATAACAATATACTCGCATACCTCTTTCAATTGGATCATGGATGCCATATGTTCAACACCGGCGGTCCCATGATATGGTTTATTTATAGAGCTTTCCTTTGTGGTTGTCCGATGTTCAGTCGCTCCAAATATCGATGAAATGCCCCACGATGAACTAGAAGTGGCTGCCACATGAAAAGTTTCCCCAGTAAATGAGATATAGATATCAACCAGGTTTGTAAAAGAAGCCACAAACGCTGAACTAAACACCTTGTCATGCATGAAACCACCGGGTACCAAAAGAGTAAAGCACGGTATATAAGCAATGGGGTTCAAAAAAATGAAGTGGAAAAAATCCACTGCTGAGGATGCATCATATTTTGTCACCAATACATGTTATTTTTCAACTTTTAAATCACAAACTTGAACTCAGGAAAGAAAATATTAATATTTAAGTTACATGTGATAAACAGTTTAGAAGCAAACAAGTTGTCAAATAGTCAAGTACAATAGAGTTAGTTCATGTGATACAGGGTGTACTTGGAACAAGTACGGAAGCATTAGGTCATCTCATATAGGGTGCATCTGCAACAGCACGAATCTGATAACTAAATTTCTAATGAAGGGGTCTGAATTGTACTGTCCTCAATGCTATGATATACCATATTGTATCTGATTACACAATACAAGACAATTTTACAATATAGTTAAGTGTTCATTTTACAAGGAATGAAAATGAAGCATGCAAAACCCAACCAGAAACAGGATGAAGAACATTAATCGTTAAAATGGTCAATTAGAATTATGGGATATTTGTGCAAAAGGATAACTACCAGCAGGAGGAGGTCTATCATTGTTTGCAATTGGTCGAATTCCCTGCAAGTGACCAACAAAAACCCATAATAACAATGCCATATGATTCATGACATGCAAATAAGAATGTCAAAAGATTAATGACATGTGACTTGCTTATAGAAATTCTAGTTTGACCATTTTACATAGAAAAGCAACACAGCAGAATTGATATAGCAGAATCTCTGCTTCATAGAACCTTGGGTCGTGTATTGTGTGTTCGGGTAAGCATGTGGATCTATGTATGAGACGTTGTGGGTTTATATCGCAGATGAATTAATGTAATCCCTATTGCCAATCAACGAGTCAAAAAGTTCCTGCCCATAAGACTTTGGTGGTGCTGGGAAGACCTTTCTTTTGACCTTTACATTTGTCACATGATCAAAGGAAATGATGCATTTAAACTGGGCTGGCACACTGAGAAAATCAAGTGTGAGGCAGAGACGTCCTCAATGAGATGAATCTATGTCCTTGTTATTTTCTTTGTCATAATGCAACAGGATATATAAGGTTAAGCTGGGAAAGACAGAATTTTCCTAATAGACAAGTTTAGATCTCAAATGGAACTCATCCAGATGACAAAAGCCAAAAATTTGAAAAATACCTATCAAATGAAACCACAGGTGATATGTGCATAATCACTACCTGGTCTTGAGTAGACCCATTCGCCACGGATCTAGCTAGAATGGCCCGAGATTTCTGGTTCTTTTCTGACAGAAGCAGCTTTTCAGAATCAGTACCATCCTGGACATATACTAAAATGTCAGAAGTCAACAGCATTTACTTGCTAATGTGAAGCAGCTTAAAGCAGTACCAACATGTCGTATACAAGAACAAGTGACAGTATAAAGTACCAACAGCTTACAGCAGACCTTTTTTATCATAGAGTTGGCGGACAATCTTGTAGATTTCAACTGCTGCATGGAAATTTCCACGGCTTTGCTTCCACCGATAAAATTATGGTGTGAAGTATTTATGTAATCCATCTGCACGTTGAACCACTTGCTGGATTTATCAGAGTTCCAATAAAAGTTTACAAATCAATGGCACAGTCACTAGATATAGACTCAAATTTTACAAAGCTTCTCATGTGCCTTCAAATGGAGATCCATAGCTAAAATAATCAAGGTAGTGAAACACAGTACATTGATTTATTTGATGAAAAAAAAGAGAGTAGCAAGGTAGCAGGTAAAGCTGACAAATTTGCATATTAGATGAAAGATGAACTTTCTTGTCTGGTCCAAAAAGCCCACCAGAATCATGTAAAAGATCGTTATAAGACTTGACTAGTTAGTAGCGGATATTCAAATTTGATAACACATGGCTCTGGTGCTAAAAGCCAGGAAATATCCAAATTTTCTCATGCCTTCTTACCTCCATTTCAATAAGATGCCCTATCATTGTCTCAGCAGGCACTAAGCCTTCATGCAAAAATTTCTGAACAGCATCCTCCATGCGTCGCATCAAAACAGGAAATCTCTTCAGTTCAGCAGCATGACAGCGATGACTCATCTGCCAAAAGAGGCCAAAACACAAAAAAAAAAGATAAAACCTTCGGTCCACACCAGCATGCATTTCATAGTGTTACCATCTCAGAATGTGGAAATAAATAACAGTCATCATGGAACCTTAATAAGTTCATCATAAATGAATCTTGCACATTGCAGGCTTGGGTCCAAAAGACGTGCAATCTGCCGTTTAACAAGAAGTTCAAACGGGACCTGAACTTATCAAGAAACACCATATTAAAGGTAAGTAAGCAAATTTTTCGGTTAGTAGATCAAATAGTACAAAGCCCAACTAAATAAAAATAAGGACACAACTCCGCAAATCATAAGATTTATTTACCTCTGGTACAAATAAAGCATTTCTTGGGCCAGTTGCATTTTGAATGGCAGTTCGTATTTCTTCATCACTTAGATCTTCACAAGGATCAACTTCCTGCAAGAAAATTCAACAGATGTTGTCACTCTTGAATGAAAGTATAGATCAACATATTAAATCGTAAAAATTGCAAGTAGCAAGATCATTTTTATTAAAAAAAAATCATTAATGGGCTGAAGCCATGTGATTAAAATTTTTGAACAATTCTGCTTGCACCTAAAAATCATAAATAAGCTTAAAAGAAACAGATGGTAGTTTAATTTACTTAAAAGCACCAGAAGAAGAGAGGGCACAAACCTCTAAACTCTTCACAAAGATTGACTGGAAAATATAATGGATCCTTGCCCCTCCGGATAACTCAGCAGTTGACATCTCTTCATTTTTTCCCTCAACCATTGATGAAAAAGCTGCAAATATTTGTGACAAGGAGAAAATGAAATTCTTGATTAGAAGGAAGAAGGAAACCCAATTTTTGGCCTATAAACCATGAAAGAACATAATGGAGGAAATGATACAGATTACAGATCTTTTCAACAAGAAGATGCTGAATATGCTGTGCTGCCAAGTAATAAGATATTCAACCAAGCAGTAATAAGGAAGCAACATGACCAGGAAATGAAGCTAACGAGGATTAAGTAGGACCGCGAGCTAGAAATATTCAAGTAGAAAGAACAATCTTTGATCCTACATAGAACTCATATTGCTGAAGCAACATCAGGATTGCACATCATTTTCTGAACATTGACAGGACAATCACTTTCCTTGCTGAGATTAATCTACCTTCTGGTCATTTCTTGGACCAACAGCCTTTAGTTCTGTTGTGTACTCCAACATAATTCCTCGTCGAAAGAAAAGAACCAAGAAATTTCAAAGTTCTCAACCCTTATTGGGCCAACCTGATTCGTGGATACTTGAAGTATCGGTATCATAGAGAAGTTCATGTGTATAAGGACAACCATAAAATATCAATATAAAAGCCTTCTAGTATCACAATTCACAAGTGAGGATATAGTGCTACAGTACTTGTAGAATCTCCACTCAAGTAAGAAAATTCACAAGCTAGCATAAAGATCCAACAAAAATAATCTACATGAAAACAGGCAACAATGATTTTATGCCATTTCACGTATTTAGAGGAAATATGAAGAAAATACTAAGAAACAACAATCTTTTGTGCCACTAAACATCAATTTAATGATGCCACGAATCAAGAACAAGATATTTGCATGATCACAATTCTTCCTTGTTTTACTGAGAAAAGTTTAAGCATAAAACTAATCCACAAGTTCAATCATCAATCAGCTTAAACATTAAAAATAAGAATGTGTAGCATGATGAAGACACTACAAAATGTTCTTGAACGAGTGTATATCCATGTGTTATACAAGATTCGGATACCAAAAGATATAGGTTATGATGAATATAAAGGAAGAAAAGATTGAAGAAACTTCAGAGATCAATTTTACCATCGGTGTACTTTGTAAGAATGTTCAGCAAAAGAGCTCCTTGACCAGCCTATCAAGATGAGAAAAGATTACCAGTGTCAAGGCAAAAAATCTCTATCCAGACATAAATTTAGGTACAAGCACGACATAAAAGCAAGCTGCATACGATAATGACAACTCAAGAAAAACATCTCTTCATTTTGAATTCCTAAGGCTAGCAGTTTTCACATTAGTAAAAAGAAAAATATATTAGATGTGTATTGCATACTTTACTCTCTGTTATTTCCCCATAAGTGCTTAGTTCTTTTACAACAGCAACCATTTGGGCATTCAACCGAGCTTTCAACCCAGGAAGAACCGCTATAATATGTTGCACCAGTATCTGGACATTCAAATCAACAATTAAATGCTTCATCAGCACTTTAACGGATATCTCAATTGATGGCTCGAAGATCTAATATCATATCCAAACAACCGGTTAAAACAGAAATAACAATTGAAACAACAAAAATGCCATCTTAAATTAGCAATTCGTAAAAGAGGTTAAGAACTTAAGAGTATTTTTTATGCATGTCGACAATCATAAATATGTCTGACAAAGTCATGGTTAAGACATTCCCTTACAAAGATTTCACCATCTGTTCCTTCACATGGTTCCCTTTTCAAGTCTTCTAGATTTCAGCAAACAAAGTGTAGCAACTCAACTACGCAATGTAGAGTAAGAAAACTCACACTAAACGATCCCCAATTCAGAGACATATTGATATCATTGCAAACCTCTTCCATTCTATGTATGACTCCTCTCAGTGAGCATTTCGAGCAACATGAAGCTCAATATGTTAGTCTTCTTTGTTGAGGATTATCAATCCTTAATTTCATTTTGCTTTAATAGCAGAGACCAAGGACTCTACACTTCCACAATCATAGAACACGATAATGATATGTCATAGACAACCGATCCCTGCAAGGTCATCCCCCAATAGCAGTATCAAAGACATAGCAAGCAAATATTTACAATTTCTTACCCATCCGCACAGCAACATTGTGTGGTACATGAGCTTTGCTCGCATAAAGATTTGGCAATTGCTTCATTCAAACATGCCCTTGATAGGTGAAAATCATGCAGTGCTTTCTTCGTTGGAAACTTGTTCTCCCAATATAATAGAGAAAACCAATTGAAAGTCACCAAGTAAGAAGGAATTCTTCATGGAAAATTTTGAAAGAACTCCAGAATCCTTATAAAAGAATAAACCATACGAGGTTTAAGTTTAAAACTGAAGGAAAGGACCTGGTTCAACTGATTATTATGTTGTTATGCATGTCGCAACTAACATTATTCTCTAAGACAGAACCTTCCTCCCAAAGAGAAGAAAGGCAAAACTGAATAGAACCTCTTTTACATGGATATCGCGGCAGATACAATAACATGTGAATTCTGGTGAACACTATTCATTATTGCAAGGTTAATCCATTGAACGTGTGCTTAACGTGAGTTGGATTCCAACGCCATCACCAACAACAACAACTAAGCCTTTTCCATATTAGATGGGGTTGGCTACATGGATTCTTTGTTTTCTGAAGCCCTATCATAATTTGTAGAATCCATGATAAATATGTCCGACAAAGTTTTACGTTAGCTGTCGAAATCCTAACGCAACCCTCCTCCTTTATACGGGCTTGGGACCAACCATGCAAGGGTGGTCCCTTACATGGATGGAGTTGGATTCCAACACCAATTCACATAAAAGAAAAAAAGACAAATCACAGATGAGGCACAAAAAGAATTAAGTTTATTATGTTTGAATAAAAAGGAGAGGTGGTTTGGGATTTCATCAACACCATAAACCAAATTTTCAGGGAAAGCAGACGTAGCCACAAACTTGCAAATAAGGATAGACCAACTGTCTAAGAACTAGACCGTAAGCATGCAATAATCCGGCCAAACATTCAGGATAGATAAAGTAAAGCATGGGGCGAAATAAAATATGTTACTTCAACAGTGAACCGTGAACCACATACAAAAACAAAAAGATAGACTTGATGTGAAAGCCACGTATACAGTGGAATCGCAGATGTAAAAACATGGAGTATCTATACCTGATTTAACCTCTTTGCCAGTTGAGGAATGCCACAGCGATCAGATAAACTGTGATACACCTGTTAGAAGTGATTAATCAACTAAGTACACCAAATAAATCTGGAAATTGTATTAATGAGAAGAAGTCACAACTATCATAACAGCCACAAAATGGTACCGGACGATTGCGGAAGAAATTTTCCTCAAAAGCAAGTGCTTCAGCAATGGTCCTATTGTGGGTAATGTCCTATCAAGAAAAGATATCACAGTGTCTATTGAAGCAACCAGTAATTCTTTAACAAACCAAAATTTAACAATTAGAACATCTTCAACAGAAACGAATACAACAACAACAACTAAGCCTTTTCCCATACTAGATGGGGTTGGCTATTCAACATAAATGAATGGAACCAAAAAAAATTGTGTGCACTACACTGCAAGAGTTCCTGGAATTAATCTTTATCTTTTGAAAGCAAATGGGAGAAGGGATCGCTCATTTTTTTTCAATGTCTAATGAAGCTCAGGTGCAGTGTGTACTAAAAACCAAAAGAAGAAAACCAGAGAATCTGTAAGCGCAATTATTGAAGTGAAGGAAATGAATGGCACATAGTAATGTAGTGTAAGTCTCAAACGAATCAAACCCAAACATCAACTTATCAACACTGACCCATCAGACAATAGAAATTGAAGCATACATCAAGAATTTCATGTTACCAAAAACAGCAACAGAAGCAAGTCACTACACTAGTCCTTAAAATGTAAAGGGAAAATTATCAGTTTCTCAAAGACATCGTACTAGCAAAACCTGGAACAGGGACCCAACTTAGCATATCTTGCTGAAGATTTTACCATCAGCTTAGAATATGATAGACTTAGTTGATTCTATAGCCAAACAACAAATTCGTCAGCTTAGGATAGGATACACTTGCTTGATTCTATAGCCAAACAACAATGGATATCCCTAAAACGTTATGTTTCTCTCTACACTGTCAGACTGCCTTGGCAGAATAAACTCAATGGCAGAGAAATCCATGGCAAGGCAAGACGCCTTCTATGAGTGTGAGTTTTCAGCAAATACATTACGTTAAAGCAAGTAGTGAGGTCCAAAGGACGCTATCACGCTGGACATGGTACATGCAATTGCGTAAAAATGTTCACGTTGTCAAGTAAAGGAATCAGCTAGCAATGTTACCTCCTGGCTTCGATTAACAACACCAATGTAACCAAGGCGAAGAGGAATCACATTTCCCAACAAAAAGTTGCAAGCATCAGTACCTCTGTCCATGATGTCCAGCTGAAAACCAAACACAAGACCTTGTTAAAATTACAAGGATGTTCTTGTACTGAAAATTGTAGTAAAAAGAAGTGCAAGAAATTCCCGTAATTCAAGATCCCCCCCTTCCCTATTCAAAAAAATCCGAACCTTTGTGATAACACCAATAGTACGAGAACCTGTAGACAATAATAACTTTCTGTCAGAACTCATAACAGGCTAATATGTGTTATAACACAACGCACTAACGAAAGAAAGTGAAACAAGAGAAGCGTATAGCTGTATTCTACCTACCATCAGGATCCGCGATTCTCGCCATTTGAAGTGCATCAGAATTCGCCAAATCTGAATTAGCCGGAGTAACCGCTAATATTATGCAAGTCTCATGCTTGATATATGAAAGTATCATAGTCCGAATCCTCGCCTCAATATCACTTGGCTGGTCTCCGACGGGAACTTTTGTTATTCCAGGAAGATCAACAAGTGTAATATTCAATATATTGGGAGAGAACACTTTTAGACGAATCTGTTTGTCTGAGACGCCCTTGTTAATCCCTGCCTCTTTCTCAGTCTCGGCCTACACCAACACGGCACACGGTTGGAAAAACTTACCCGCACCCACGACAAGAAACTAATAAGTTTTCTTGGAAATCATTTCGCACGAACATAATGAACACTAAATAGAAACATAAGGACAACGAACTACCCAATTCGAAAACCCGCCATTTTTCGAAGATTCGAGTGAAGAATGATCGAAAGCCCACCTGAATTTCACGGCGGATGGCGGAAAAATCGGTGAATCGTTTCCCGGGGATGTGCAAGAACTCTCCCCACTCAGATACTTCAGAACCTGGCCGTCGAGGCAAATGAACGAGTTGCAGAACGAGCGGACGACGAGTGCAGATATCGGAACCCCTAGGAAGGAAATCTCGGCCAACGAGCGCCTCGAGAACGCTCGATTTCCCACTGCTCTGGCTCCCGACGACGGCCACCTGAGGGAGATCGATTGTGGAGGAGCTTCCTAGCTGAGAAAAGATATCTTGCAGCTTGTTCACAATCGGTATAACGGCGTGCCCTAAGGAGTACGGTGACGACGCAGCCGATTGATCATCCCCCGTCTTCATTCCTTCTGCCATGAATCTCTTCCTTCACGAAAACTAAGAACTATGAACGAGAGAATATCGACTTCACTTCAGGTTGCTCCCTCTCCACAATTCTATTTTTTCAAAACGGCACCAAAATCTACGAAAAATAGGGGTTTTCGAGTCTTGGAAAGGAAGAGGAAACGATGGTAGTTAAGAAATCGATCGATGACGAAATACGGATTTAAAAACTGACACTAGCAATGATGCCCAAAATCTTTCCCACTCTCAATCACAGTGAAATCCAAAGAGAGGGAGAAGGGGGTGACTGGGAAGTAACAACCAACCCCCTTCCTTCAATCAGAAAAGAGAGAACACGAAGAAACCATTTTGAATCCTTCCTAATTGTTTGAATGTGAGGCGGTCGGGTGTCGTAATAATGCGGTGATGGGGTCGCCGAACACCCCACGGAGAGAGAGAGAGAGAGAGTTCTACTGTGTCATTTTGAAAATTCCTTTTGAATTTGCGATTCGGGGAAAAGCATGTGAAGGCCAATGGATTTTTCTTTTCTCGTTTCTACCAATGATGTGCGCCAGTGAGAGGACCCAAGCCAACGGGTCGGGTTGCTTTCGAAGTTGGATAACATTCAGGTTCAAGACCCAAATGTGAGGTTTAATTTAAGGGTGTTCAAGGAACCGATACGGTTTGGTTTGGTTTGGTTTCAATAGTTGTCCGGTTAGGTTTGGTTTTGTTCTAAAGGGAAAAGAAAACATTAAGGTTTGGTTCGCAGTTTGAAAGTTGGAATCGAATCAAACCGTCTAATATATATATATATATATATATATATATATATATATATGAGTCTTTATAAAGCTTAACCACCCAACATCGACTTTTAGTTATGGATTTACAAATAAAAAAATGAACAAAGAAGAAAAGAGTGCATCGAGCTATTTGGACTAAATGGTGGAACCTCAAAAGCGAGAAAGAAGATATATTTAAACAAAAAGTCCTTCAAGGAGATGTTTGGAATTATGTTGGCACACCCTCTGATATGTGGAACAATATGGCTATACATATTAGGAAAGTGGCGAAAGATGTGTTAGGGGTATCTAAGGGAGGTGTACCGGCACAAAAAGAAGCTTGGTGGTGGAGTGAAGTAGTATAAAACAAAATCAAGGCAAAGAGGGCATGTTACAAATTACATTATGCTAAGAAAACTAGTGAAACTTTAGAAGCTTATAAGAAAGCAAAAAAGGCCGTTAGTGAAGCAAAAGCTAAGATTTGGGAGGACTTATATAAAAAACTAAACTCAAAAGAGGGTGAAAGAGATATTTTTAGGATAGCTAGGGCTAGAGATAAGAAAACTAAAGATCTTAATTATGTTAGATGCATAAAAGACGAGAATGAAAAAATTCTAGTGGCAAATGATGATATAAGAAATAGATGGAAAAACTATTTTTATAATCTTTTTAATGAAAATAAAGATGTTAGTATTAGTTTAGGAGATTTAGCCAAGTCAGAAAAGTATATAAACCACAATTTCTACCGACGTATTCAAAAAAATGAAGTCAAAGAGGCTCTTAAACATATGAAGAGTGGTAAATCGGTAGGACCAGATAATATTCCTATAGAAGTTTGGAAAATACTAGGAGAAATAGGAATCACTTGGCTCACAAGACTATTTAATGAAATATGGAAAAACCAAAAGATGCCCGAGGAATGGAGAGCAAGTACACTTATACCCGTATATAAGAACAAGGAAGACATTCAAAATTGTGCGAATTATCGAGGTATCAAGTTAATGAGTTATACTATGAAATTATGGGAAAGAATTATCGAACGTAGGTTAAGACAAGTATCAAGTACAACAGAGAACCAATTTGGATTTATGCCAGGTAGATCTACTATTGAAGCGATTCACCTTTTGAGACGTCTTATGGAACATTTTAGAGCAAAAAAGAAAGACCTTCACGTGATATTTATTGATCTAGAAAAAGCTTATGATAGGGTACCGAGGGAGGTTCTTTAGAGAACTTTGGAAAAAAGAGGTATCCCATTGACATATATTAACCTTATAAGAGACATGTATGATGGTGCAAAAACATGTGTGAGGACTCATGAAGGAACGACATACTTCTTTGAAGTTAATATTGGGTTACATCAAGGATCAACTTTAAGTCCATACTTATTTATAATGGTGATGGATGAGTTAACAAAACATATTCAAGATGAAGTACCTTGGTGTATGTTATTTGCAGATGACATTGTATTAGTGGAGGAGTCTAAGGAAAAAGTTAATAGAAAATTGGAACTATGGAGAGAAACATTAGAAAACAAAGGCCTCCGACTTAGTAGGACAAAGACAGAATATATGGAATGTAAGTTTGATCATTTGGCTACTTCAGAGGACGTAGAAATTAAAATTGGCACACATTGCATTCCCCAAAAGGAAAGTTTTAAATACCTAGAGTCAATTTTTCAAAGTGATGGAAGAATTGATGGAGATGTTACACATAGAATTAATGCTGGTTGGTTAAAATGGAGAGGAGCATCAGGTATTCTTTGGGATAAGAAGATACCATTAAAATTAAAAGGTAAATATTATAGAGCAGCAGTTAGGCCTGCCATGTTTTATGGTTCTGAGTGTTGGGCAGTTAATCATCAACATGTACAAAAGATGTCTGTGACAGAAATGAAGATGTTGAGATGGATGAGTGGTCATACAAGAAAAGACCGTATACATAATGAGGTTATTAGAAATAAATTAGGAGTGGCACCAATAGAGGATAAAATGAGAGAACATCGTTTAAGATGGTTTGGACATATAGAAAGAAGATCAAAAGAATAACCTTTAAGGAGGTTAGAAAAACTAAATTTGGAAAGTATTAAAAGAGGTAGAGGACGACCACAAAAGTGTTGGAAAGAAACAATAAAGAATGATCTAGCTTATTGGGAGTTAACTGCTAACATGGCACACGATAGAGATCTGTGGAAACAAAGAATCCATGTAGCCGACCCCGTCTAGTATGGGAAAAGGCTTAGTTGTTGTTGTTGTTGTATATGAGACATCTTTATCACCGTAATATCTTTTGGTATATAATCTTACAAAAACATATTCATCGTTCAATATTTAAAATCAACAGTGAAGATTTGAATTGCTTTGTACAATTCAAATTTGTATTGTTCAAATCTCCATCGACTTTAAAGATCGAATGGTGGAAATAAGAGTGTAAGATTATGTACCAAAATATATTATGCAGTTAAGACTCCTTATATACAAATATAAACATAGAGAGAGAGAAAGAGGTTCGAGCAAGCAAACCATTTGTATGCAAACTTGATTTAAGTCAATATCAATTATTCAATCAAGAGTGTTAATGGTTGAAATTGAAAAACACAAAATGAGAATGTACACATATTTGTTTGTCCTTATATTGAACAGTGTTTGGAACTGTTTGATTGGAACTCAAGTCCTCTCCTTTTCTTTTAGCAACAAATTTCCAACCCTAGTTCATTTTTCAAAGGACACAAATAGAATATAGTTCTAGTAAAGTTTGATATAATCAAGATCCGGACCCATATATAAGGTTTAATTCTTTCAATAAACCCCTTAAGATGTTGTTTTTGGGAGTGGCCAACAAAAAATAATAATAATAATAATAAAAACCTTCACGCTATTTTTTTCTATTTTTTTACCTTATTATACTTGGAACCCTTTCTGTATGGAGCGATATTTGGAAAGCATGTTACAGCCCAGCACGTCTATGAGTTGTAACAGACTCCAACTGGTAATTTTATTTCTCAACATGGATCCTTAATCTAGAATTGGGCTCAGCCCATATCCATCTCATTTTAGCTAATCTATTGGTTCAATTCAATAACAAATTGGATCTAAGCTGAATCGCATTAGACTTGTACATTTGTCTGTTTAGAATAGACGTGGCCGGTTTGGAACAGACTGGGCAGTTCAAACTAGAACCAGATCAGGCCAGGAACTGGCTAGAATTGGAACCGTGAAATTGAGGACAACCTAGTTCCATTCTCATTCCACCTTTCATGGAACCAGAACCAGTAGTTCCAAACCTCTGATTCCATATTCTTTAAAATTCTAAATTTTATATTTCTTCCCCAATTTTGGGTAGTCTAGGATCAAACGAGAACCAGCTCGGTCCCGATTCAGTTCTATCTTTTGGATCCAAGAAAACTGGAATCGCCAGTTCCAGTTTATCCATAGCTGGCCATTCCTAGTTTCAAATATTTTAATATTTTATGTGCATGCCATTGAATTTGAGCCTTTTATAACAAACTTATGCATGGATCTGTAATTGCATTCGCTAGATCTAGATATTGACCCACTCTCGAGTTTGACCAGATCCATATCCAACCCGTTTGCATCCCAGGCCCACCATGGGAGCTCTCCCTCCAAAAGACCTTTGTCAAGTTGCACTTCCGGGGCCCTTTTTCTTTTTCCTACAATATGTGGGGCTTGGCAGCAAGTGGATGGCTGTAGGGGTGAAAATCTCGTGTTTCGAACATGTTTGTGCCGTGTCATTTTGTGTTCATGTAAAAAACAAGACAACCCGAACATAGATTTTTTATGATGTTTCTTGTGATGATGAACACGTATCAGTGTTGAGTCTTTGCCAGGTGTCTTAAATGGCTGACGGCTTTATAATTCGAGTTGTGTTGGTGTCATCTTGTTTGATGTTATGTAAAAAACAGGTCAACCCAACACAACCCAAATCTTCTCGTTACTTTGGGTGAAATAAATAAAAGCTTTTTAGTACGTGTTTGTTTCATCTCTGCAATTGTCACTCTCAAATGATTGTAGAATGAGATGATTCAACATCAACTGGAATATGGATCCAGACCTAATGGGCTATAATCCAGCTCGACCTGTTTTCAGGGTCCGGATGAACCTGCAATGGGAAAGCATCACATTGTCGACGTGATTATCGAATCAAAACAGTGATTTAGTGGGCACAACCAGCAATAGCTCACTTGGCAAGGGGGTCAACTCACAAGTGAAAGGTCACGAGTTCAATACCTGAGGTGTGCATCTGACTTTGGCCTTTCCATTGTAACAAAGAAACTATTTCTTAGATTACATTCACTTGATCAATAACTCCACCAAGGAAACCGATGAATGGTGGAATTGCTGCCATAATAAATTGTAGAACTGGTATTATATAGCTTTTGTCTAAGTTTGCAACATCAAAAGGTTGTCTTTTCGTTTTGTCTATAACAAGGGTGGCCTGTCAAAGTTGGGAGCCATGGCGGAGAGTGCATCCAATGGCAAACCCACTTTAGGGTAAGGTGAGGCATGCACCTCATCCAAAATCTCGAATTTTTTTTGGTTTGTTGATTTGTATAAAAAAATATAGGTGATTTGTGTACGTAAAATACTAATGCACCTCACCCAAAATATAAGTGTGCTTCACCCTCTGTCCGCCACAGTATGATACATTTAAAAGCTTTGATGGAGAAGAGACTCTTGAAGTGGAAAACAATCACTACATTGACCCAGAAAGCTTACAAAGGTGGTGGATAGTACAATTAGGAAGAAGATCGTGTTTATGTAGATAAAGAGGAATAACAAGCTCAAGAGATTAGAAAAACATACTTTAAATTGTTTGTGTTACAAAAAGAAAAGCTCTAAATGTATGGGGAAAATGTTCCAAATTATTGTTTGTTCTTATACATTCTACAACAACTAAGCCTTTTCACATACTTGATGGGGTCGGCTATATGGATTCTTTGGTTCCACATGACCTATCATGTATCATGCTAACAGTTATCTCAATATAAACTAAATCATTTTTTATTATTTCTTTCCAGCACTTTTGTTGTCGTCCTCTTCCTCTTTTAACTTTTTAACGATCTAGTTTTTTATATCTTTTTACACTAGTATATTTTGGTCATCTTTATATATGTTCAAACCATCTAAACAATTTTTTCTTATTTTATCCTTAGTTGGTGTTACTCCCAATTGATTTCTAATAACTTCATTATGTACACGGTCTTTCCTTGTGGGACCACTCATCCATCTGAACATCTTCATTTCTATTACGGATATTTTTTACACATATTGATGATTAATTGTCCAACACTTAGAACCATAAAATATAGAAGGCCTAATTGATGCTCTATAATATTTATATTTTAACTTTAATGATATCTTTTTATCACACATAATACCTGATGCTCCTCTCCATTTTAACTAACCGACATTAATTCTATGCGTAAATCTCATCAATTTTTCCATCACTTTGAAAAATTGACCCTAGGTATTTAAAAATTTCCTTGTGAGGGATGCAATGTGTCAATCTTAATTTTTATGTCCTATGAAGGACCCAAACAATCAAACTTACATTTCATATATTATATCATTGTTCTACTAAGTTGAAAGCCTTTACATTTGAACGTTTCTTTCCATAGTTCCAATTTCCTATTAACTTTTTCTTTAGACTCATCTACTAACACAATATCATATGCAAATAACATACACCAAGGTAATTCATCTTTAATATGTTTTGTTAACTCATCCATGACCAATATAAATAAATATGAACATAAAGTTGATCCATGATATAACCCAATATTAACTTCAAAGGAGTTTGTCATTCCTTAATGAGTTCTCACACAAGTTTTTATACCATCGTACATGTCTCTTATAAGATTTATCTATATCAATAGGATGCTCTCTTTTCAAAAGTTCTCCAAATAACATCTCTTGGCACCTATCGTAAGCTTTTTCTAGATAAATAAATATCATGTGAAGGTTCTTTTTGCTTTAAAATATTTCATAAGACGTCTTAATAGGTGAATCACTTTAATACTAGATCTATTGTTATGAATCCAAATTGGTTCTCCGTCGTACTTGATGCTTGTCTTAACCTACGTTTGATAATTCTTTCCCATAATTTAATAGTATGACTAATTAACTTAATACCTCAATGATTCATACAATTCTAGAAGCATCTTTTGGGTATTAGTGTACTCATTCTCAATTCCTCGGGCATCTTTTGGGTTCTCCATATTTCATTAATAGTCTTGTAAGCTAAGTAAGCCCCATCTCTCTTAAGATTTTCAATACTTCTAAACCACAAATTTTTATTGTTTTATTGTGTATTAGTGCTACTCCCAAATTGTTTCTAATAAAGAATTCAGTCTCTAAAATAATCAAAGATGAGAAAGAAAATTTTAAGTTATTGTGATATGTAATCTTAGATAGTTTTCAAAAGATCGCGTAAGTAATTAATTTCTTACATGAGTGGTTCGTCAAAACTACAAGTAAACTGCACTAAAAGCGTTAGCACGTGGGTTGGGGGCTCAACTCACAAGATGAAGGTCGCGAATTCAACACGAAGGGTGTGCGTACCTGGTAAGACGATGAAGAATCACAGCATGACAAAAGAAAAGACCGTACAGACTCGAGTTGGAGTCCATGCCTAGAAGCAATCAATGATTTAGACGGTCACAGTGTATCAACTTAAACAAAGCGCTTTTCTGTTGTTGTTCTTCGGTTATCAGTATCAAATCAATTTCTAAGCAGGAAATTGCTTGAAGCTGGGGCCCAATACAGAAAGGAAAATGAATATGTGAACAGTTTCATGGTGTCATTCATCAAGTTCCTAATCATTCCAAATCTATTTACTTTCTGCCAAATAACGAAATAAAGCATTCAATCCTCTGAAAGATTGCTAGAAAAGGCAAACAAAATGAAGGCATATGGCTGCCTCGTGAGCACACTTTATCAACCAAAAGTACTGCTGCAAATCCTTCATGTCTTAACTCTCAATGATTCCTAGACAACAGATTATAGTCAACAAGTTCATGATTTGTCTTTAGAGGAACTCCACACTATGTGCACGTACAGACCAAACATGAAACTAAACACAATGGGAAAGACAATTTGCTGCAAAAAAAGTTGCCTTTCTTTGATTGATATCTCCAAACTCGGTTTTGGTGGTATAATATGTCAAAACCTGCATCATCAATTTCTTGCAAACTGTTCATATGACTGTAAGCCGACCCCGTCTAGTATGGGAAAAGGCTCAGTTGTTGTTGTTGTTTGTTCATATGACTGTAAGACATCAATTAGAAACTATATTATCTCATGTTTCTTAACTTCTACTCCTGGAAGAAGATACATTCTGATATTGCCCATCAAGCATCGACTCTTGAACAATATACTCATGTCTGCAAGATGGGAAGACGTTTCTGCACCTCTTGTAGGAAGGGCCAGCACACAATATAAAAAAGCACATATCGAACTTAATGAACACTCAAATCTTATTAGTAGTTTATGAAGGTACATCTTGAATTAACAAGCAGATGGCTGGGTTCCCACCTCTCACACCACCAGGTTCAAGATGCAGATGGCTGGGCATCCCCTCCTCACAAACCATCACATTCAACATATAAACAAGCTATTGAAACTTGCTTGTAAAATCTTTACGAGAAAATGACATTGACAAAGTTGTATACAAAATATTAACACCGTATGGCAAACTGAAACTCTTAAGCATCGATTGATGGGTGGAGATATAGTTGTTCCACAACTCCATAATATGCTACCAGTTATTATCCATCAAGTTTCAAAGAGAGTTTGGTGAAGGTTAACTTCCAAAGCATGCTTGAACTCAATACAGATTGGCATATATCTTGTAGTGACAGGTTATGACCGACCGACCTACATACCCTTCAATATCTAAGAGCATGATCTTTCCGACGAACGTCAGCTTCTATAGAACTATAAGGAGCAGTGCAATATCGCCTGTTCAAAGTTGAGCATAATACTAAGTAAGAAGAGAGCCAGCAATATGTGGTAAAATTTTAGATGCTACAATTAAATCCACTATAATGCAGAAATCATATGTGAAAAGCAGAGGTAAAGGTAAGAATTTGCACACCTCCATCATAGACATTATACAGGAACTATCAGTCCGAGAATTTTGTTTCTCACATCTGTGATTTTTCATCTGAGTTTGTATTGTATCAAGCCGCTCATATATGTCCTTCAGTAATTTGAATTCCTCCAAGGTCCTCTGTGCATCTTCTTGTTTCATGCGCTCTCTTTCATCTTCCAATTGTTTCATCCGCATATTCAGTTGAGTTTGTGCGCCATAGAGCTCACTAACAGATAACATGCTTGCTTTCTCTTCATGAATCAAATGCTCCTTGGACTTATGTTGCTGTGGTATATTTGGCTTCTTAAGTCTGTCTTCCTCATCCATCTTTTTGTCAGGCAATTTTTCACAGTTTTCACTGTCTCCTTCTGGATACTTCAGCACTTCGAGAACATCATAAACACCACTATTGTTATTCGTAACCGTCTCATTTTCCGAACCTGGGCAGAAGAAATGCGGGTCTAATTCGGACAAGTACAGACCATCCTCGGATTGACAAGATATGAATGAACAGCCACTCCTGACTAGCTCCGGATGGTTCCCGCACTCGATGTCCTCGTCATTACAAATTGCAGAATGGAAGGAGGAAAACCTTGATAATGAATTGAAACTCAGAGTGTTGGTCTCAGAATTCAGCCTAGACCTTTCATGAATTGCTCTATCCTTCCTTATCTTGTGATCTTCCTCTACCTCGTCTTCGCATCGAACTTCCAGAATTTCATCTCCCTCCTCTTTAATGGCCAGGTGTTTAATGCTACTCCAAGGATGAGGTGGTTTCATTTTATTACTTGATCCACCATTGTTGCTCTGTTTTCCACTCTGAGGATATGACGAGGAAGAAGAATTAGAAGATTTCGTTTTCATGGCAGGCAGATGCAAATTCCTTTTCATCTTTGTCATTTTTATGCTATGTCCATCGTCCTCTTCCTCTTCGTCCTCTTCCTTTTCCTCTTCTTCCTCCTGCCACACGGATATTAACACCTTTCCTCTATGTCCCCGGTGTCCCGACGATTGCTCGTTCAACTCTTCCAACTTCTCCACGTCAAAATCATCCGCACCTACGCTCAACAGCTTGTGCTTGAAAGCCTGAACCTGAAACTCAAGGGCTTTGATTTCCAGCTCCCTTCTGTACATGAGTTGCTCAAAAACTACCAGTGATTCTTGTGCATATTGCATCTTCTCCTCTGCCATCCTCCGGTATTGCCGCGCTTCCATGGCAACGGCAGCCTTCTCTGCCTGCAAACGAAGAATCATGGACATGGCTGCACTCGCAGCTGTGGATGAAGCTTCTCTCTCTTCATCTAACTCTTCACACAGCTGCTGCATAAGCTTGCCCTGATTGTCAAGGGCTTCTCTCAGCACATGCGCATCGTCTGGGCGACCACTCAATTCCTTATCCATCTTTTACTGAAACAAAACCAACAAATACAAAATTTCGTCTTCCTCCTGATGCACCGAACAGTCTCGGCCTCCAACAGCCAGAAACCTCAATCCAAGCGAGATTTTGACGAAGAAAAAGGATACCAAGAAAATTTTAATTCGAATACAGCCAACCAAAGTTCACAAACGCGAAAATAGAGACAGAAGCAAGTCCCCCTCCCTTATCTTCTTCCTCCTTCTGTGTCAGAACCTCAATCACCACAAATCAAAATCTTCAGACGACGAGAGATTCTGATGAATACTAACATATTAACCAACAAAAAAAGCTTCGAGAGAGAAAGAGAGATGAAGTCTTCTCTCTTTAACGATAAGAATTTATACCTTTAACGATAAGAATTTATCCCTTTAACGATAAGAAAGATCCTTGCACACAGATTCTCTAATGATAGTTGTTTTTCCTTCCCTCTCAAAGACAACCAAAATCACGCCAAAGCTAAGAGTGGACATCCGTACCTAGACCACTTCGAAAACAATAGAACACCACCACAAAAAGGAAAAAGCCTCAGAAGCAAGCAGGCACGGGGAAGACAACTTTAGACACCACCGACGAAAACAGACAAAAGATTTCCTCTGAGAGTTCAGATACAAACCACTACGAAGAACACGACGATATAGGCCGTTGCCACTCCTGTCTTTATCAATGGAGGAGGAGGCATCAAATACAAAGGGGATCAAAACTATTTTTGAGAGAAGGAAGAAATCCGAGAATGACAACCTTCTCCTCTCTCAGTATTCTTTTCAATTCTCTTATTTTTAAACAACCATCATCGTAATCTGACCAAGGGACAACTAAGCATACCAAAAGCAAGTTGCCAGCACGAAGATAACAGGGAAGCCGTCAACAACGGAAAGAGCTATTCGCCTTCACCGCATTGCTCGCGCACCGTGTACTCCTCTCTCATTATGGGGGCCTTCATGAAAGATTTGTATATGGCAAGATGTGAATCTAAGTGGTTGAATTTTGAGTTTATTGATGGGGGACGCGAGGCCTTTTGGAGGAATTGGAATCCATGTCGGCCTTCGGCTTTTTTCTTATGGTGGGTGGTATCTTACGTCACCCACCAATATCTCCAAAATTGCTCTTTTAAATCTAAATGCTTTTTATCTTTCAATGGCTGGTTGAAGAAATAATCAAATAAATCTTTTTCTTTTTCTTTTCTCCTCTCTCTCTTTTGTGGTAAGGGAGCTCAAGCCAAATGCATGACCAACTTGGTTTTCTTTTTTGTTGGAAGGTATCATCCTACCTTCCTGTACATATTGTACATATCTTATTTTCTTTTGTTTGTAAGAATCTTGTTTAACCCCATCTTGATAATCCAAAAAAAATTCTCAATATTGATTCTTTGTATATGAATGCTTATTCAAAAATGTTTTGGCTTAAGTTGAAGGAGTTCAGGCACTTGTTCCCCTTAAGCAAGGTCTGAGTTTAAGTCGTGTGAACGGAGGAAAAACAGCATTGGCCCCATAATGAGCCGACCTGGTTCAAGTCAGGAACAATTGAGGTCCTTGTTGGCTTTTAGATACTGGTGGTTTAACTAAAAAATAACTATTGGCATGGTACTGATACTGCCCAACGGCTACAAGTAGAATAAAATCTTCCTCCAAGTTAAGAAAGGAGCTAGAACGATAATGCCGGCTGCTTTTGGTTTTTATGTATGTATAGTGGTGTTGGTGGGTCCTTTTTAGCACAAAAGTGAGGTGGGGAGGCCGAATCATTTATGTATGCATTCATGCTTTGCGCTACACTCATAAGAGTGAGAGCTACTAGACAACCTCTCATGCTTGTTATCGATATGATTAATTAGATAGTGATGATAAAGACACTCATCTTGAAGGTACATTAAATGTCATCAATCCTTATATCGATATTGATGAGCAACTGCATCATATGTAGGATTGTACGGACGATACAGTTTGTCTAATAGTCTAGTATGAGAGGGTATATATATATATATATATGTGGAGAGAGAGATTGAATCGGTTTGCGACTCAAGCTAGTATAGTAGTATTATTGTTTATCTTTTTCTTCAAAGCTCTTAATTGTTTTAAATTATACCCATATCATAAAAAAGTAGTAAGCAAGAGTGGTCATGCTTGAAGTAGGTATGATCCGGTTATATATATGTATATGTATATGTATGTATTAAATGTGATAAGTTCAAAATATTGAGAAAGTTCTATGTGTAAGTTGCTAGATACCCTCTCATGCCAATCTCATACAAAATCGTGTAATTCAAACTTAGCTTGTGTAAAACTGGAAACAAATTGGTATGACCTAAACCGGATGTTTTGATTCCGTTCACACATATGTTATGAATTACGTACTGATCTTTTATTACGCAACATACTTAAACTATCCCATATATTGTGATATGGTACAGTTTTATTTGTGATTATCCTGAGGAAAACTGAATTCAAAAGAAAAATGTAGCTATGAAGTGATACAATACAATTACAATATAATACGAAACTGTTAACGATGAAACTCTTATAATGATGCAGATATATTGTTGATATTTTTTATTTGGTACAATTGGAAGGCTTAAGGCAGATGCATGTGCTGGATATTGAACTCATGACCTTCAATTTATGAGTTTAACCCTACACAGGTGAGCTAATGCTCTATGTGCGGGTATAGGAATTTGGACGACTGAAAATAATACAAGAAATGGGTTTGTATTGACCATTGCTTTTTAGGAGCATGTAACAACATTGTTCTTAAATCCTTTTTTAAAAACTCTTATATATATATATATAGAGAGAGAGAGAGAGAGAGAAAGAGAAATATGTGTGTTAACATATATAAATAAGTTTGAAAGATCTATTTTAAGTGATGGGTAGTTGAAATTTGAAACGCAAAGTATAGATGTGATTGAGATTTAGATCCATTTTTTACTTTTTAAATTCAAATTCCACCAACTAATTACGTAAATGAGATTGAGATTTGTTTGGACATTATAACACTTACATGTGCTAGCATATATATCAGGTTCTCATATATATATATATATATATGCGTGTGTGTGCACGTCTAACAGAATAATAGTATTGAACTTCTTCAGAATATAGTGTGTGTGTGTGTAACAGAATAATAGTATTATAATAACCTATGGAGAACGATATGTACTCGAATGTGCATAGAGTTGTCCCACAGTGGGGTGCTTTTGTGTGGAACCGAACACAAATACAATATAATTACAATTAGAAACAAAATATGATTATGACCTGATTTTCTTTTAGCTATGGTCACTTTCCCTTTTTTAAAACAGGGAGGGTTCAACACCCTTAGCATTAGCTCAACGGCAGGACGCTCTAGTACCGTTATTGGTGGAGAGTTCGACATCCAGAGAGTGCATGTGCGGGTTTGTGCATAGGCTTCAATCTCCTCTTATAACCCCCCCCAAAAAAAAAGGAGCGCCCGATCTACCCAACAGGATGTAGAGTATGCAGATTGATGTGTGTGATCGGTCTGTTCGAGGTCGGTGGATTTATTTACTAAATTCAATACCAAGACTTGTATTTTTTATGGGAAATTTTCAAACAATGCACATAAAAGATTGCTTATAATTGAAGACCCCATATAATGTAGATTAAGTGTATGCATTTTAAATAGAAAAGCCCATCGAGAAAGTCTTAAACTAATTGCTCAGTGTCAATATATGAGTGCAAATATCTTTTCCAGAACCAAATGACCCCCGTCCATTTCCAGCATCAGTTCCACTAGTTCCAGGTCTGATTTCGTTCAAAAAACACATACAATATAGGTGGGTTTTGGGGATTAAAACCAAAATATGGGTTGGAACCACTGGTTTCAGCATTGGTTTCAATTCAATTCCATAATAGGTGGAACTGGAACTGGACCAAGGGGCGCCCCCTCTCTTGTTCCAGTTCTGGCCGGTTCCGAAGGCAGTTCATGTCTTGTTCAATCCACTGGCCCCTGTCGAACTGCCGGGTAATCTTCTATTTTTCAAAAGAATATATTCGACGTAGATGGTATTTTACACAAAAAACCGACCCATATGGACGTCGGATTGGTGTTTGGACTTCATTAGGATATTCAAATACGTGAATATCATCATATCATATTCAAATTCATATGTCATATGTCATATTTTGACCCAGCTAAATTTGTTAAAATTTTGGTTGACTCAATGGTAGGTCCATCTCTACATAAAAGTCACCATGCATATTTCTTATATACTTCTTTATACAACAACAACTAAGCCTTTTTCCATACTAGACGGGATCGGCTACATGGATTCTTTGTTTCCACATAGCCCTATCATGTGTCATGTTAACAGTTAACTCACGATAAGATCATTCTTTATTGTTTCTTTACAACACTTTTGTGGTCGTCTACATCTTTTAATACTTTTAAAATCTAGTTTTTTATACATTTTTAAAGTTCTTCTTTTGATCTTCTTTCTATATATTCAAACCATCTTAAATGATATTTTCTCATTTTATCCTCTAGTGGTGTCACTCCTAATTTGTTTCTAATAACCTCATTATGTATACGGTCTTTTCTAATAACCTCATTTGTGCTATTCTTTTTTGTTATAAGAGGATGCCAAAGCCTAACACACAAACCGAATCAAACTCCCCACCAACAACAAGGATACCAAAGCACCCTGCCATTGAGCTACCATCATGGGTGCTACTTTAATGGTGGTTTTGACAATTTAGTTATGAGGACGGCATCAAAACCAAAACCAAGCCTTCTTTAATGGTGAAAAGCACATTTTCTTGGATAAGACATAGTTCAATTGGGTGAAATTTCAATGGGACAATCCACAAGTTTTCCGAGAAAAATCAAACCATGTGTATATAGGCATGACCGGTTTCAGGCAAACTACTATAGGTTCACCTTTTCTTAGAACAAGGAAGCGTAATGAACCGACTCAGTCGGTTTTGGTTTTGGTTTTGGTTTTGGGTTGAAATTGTTGGTTCTAGTTCTAATTTGAATCCTCACCCGGAACTAGAAAGAATCTTACAAAAAATCGAATTGATGGTTTGAAACCGTCTCTTTTGTTTCCAACCTTGTTCTAGTTCCATGAAAGGTGGAATCGAAACCGAACCGAGTAGTCTCCAGTTCCAGTTCCAGTTCCAACTGATTTTTGGCCCAGCCCAATTCCAAACCAGCCATCAATGGGTCCGCCACTGGTTATCGCACGGATCCAAACTTGACATCCACATTTTCTTAGCGTCCGAACGGGACGGTAACGCCAAACGGCATGGTAACACAAAACAATTAGGAGGTAAGTGAAAAGTTCAATCGGAAATGGTTTCCTATAAGTAGTCATGGAAATGAAAACGGAAAGGAAAATGACAAAGCTTTAAAACTTAGAAAACATGGAAATAACAATATATTTATATATAATAAATGAAAAATAAAAGCACTTTACATATTTCAACAATAAGTTTAATATCCAATTGTATTAAACTGATAAATATAAAAAATACATTTGCTTTTAAACGTCTTCATCAATAATTGTACCCTGAGAAAATAGAAACGTTGATTCTCCAACTAAGCAAAGCCTAGAGTAAAAGCAATGGCAATAAAGTTGAGGTTTTGGATTGAAAAAGAGAATTTGATTGTTAGATTTCAACTTTTTTCAGTTTTAAAGACATTTTCCAAAAAGAAGGAAACTCTAGAAGAACGTTTCCCATAAACGGAAAACTCTAGAAAATATTTTCCAAAGACAAAAAGCTCTAAGAAAACGTTTTCTTTGCGATTCCCAAAATGTAAAACTTCTTTTAGGATAAGTTTTTATGCTTTGATTAATTTTCTCTCTCTATCATTTTCTCTCCCCTCTCTCTTAACATCCAAGTTACCTTATTATGTGCCTCTTTAATTTGTTTTCCCATTTGTGTTGCAGTGGGCTAATCTCTTAATAGTTTTGTCATAGAGTAAGTTTTCTTTGGATGTTAGAATGATATCTTTTGAGTATACAACATGCTCTAATTATGTTATAATTCTAAACTTCATATTTTGTGTCACCGCCCATCATATTGATTATTTCGTAAATCATAAAACCATTTAACATCTATTTTTCAATAGTTTTATTCGAATATCTGCTCCCATATTCAAACCTTTATATTGTGTGTAGCCGCCTCTATAGGGATGACCCTACCCCAACTCGAATCTAAATAAAAATCTTAAAATAGAAGTATTTTGAATTAAAATCAAATTATCTATAAAATTAATTTAAACAATTGGAATCTTTAGGAAAGATTGATGAAATTTTGAAATTTTAATATCTACTCATCACCGTCAATATGTTTGAGCATTGTTTTCTGAGGACATGCGTATAATAATATTGTCTTTGATTTTTGTGTGAAAACCTTTAAACTTATTTAAAAAGGGCGACTCTTTTGAAATACCCGTTGACCCTCTATCTCAATTCAAATGATAGATCAATTATTCATGCAAGACAATATCTTTAGAATATCATCCGCTCAATTTGGAGAGACGGCTATTCATTTTTCTCTTCATGTCACCACATCCCATGCTCGAAACCAATCAACAGTTATTAAGGAAAAAAAAGGGATGGTTGAAATTGAAATAAAATCAATTTAACGTTTTTGAGTAAACAACGTATAGTTTTTGCCTTGCTAAAATTAACTGATACATGCAAAATCTGGAGATGGTAATATCGACCCTAACCCTAAACCTGACCCGACCTGACGCAGCTTTTGGTTAGAGTATGAGATAAGGTACCACACATAACCGATATATATATATATATATATATATATATATGCTAGCACAACATATCTAAACCATTGAAATTTAAATTCAAAAGCACAAACTGTTTATGTGAATAAAATTTATGTGCAAAAAATACATATATAAATTTTGTTTTTTTAAAATTTTATTTATTAATTTTTTAAGATGAATGATTGAGATGTTTTTGGATATATACCAGGCTATATATAATTAGATCTTGCCAATCTTTGATATATTCATTTACTTTCGTCCATTGCTTTTCGATCACTTGACTATAACTTTACAAAATTTAAGAATTTTCAAAACGGTAGAAAGGATGAACGATAATATTATTGTATTCATATTCTTCAAACATAGTGTTCAACAAATAGATGAGGATAGTGAGTGGTACCCAATCACTCTCTCTCTCTATATTGATAGATAGTGGTATATGCTCAATCAATTACATGATTACATTTTTTTAAACATCTCCACAATTCAATCACAGTAATTAAAGATTTGAAATGAAAAATAAAGTATATCATTGCGAATTGTGAATAAAAAATATAACAGTATATTTAACAAGATTCAAACTTCCACTGTTCATTGTGGCAATCCAACTGTGAAAATGTTTATGCAACATCGAGCACGACTCTATATATATACACACGTTTCTATCCGAGGCTTGTCATCCATCTACGGCTCGACCCATTGAGGCTTTCCTTGTAAGAGAGAGAGAGAGAGAGAGGAAATACAACCAAAAATAAATGAAACCAGCTCACGTCTGAAATGAACCCGTCTCCATGGCCGTTCGTACCAATAACCAACAACTTTAGCTCCCCATATTTCGGACGCCTCAGAGCTTATTTCGGCACTACCCCATTCAATAAGCAGTCAACCCCTTTCCCATTCCGCCTCAGTTTGGGGCACCAAACCACAAATCAGACGCAAAGGAGAGGAAACAAGACGATCATTACCAAACAACGAGGAAGATCATGAGGCAAAAGACGAGCAAAGAAGACGATAAGACGACAAGGCGAGCAACTATCAGATCAGCACCAAGGAAAGAGAGATACGCAGATGAAGAGAAGGAGAAACACAACTCGCTCCTTAATCCTCTCCTTCCTCGTTTCGTGAAGAACGTCAATGATGGCGGTAGTGCGGGAGAATTAGAAGGAGATGATGGGTTTGAGGGAGCGTCGGCAGTCGGAGCAGTGTTCAACCTGTCGACGACGATCGTTGGGGCGGGGATCATGGCGCTCCCGGCCACCATGAAGGTGGTGGGGCTCGTGCCAGGGCTGGTGATGCTTCGTGTGCCCATTAATCTGCATGTTATTTGTTTCAATTAAGGTCGACGTACATCGTCTCATATTTCTTCTCGCGACTGTGATGCAGGTGATGATAGTGCTGGCTGCGCTCCTCACAAGGTGCTCCATCCACCTGCTTCTGAAGTGCAAGCCGGCGGCGTCGTATTCGGATGCCGTGGGTGGTGCGCTCGGCCAGTCGGCAAGGGTTCTGCTGCTGATATGTATCGTGGTGAACAATCTGGGCGTCCTCATCGTGTACTTGATCATCATTGGTCAGACATTTCACCAATAATCTCTCTCTCTAAATTTGGAGACCCGCTCACAAGATAAGAAATCTAAACAAGACAATGAGAAATTTTTAAAGATTTGAAAAAGGGCCTGGTCCACGCGGAGCAGGGCAGGACTGTCCTCAAGGTCCCTCTCTCTCATATATATATATATATTGTATGCATGTAAAAATGAACCTGGCCCGACCGACCCACATTTTACCTTACAAGTCCCAAATTGACATCTCTACAGATTTTCAAACCATTTTTTCATTGTTGGCTTGGACAAATTTTCCTCATACATCAAGTCTCCCTTTCTTAGACCCTATTTATTAGAGTCGGAATTTATTTGGTGAGAAAGTACCATTTTTATGAAATATCGCAATAATATGATAAACTTCAAGTGGTTCAGCACTTGCTCCCCTTAAACAAGGTATCAAGTTCAAGTCCTTTTAAGCAAAGAAAACCAGCATTAAGAGAGCTTTAAGTTCATGATGGGCTGACCCACCTTAAAAAGATACCTTAGAGGGCGTTTGATTATGAGACCAAAATTATGAAACTGGAGGGTTGTTGACAGGCCTCGTAGTTAAGTAGAAAATAACGTCATATCATGACGGGAATTAAAATTATAGTTCTAGTTTTATAATCATCATAAATTTGAAACCATGAATCGTGAATGCAAAAATATGATGGGTATTAATATGGACTTTTCAAAATCAACCTAACAAATTTGCAATTAATTAATTAACAAGACGATAAGAATCGGTGTACCCACCCCACTTAGTGTTTGGTTTTGGTTTTGGTTTTGTCTTTGACGTAAAGATTGGTTTGGGT
This sequence comes from Brasenia schreberi, assembly GCA_036023115.1. Taxonomy (NCBI): domain Eukaryota; kingdom Viridiplantae; phylum Streptophyta; class Magnoliopsida; order Nymphaeales; family Cabombaceae; genus Brasenia; species Brasenia schreberi. The sequence goes on from JAYKKT010000047.1 coordinate 1,766,556, forward strand.
GCAGGAGATGTTCTTTCAGGGGCAGCTTCTGGCGGAGTTCAACATTCAGGAGTCCTGCAAGGCTGGTTTGGACAGCAATGGTGGACCGGCCGAGCGACCACACTTCTCTTGACTTACCTTTTCGTCCTTGCTCCATTGGTCTCCGTAAAGCGAATCGGTAAACTTTCACATCTAGCATGAGCCACCGTAATTATGATGTTTTGCCTTTTGATTTGAGTCATTTGACAAGTTGAATTTAGGTTGATCAGAACCGGACTCATATACGAGAATAAACTTACTTGGACACGGATCTGGCATTTTCATTCCTGCACCAAACCAAGAAGTTCATACATACATACTTGCACACACATACATAAATAAACAACTCTTTCTTTCTATATATATAATGTATGGTATATGCTAGTAACATAAGAGGCTAGAGTATCTAAAAAAAATCAACTATTTAATTTGAAATTTTAACTATATTTTTTACTTTAAAATTAAAATTTTAACTATTTATCTTTCAAATATAATGACCTCTCTTTATATACATATATGCAAGCATACTTAAATGCTAGTATATCCAAATAAATCTCAAGTATTCATTTTAGACGATTGATGGTTAAAATTTAAATTTTAAAAATAAAAAAATACATATATATAATATATAAATATACTTTATTTACGTGAATATTACTTTTTGAATTTAATTTTTTATAATTCATTGATATAAGATGGGTAATTAATAATTATTTAGATATACTAGCATCTAAGTGGTTCTTTCTCTCTCTCTATATAGAGAGAGTGGTATATGGTAGAACTCATGCCTGCTCAAAGATAATGAGTGTGATCAACAATTGAGATTTGACCGAAAATGTTTGAGTAGATGTATGCATGAATTGAATTGAGCCATGGACCACTATATATATATATATATATATATATATATATATATATATATATATATATATATATATATAGTGTCATTGGGTTGGTTAGTGAGAAGTCTTAGCCTTGGAAGCTTTCTTCCAGGTGGTGCAGTAGGAACCTCCCAAGGGCGGCTTCTTCTATGTTTCAGCTTGGTAGAGTTTTTCAAGAAACTTTCTTTGTTAGTTGCATGATCGACATAGAATATGAGATCAATTGTAGCATTGGGTTCTAACACAAAATCTCCTGTACTTCTTCAACTCGAATCTTAATACAGCCCCTTAATCAGATCCGATCATAAACTTGAAACCCAAATGCACATTGAGCAAATTTTGAACTTAAGAAACCACTATCATCAATTGGTAAAAGATTACCTTTATGCGAATTGCAGATTCATTGAGGTATACGTCCGCTTTATCAGTAGCATTGGCCGCCGTCTTTGTGGCCATCACGACAGGAGTTGCAGTCATAAAATTGATGGATGGAGCCGTCGACATGCCGAGATTGTTCCCCGAGGCAGTGAGCCTGGCTTCCTTGGGAAAGCTCTTCACTGTGGCGCCGGTCCTGGTAACAGCCTACATTTGCCATTACAGTGTTCATCCCATTGAGAGGGAGCTCAAGGACAGTAGCCAGATGAAGAGGATAGTAGACTTCTCCTTGATCTTGTGTTGCATTCTGTACATGGTCACTAGCTTCTTTGGCTTTCTTCTCTTCGGAGAGCAAACTCTAGAAGATGTTTTAGCGAATTTCGACACGGATCTTCATGTTAAATATGGATCAATTCTTGATGATACCGTTCGCATTAGCTACGCGCTTCACCTCATGCTTGTGTTCCCCATTGTCTTCTACTCTCTGAGACTAAATGTAGATGGCCTCTTGTGTCCTTGCTCTAAGCCCTCTTCTCCCTTTTTGGTTTCAAAAAAGAACGGACCGAGGTTCTTCCCCACTTCTTTTTTGATGACCGTCATTTACGTTGGTGCCAATTACATCCCGAATATATGGGATGCCTTCCAGTTCACTGGGGCCACTGCTTCTGTGTGCATCGGCTTCATTTTTCCAGCGGCCATTGCTCTCAGGTAGGCCTCATATCTTGGTTATTCATGCTCATCTAAGCCTTGTGACTGTAATGTGTGTGTGGTGGCTAGCTCTTAGAATCTGAATAATCAACTGCTCTTGCTCTCTGTTAACTACTTCTCTCCTTGTTTAACTTTTCAAGCAGAGATCCCCACGGGGTTGCAACAAGGATAGACAAGACTTTGGCGTGGCTTATGATCACCATTTCCATCTTCTCAAGCACTTTTGCCATCTCTAGTGATATCTATGACAAGTACCGTAGTAAGACTGAGGCAAGGTTTCACTTTTGAAGTGCATGCGTCGTCGACAGTTATTCAAAACAAATTTTGCATTTATGTAACACATCATTACCGATAAATGATCAATTATCATTTTTACAACAAAAGCCCCATGTTTTGTTTGGGATATTTGCTACTGAAGAAACTGATAGTTGTCATAGATGATAATTCTTTTGCAGAGAGAGAGAGAGAGAGGAGGGGGTATATAAACAAGTGATAGAAACTGCACATTAAACAGTAGCAGGTCACATTTTAATGGCAGAAGCACTTCAATGACACACAAGAATTTTCAAGGTTCTAAAGATATCTCATGTCACGATCAAGCCAGGGAACTAAAGGTTCCAGTTTCACTCAGGGGGACATATCATTAGAGTAAGCACAACAAATTAGCACAAGGAAACCCTGGTTTATCATAAAAATATGGCAGAATCAGTGCAGTTGTAACTGGTGCCATAGACTTCAGTAGAATCATTCCCATCAGCTGCTGCCACTCTATCATAGGAAGAAATATACATCATGCTGCTAGGGTTTGACTAACAAGTTGAAGGTCATGAGTTCCAGGGCGTGTACCCCTTCCCATCGTACAGCAAAAAACTTGCTGCAAAAAAGAAGCGAGTAATTAAAATTAGTATATTGAAATTAATTTAGTAAGCAAACAAGTTAATCTTGCCCAAAGATAGTGAGAAATTTGCATGTTACAAGAATAGTTTCATAGATAAAGTGGGAACCCGGGACAGATAATTTAGTGATTCAATGGTGTAACGAAGCAGGAAAACTCAACTTCGTTGAGATACTTGTTACTGCGGTTTGTGACAAGGTGGAACCCGTGGAACTCCAGTCATGGAACTCGGTGGTTTGGAAACTACGAGTTCCGCCTTTGCATCACGGTTGGAAGTAAGCCATTAGTGCCCTGGTTCCACTAGATCTATGTTTGCGTCGCACGTTGATCTTGTTCATCGCAGCGGACCCAAGTTAGAGAGTGTGGGGACGACGGTCGCTCCCGAATTTCTGAAAAAGACTAAACAGGTAAGAGAAATTTCGAATATCTTGAAAATAAAGTAGCAGGCCGTACATGTAAGGGATCGTTGGCCGTTCAAGCTTCGATAGAGGAGGAGGGTTGTGTGCTTCTTACAACGTAAAAAAAAAAAAAAAATCGGATTTTTATACCATTATTATACAAATTATAAGCATTTTATTGGTACATCCCCTCTTAGTGACGCGCTGGAGAGGTTGAATATAGTGAGAAGTAAGAAGTGCTACTATATTTTCGCTCGGATGTAGTTAATCAATTGCAGAGAGGGTTCCAACATTATACACGATTGTGGATAAATAAGTTAATCCCATTACATTGTTGCCCGAATGTAATGGGTCTCTGTATTTTCAAAATTAATGGATGCGAGAGGTAACGAAGTTAATCCTAGATAATAAGATTCGTATTGGTTATTAGAATATCGAAACATTGTCCGATAAACTAATGGAGGTAGTAGATACTATGATTCGGAAAAAGATTCATATTCTATGTTTACAAGAGACAAAATTGGTTGGAGAAAAAGCAAAGGAGATAGAGGATACATGTTTTAAATTATGGTACTAAGGTAAAGAAAATGCTCGAAACAGAGTTTATATTATCATAAATAAAGACTTAAAGGATAGTGTAGTAGACATACAACGGTATGGTGACCGAATCATGACGTTGAAATTAGTGTTAGGAGCAGAGGTTTTGAATATAGTTTGTGCTTGTGCACCCCAAGTAGGACTAGAAGATAGTATAAAAACAACTTTTTGGGAAGAGTTAGATAAGGTGACTCAAAAGATTCTACAAAGGGAGATGATTTGTTTTGGAGGAGACTTAAATGGACATGTCGGTAAAGAGGCATTAGGATATCAAGGTATTCATGGAAACTTTGGTTTTGGGGATATAAATGAGGAATGTAGGGAGATTTTAAATTTTGCTATGGCATTTGATCTCTTTATAGTCAATACAATCTTTAAAAAACGAGATGAACATTTAATTACTTATAAGAGTGGCTTGTCACAAACACAAATTGATTACTTTATTTGTAGAAAAAAAGATAGAGCGTATTGTAAAGATTGCAAGGTAATTCCAAGAGAAACCTTAACCACAAAACATCGACTTTTAGTTATGGATTTACAAATAAAAAAATGAACAAAGAAGAAAAGAGTGCATCGAGCTATTCAGACTAAATGGTGGAACCTCAAAAGCGAGAAAGAAGATATATTTAAACAAAAAATCTTTCAGGAGATGTTTCGAATTATATTGGTACACCTTGTGATATGTGGAACAATATAGCTATACATATTACGAAAGTGGTGAAAGATGTGTTAGGTGAATCTAAGGAAGGTATATGGCACAAAAAGAAGTTTGGTGATAGAGTGAAATAGTGCAAAATAAAATAATAGAGTTATCCAAAATTGAGAATGGAGAGCGAGTACACTTATACCCATATAGAATAACAAGGGAGACATCCAGAATTGTGCGAATTATCGAGGTATCGAGATAATGAGTCATACTATGAAATTGTGGGAAAGAATTATCGAACATAGGTTAAGACAAGTATTGAGTATAAAAGAGAACCAATTTGGATTCATGCTAGGCAAATCTAGTGTTGAAGCGATTCACCTTTTGAGACATCTTATGAAACATTTTAAAATAAAAAAGAAAGACATTCACATGATATTTATTGATCTAAAAAAACTTAAGATAGGATCCCAAGAGCGGTTAATTGGAAAACCTTAGAAAAAAGAGGTATCCCATTGACATATATAAACCTTATAAGAGATATTTATGATGGTACAAAAACATGTGTGAGAACTCATGAAGGAATGATAGACTTCTTTGAAGTTAATATTAGGTTACATTAAGGATCAATTTTAAGTCTGTACTTATTTATAATGGTAATTGATAAGTTAACAAAATATATTGAAGATGAAGTACCTAGGTGTATGTTATTTGTAGATGACATTGTATTAGTGAAAGAGTGTAAGAAAAAAGTTAATAGAAAATTGGAATTATGGAGAGAAACATTAGAAAGTAAAGGCTTCTAACTTAATAGAACAAAGACAAAATATATGGAACGTAAGTTTGATCATTTGGTTACTTTAGATGACATAAAAGTTAAAATTGACATACATTGAATCTTTGAAAAGGAAAGTTTTAAATACGTAGAGTCAATTTTTCAAAGTGATAAAAGAATTGATGAAGATGTTATGCATATAATTAATGTTGGTTGGTTAAAATGAAGAAGAGTATAAGGTAATCTTTATGATAAGAAGATACCATTAAAGTTAAAAGGTAAATATTATAGAGCAACATTTAGACCTATCATGTTTTATAGTTTTGAGTGTTGGGCAGTTAATCATCAAAATGTACAAAAGATGTTTGTGAAAGAAATGAAGATGTTGAGATGGATGAGTGGTCATATAAGAAAAGATCATATGTATAATGAGTTTATTAGAAATAAATTAGGAGTGACACCAATAAAAGATAAAATGAGAGAATATCATTTAAGATGATTTGAATATATAAAAAGAAAATCAAAAGAAGAACCTATAAGATTGTATGAAAAACTAGATTTTGAAAGTATTAAAAGAGTTAGATAACGACAACAAAAGTATTAGAAAGAAATAATAAAGAATGATATAGCTTATTGTGAGTTCACTTCTAACATTACGCATGATAGGGTTATGTGGAAACAAAGAATCTATGTAGCCGACCTCTTATAGTATGGGAGTTCACTTCTAACATTACGCATGATAGGGTTATGTGGAAACAAAGAATCTATGTAGCCGACCTCTTCTAGTATGGGAAAAGGCTTAGTTGTTGTTGTTGTTTGTAGGCGGTACAAAGGTTTCCGTAATTTAAATACAATTTAAGAGTTTTGTGAAATACACAAGTTTTAAACCTCTTGTTGTTAATATTTTAATGGGGTTGGATCCGAATTCAATTGAATCTGATCCAAACTAATCCAAAATTTGAAAACCCTAATAAACTCGGAATGCTGCACCCACCCTCCCTCTCTCGGCCGGTGTCGTCGTCTCGTTGTGGGCTTCCTCCCTAATCTGTCTCCGACGAGGTAGCCGTTATTCCTTCATTCGTTTACTTTAGATTTGTTATGATTTTTCGTGATTTCTTGTTTCACAGTTTATCCTGGGGATTTTCCTTCGTTTTTATTTTCAGTTTCGTTACAATTTCATGATCTTTTGTTTGAGAGTTTTGTTGGGGGTGATTGGTAGCCCGTGAAACTGAATCACTTGAATTATATACTCGGTTGATGGGTTGTTGGGTTCATTTGTATGTCTTCGTTTGGCTTTCTATGGTGTATCAATGGTATGGACGATGCCTCTACGTTTGATACATAACTTCAACTGTGGGAGATCACCTATGCACGATGAAATTAGTGATTCTAGTATAAAAACTTTATTGATTCCTTCTATGATCAAATAGTTTTGTCGCTGAACGAGCTTGCAAGATAAAGGCCTTTATAATTTGTGAATGCATTAAATGTTGAAATTTTGTGTTGCTGCAAATATCTTATAGGTTATACCTGTATAATTTTGTTATTTCTTGGCCATATTTTCTTCTTATTTCTGGATATTTTTGTTTAATTGGAGAAAATTATAGTAGTCAGAGAAAAGAGAGCAAGAACACTGTAGTTCTGTTATTTGTTGGCCAGATTTTCAGGATTCAGTTTCTGGATATTTTTGTTCCAACAACACCTAAGCCTTTTCCCATACTAGATGGTTCGGCTACATGGATTCTCTCTTTCCATAGAGCCCGATGGTGTGCCATGCTAGCATATAACTCAAACATAACCTATGATCTTTTTTATTATTTCCTTCCAACACTTTTGTGGTCTCCTTCTTCCTCTTTTATAGTTTGGATGATGTTCGTATCCAATCAAAATGTGTCATGTTTGTGCTGGTTGGTTTTATACACGAACCGGAAGTGACACAACGTGAACACAGACATGCCGACACTATTCGCCACTTAAAATCTAACTTATTTAGATATTATGCACCGGTCCAAGATTCAAGCATCTTGTATGTTTTGGGTATTATGGCAAACATTGGATATATCTAATATGTAAAATCCAAATTGTATTAACATATGCTTTCCACTATCGAGTTCAAATTACTTGGATTCGTTGTCACAACAGATATACTTTACATATGTTGTGTCATCTCTCCTTGTTTGGATTACCTAGATTCATATATAAAATTGTGTAATTATTGTTGTCATATACTTAATTACTGTCTCACTTGCTCTAGTTTGAATATTATATATATAATATTATATACCTTAGTATGAAATATCGAAACATTATCCGGTAAGCTAATGGAGGTGGTAGATACTATAATTCGGAGAAAGATTCATATTCTATGTTTACAAGAGACAAAATTGGTTGGAGAAAAAGCAAAGGAGACAGAGGATACATGTTTTAAATTATGGTACTCAGGTAAATAAAATGCTCGAAACGGAGTTGATATTATCATAAATAAAGACTTAAAGGATAGTGTAGTAGACATACAACGGTATGGTGACCGAATCATGACGTTGAAATTAGTGTTAGGAGCAGAGGTTTTGAATATAGTTTGTGCTTGTGCACCCCAAGTAGGACTAGAAGATAGTATAAAAACAACTTTTTGGGAAGAGTTAGATAAGGTGACTCAAAAGATTCTACAAAGGGAGATGATTTGTTTTGGAGGAGACTTAAATGGACATGTCGGTAAAGAGGCATTAGGATATCAAGGTATTCATGGAAACTTTGGTTTTGGGGATATAAATGAGGAATGTAGGGAGATTTTAAATTTTGCTATGGCATTTGATCTCTTTATAGTCAATACAATCTTTAAAAAACGAGATGAACATTTAATTACTTATATGAGTGGCTTATCACAAACACAAATTGATTACTTTATTTGTAGAAAAAAAGATAGAGCGTATTGTAAAGATGGCAAGGTAATTCCAAGAGAAACCTTAACCACAAAACATTGACTTTTAGTTATGGATTTACAAATAAAAAAATGAACAAAGAAGAAAAGAGTGCATCGAGCTATTCAGACTAAATGGTGGAACCTCAAAAGCGAGAAAGAAGATATATTTAAACAGAAAGTCCTTCAAAGAGATGTTTGGAATTATGTTGGTACACCCTGTAATATGTGGAACAATATGGCTATACATATTAGGAAAGTGGCGAAGATGTGTTAGGTGTATCTAAGGGAGGTGTACCGGCACAAAAAAAAGCTTGGTGGTGGAGTGAAGTAGTGCAAAATAAAATCACGGCAAAGAGGGCATGTTACAAATTTCATTATGCTAAAAAAACTAGTAAAATTATAGAGGCTTAGAAGAAAGCAAAGTAGGAAGCGAAAAAGGCCGTCAATGAAGCAAAAGCTAAAATTTGGGAGGATTTATATAAAAAACTCAACTCAAAAGAGGGTGAAAGAGATATTTTTATGATAGCTAGGGCTAGAGATAAGAAAACTAAAGATCTTAATTATGTTAGATGCATTAAGGACGAGGATGAAAAAATTCTAGTGGCAAATGATGATATAAGAAATAGATGGAAAAACTATTTTTATAAGCTTTTTAATTGAATAAAGATGTTAGTATTAGCTTAGGAGAGTTAGACAAATCAGAAAGGTATATAAACCACAATTTCTACCGACGTATTTAAAAGAGTGAAGTCAAAGAGGCTCTTAAACATATGAAGGGTGGTAAATCGGTGGGACCAGACAATATTCCTATAGAAGTTTGGAAAATACTAGGAGAAATAGGAATCACTTGGCTTACAAGACTATTTAATGAAATATGGAGAAACCAAAAGATGCTCGAGGAATGGAGAGCGAGTACACTTATACCCATATATAAGAATAAGGGAGACATTCATAATTGTGTGAATTATCGAGGTATCAAGTTAATGAGCCATACTATGAAATTATGGGAAAGAATTATCAAACATAGGTTAAGACAAGTATAAGTACAACAAAGAACCAATTTGGATTCATGCCAGACAGATCTACTATTGAAGCGATTCACCTTTTGAGATGTCTTATGGAATATTTTAGAGCAAAAAAGAAAGACCTTCACATGATATTTATTGATCTAGAAAAAGCTAATGATAGGGTACCGAGGGAGGTTCTGTGGAGAACCTTGGAAAAAAGAGGTATCCCATTGACATACATTAACCTTATAAGAGACATGTATGATGGTGTACAAATATGTGTGAGGATTCATGAAAGAATGACAGACTTCTTTGAAGTTAATATTGGGTTACATCAAGGATCAACTTTAAGTCCATATTTATTTATAATGGTGATTGATGAGTTAACAAAACATATTCAAGATGAAGTACCTTGGTGTATGTTATTTGCAGATGACATTGTGTTAGTGGAGGAGTCTAAGGAAAAGTTAATAGAAAGTTGGAACTATGGAGAGAAACATTAGAAAGTAAAGGCTTCCGACTTAGTAGAACAAAGATAGAATATATGGAATGTAAGTTTGATCATTTGGTTACTTCAGAGCACATAGAAATTAAAATTCACACACATTACATTCCCCAAAAGGAAAGTTTTAAATACCTAGGGTCAAATTTTCAGAGTGATGGAAGAATTGATGGAGATGTTACGCATAAAATAAATGCGGTTGGTTAAAATGGAGAGGAGCATCAATTATTCTTTGTGATAAGAAGATACCATTAAAGTTAAAGCAATTAGGCCTGTCATGTTTTATGGTTCTGAGTGTTGGGCAATTAATCATCAACATGTACAAAAGATGTCTGTGATAGAAATGAAGATGTTGAGATGGATGAGTGGTTATACAAGAAAAGACCGAATACATAATGAGGTTATTAGAAACAAATTAGGAGTGACACCAATAGAGGATAAAATGAGAGTATCATTTGAGATGGTTTGGACATATAGAAAGAAGATCAAAAGAAGAAAATTAGGAGTGTCACCAATAGAGGATAAAATGAGAGAATATCGTTTGAGATGGTTTGGACATATAGAAAGAAGATCAAAAGAAGAACCTGGAAGAAGGTATGAAAAACTAAATTTGGAAAGTATTAAAAGTGGTAGAGGACGACCAAAAAGTGTTGGAAAGAAACAATAAAGAATGATCTAGCTTATTGTGAGTTAACTGCTAACATGACACACAATAGGGATCTCTGGAAACAAAGAATCCATGTAGCCGACCCCGTCTAGTATGGGAAAAGGCTTAGTTGTTGTTGTTGTAATATTATATACCTTAGTTGTGTCCCCGCACCCAATATTTTTGAAATTTGTGGCATCTCGTACCTGCACTCTTGTCTACACATGTACTTGTGTGACATAGTCGTACATGTCTCTTATAAGATTTATGTATGTCAATGGAATACCTTTTTTTTTAAGGTTCTCTAAAGAACATCTCTTGACACCCTATCATAAGCTTTTTCTAAATCAATAAATATCATGTGAATGTTCTTTTTTGCTCTAAGATGTACTTATCTTAACGTATGTTCGATAATTCTTTCCCATAATTTCATAGTATGGCTCATTAACTTAATACCTCGATAATTTGCACAATTCTAAATGTCTCACTTGTTCTTATATATGGGTATAAGTGTATTTGCTCTCCATTCCTCGGGCATCTTTTGGGTTCTCCATATTTTATTGAATAGTCTTGTGAACCAAGTGAGTCATCTCTCCTAGGATTTTTCATACTTTTATAGGAATATTATTTGGTCCTACAAATTTACTAACCTTCATATATTTAAGAGCCTCTTTGACTTTATTTTTTTGAATACGCCAATAGAAATTGTTGTTTATATACTTTTCTTATTTGGCTAATTATCTTAATCTAATACTAACATTTGTATTTTCATTCAAAGCTTATAGAAATAAATTTTCCATCTATTTTTTATATCATCATTTGCTTTTAGAATCTTCTCATCCTCATCTTTGATGCATCTAACAAAAGTAGGATCCTTAGTTTTCTTATCTCTAGCCTTAACTATCTTAAAAATATCTCTTTCACCTTCTTTTGAGTTAAACTTTTTATATAAATTCTCATAAATTTTGGCTTTCGCTTTACTAACAACTTTTTTCATTTCTTTCTTTGCTTTCTTATAAGACTCCCAAGTTTCACTAGTCTTCTTAGCATAATGCAATTTATAACATGCCTTCTTTACCTTTGTTTTATCTTGCACCACCTTACTCCACCACCAAGATTCCTTTTTTGTTTCTTCTTCTTCCTTAGCCTAATACATCTTTTGCAACTTCCTTAATATGTATAACCATATTGCTCCACATATAAGAATGTAATCATATAATTCGAAGCATCTCCTTGAAAAACTTTATGTTTAAATATATCTATTTTCTCACATTTGATGTTCCACCATCTAGTTTGAATAACTCTATGCACTCTATTCTTCTTTGTCCACTTTTTAACCTACAAATCCATTACTAAAAGTCGATTTTGAGTAGTTAAGCTTTCCCTTAAAATTACCTTGTAATCTTTACAACACTATCTATCTATTTTCCTACAAAAGAAATAATCAAATTGTGTTTGTGATAAGCAACTCTTATAAGTAATTAAATGTTAATCTCATTTTTTGAAAATTATATTGGCTATAAAGAGATCAAAAGCCATAGCAAAATTTAAAATCTCCCTATCCTCCTCATTTATATCCCCAAAACCATAGTTTCCATGAATACCTTGATATCCTAGTGCATCTTTACCAACATGTTCATTTAAGTCTCCTCCGAAACAAATCTTCTCCCTTTGTGGAATTCTTTGAATTACCTTATCTAACTCCTTCCAAAAACCTTTTTTATACTATCTTCTAATCTTGATTGGGGTGCATAAACATAAACTATATTAAAAACCTCTACTCCTAACACTAATTTCACCATCACAATTCAGTCACTATATCGTTGTATGTCTATTACACTATCCTTTAATCTTTATTTATAATAATACCAACTCCATTTAAAGTCTTTTCCTTTACGAATACCATAATTTTAAACCATTATTCTCAATCTTTTTTGCTTTTTTTCCAACCCACTTTGTCTCTTGCAAAAAAAAAAAGAATATTTTTTCGAATAATAGTATCTACCACCTCCATTAACTTACCTTTCAATGTTCCGATATTCTAAGTACCAATATAAATCTTATTATTTAGGACTAGTTTTCTTACCCCCACATCCGTCCATTTTGGAAATGCGGATACCATTGCTTTAACTTATTCACTACATTTGGGCGACAATGTAATAAGACTAATTTCTTTACCCACACCCGGTCATGATGTGAAAACCCTCTCTGCAATTGATTCACTACATTTGGGTGAAGATGTAGAAGCCCTTGCTTACTTTTCATTGCATTCGGGCTCTGCAGGGCATCTCTAAGAGGGAACACCTAATGCAATGCTCATAATTTATAGAATCCATGGTAGATAAGTCTGATAAAGTTTTATGTTGGTTGTCGGAAGCCTAACGCAACCCTCCTCCTTTATCCGAGCTTGAGACTGATCATGCAAGGGTGATCCCTTACATGGGCGAAATTACCTCTCCATTTTAACCGACCTCCATTTGCATTAATTCTATGTGTAACATCTACGTCAAATTTTCCATCTACGTAGAATACCTGGATATTTTTGTTCCATTGCAGGAAATTATAGTAGTCAGTGAAAAGAGAGCAAGACTAATTGTAAATTGGAACTATGGAGAGAAACATTAGAAAGTAAAGGCTTCCGACTTAGTAGAACAAAGACAGAATATATGGAATGTAGGTTTGATCATTTGGTTATTTCAGAGCACATAGAAATTAAAATTGACACACATTACATTCCCCAAAAGGAAAGTTTTAAATACCTAGGGTCAAATTTTCAGAGTGATGAAGAATTGATGGAGATGTTACGCATAAAATAAATGCTGGTTGGTTAAAATGGAGAGGAGCATCAAGTAAGGTAAATATTATAGAGCAACAATTAGACCTGCAATGTTTTATGGTTCTGAGTGTCATCAACATGTACAAAAGATGTCTGTGATAGAAATGAAGATGTTGAGATGGATGAGTGGTCATAGAAGAAAAGTCCGTATATATAATGAGGTTATTAGAAACAAATTAGGAATGACACTAATAGAGGATAAAATGAGAGAATATTGTTTAAGATGGTTTGGACATATAGAAAGAACATCAAAAGAAGAACCGGTAAGAAGGTATGAAAAACTAGATTTTAAAAGTATTAAAAGAGGTAGAGGACGACTACAAAAGTGTTGGAAAGAAATAATAAAGAATGATCTAGCTTATTGTGAGTTAACTGCTAACATGGACAAAGAATCCATGTAGCCGACCCCGTCTAGTATGGGAAAAGGCTTAGCTGTTGTTGTTGTTAGTGAAAAGAGAGCAAGACATTATAACACTGTAGTATAGAGGAGATGGTGATGAGAGCGACACTCTGAAATTTAAAATCAAGATTATGAAGGTCAAAGGCAGAAGGACATACATGAATATCATATTGATGACCACCTGACGTTTTGTTGATTATCTTGAACATGACCTGAACTCGCTGAGATTTGGTGAATGTCCTACCCACGGCTGTGGGTGGTTTTTAGAGAGCGATCTTTTCTGAAACTCTGGGAAATTGTCTGTTCTTGTTATGTTTTCCCTTGTAAATTCGGACTTGATTGTGGATCTTACCCATTAAGAACTTTAATTCAAAAGAAAATGGATGTTAGTTTTGCAGACTGTGTAAAGCCTGTTAGCAGTATTTACATTGTATGCATAATCTGCAAGAAAGTAGTGACTTTCTTCTCTAAGTTGTGCCCCAGTAACTGTTTCTATTTATTGGCTTTGTTCTTCTATAGGGTGTTCCAAATTGGTCGATCAACTTCATATGTTTGTAGAGGAGCAATTGTCTTGTGATTCACACTTTCAATGAGGTTAGAGAAGTGTTGGTTCTGTTCATCAACTATTTACCCAGGACATGGAATTCAGTTTGTTCGGAATGATGCAAAGGTTGGAATTCTCTTTATCTTTCCTTTTCTTCTTTGTCATCCATTCAATTCTAGATGAATTCAACTCGTTATAAAATTTTGGATCAAGTTGATGATTGGACTGTTTTACTTTTACCCATTTTCATGTAGTGTATGGCAACTCTTAACCTTTATCTGCAGGGTATTTTACTTTTTAAGAAGTGATTTTTAAGGTAGTTACTGGAAAGGCACCAGTTTATACTTTATTGCATGCAGTATATCACTTATTCTGTGCATGAAGTACTCGGTCATTGTTGATTTTTTTCTCTTTTGTTGCTTTAAAAGAATCTGGTAAGAAAAGATATATAACTGCTTGAATAAACTTTAGGCCTTATTGAGTCTCTTCCATCAGGTTATTTTATCCATGTGAAACAGCTTCCAACTGTCCCTTCCTCTAAAGACATTGCTGCTACTCTACATTCTTATTTACAGTGTCTAGATGTTTTTTTTACTAAGGGCCTCTTTTTGTTGGGCATTTTGGTGCATAAACTGCACTATCAGTACCAGTTTGACTTTGACCTGCAACGCATATGAGGAACCCAAATATTGAGAGAAATATGTGTAATTTGAAACACACTTCCCAGCCTACAGAGTACCAGACTTCTAAATCGCGAGAGTTCCATAGGGTTTTGCGATAAAAACTGGATCCTAAGAAGGTTGTTTGGTTCAACGGAAAAGCTACTACATGGAATTTCCTTTTTCTTGTGGGGCCTACTCATTTTTGCCTTGTCAAAGAAATGGCATGAAACTGTAACTTGAACACCAGTATAAATAATTTTTAGGAAAATTCTTCCTTGACATGAAAGTGTTTGCCTTTTCTCTTCAGGATCTTCCATTCTCCCATTGCTTTCGTCTTTTGCAACCGCCTTTCGTCATCATTGCCACCATGTTCTTTCTTGAAACCTTCTTCATCATTCTCCATGCCATAACCCTTCTTGTCTATCCACTTTACCAAGGAATTGTGCTCTATGCCTCTATCCACTTTACTAAGGAATTGTGCCCATCAAACAGTTCAAAATTTTGTTGTGTGTAAAATTTTATGCCCTAACTCTAGCAAACACTTGGTGGGGTTGACTTGAGGGTGCAACACGAGGACTTCCTAGGAGCCGCCATCCTAGTAATGTTCTTATCTAGACATGCTTAACTTTGAAGTTTGGATGGGATCCGATGCATTAATGTGAGAAATACAGCAACTTTGAGTTGGGACAAAGTTTTCAGCTACCTATGGCAGCCCTCTTCATTTCTTTGAACTTGGACTGGCCATCCAAGGGTGATCCCTTACAAGTGAAGAGTTTGTGGGTAAAGTTTTATAGTATCGTTAAAGTTTGTTGCTGCAATATTACTTATAAGGTCTGTAATGGTGTCAGAGGGTCTACACAATGTGTTTTCTACGTACTTGCATTTTCTGAGAGACCCTTATTTTAATTGATGTTATGTTTGGAGTTTTAATGTTCTCCTTGAAAAGAATATTTGCCATAGGGAAAATACATGGTAGCCTATTGTTTTTCCTGCAGATATTTAGATTCTGTAGATCAAAATGTCATAAGAACTTCAAAATGAAAAGAAATCCACGCAAAGTGAAATGGACCAAGGCATACCGAAAGTTGCATGGCAAGGATTTGACTCAGGTAGGTAATAGAACTCTATGTTTTAAGTTTCTTTCTAAATTATGTAGAAACAAGTAACTTACTTTATTGTTGATCTTTCTTTTTTTACAGGATTCAACTTTTGAGTTTGAAAGGAAACGCAATAGGCCAGAAAGGTATGACAGGAACGTTGTGGAGAACACTCTGAAGGCAATGAAGAAGATTGATGAAGTTCGTGTAGCTAGAGAGGCTAAATTCTGGGAGAGCAGGTTCGTGTTTTCTTCTGTTCATTCTATAACCTATTTCCTTTTTGGTTCAAGATGTTGTGATTATGGTTTTCAACTGTTGCATTTCATTTTTACAGACGCAAGGGGAAGAAGGTGAAGGAGATTAAGGAGGCGATAAAGGAACTGGATCAGAACATTAGTTTGGTACAAGCTCCAGCATCTCTATTAAAAGAATCTACATCTACAGCTGAAAAGATGAAAGTGCGGGTTAGCAAGCCTAAAACGGAGGAACACAATCAGATGGAGAGCGCTTGATGCCAAAGTAGATCTTCCTGCACTTCTGCCAAATTTTGCTTCAGTTGGCCAAATCATGTCCATATATTGATTCTTAGCATGTGAAAGTTTGAAGTGCCCGAATAGCCCATCAAAAAGCTGGCATAAACTATGCAATTATCCATGTTAAAGGAAGATTCATCCTTCTGATTGCTTTAGCCGGTTCTTTCAACTGAATCGATGCACTTCTTTTGTACTTCTGGATGTCCAATGCTAAGATCGGATTGTGGCCTTCCTCTTTTGTTTGAAAACTTGCTTGTTCTACTTGTGGGTCTGAATCACATCCTCTTTCTGTGTAAAAATCCTATTAGATTTTCTCTTGCCTCTTGTAGCGGTTGATGGTACTGAACAGACTATTGGAGGATCAAAGAAGCAAAAGGTCCAGCATGTTCTATTACAAATCAAAATCAAGCCTTATCCAACATTAAGTATAGAGCAGACTATATGGGTTCCATCTTACCATTGTTCTCCATTTTGTGCTGTATTTGCATCGGCTTATAGTGATCTTTCTTTTCCAGGTGTCAAAACAGAATATCTTACTATGCTATTTAGCACCTATGATGCACACACATTGTTTGTAAAATGCACCTGATTAAATGTTAACCATGATGTCCTCGAAGTCTCCTAGCCTGGAAATTGTTCTGCGAAGAAAGATCACTATAAGCCAATGCAAATACGGATTTAATTACTCATAAGAAAGATCACTATGAGCAAACTAAAATGCACCTGACTGAATGTGTTATGGTTCCATCTTTCTTATGATCTTTCTGTTCAAACTCATAAGAAATTGTTCTGCGAAGAAGGCTGAAAATTTTCAACTATGATGTCCTCTAGCCTTATTAAAAGTTACAGATTTAATTAGTAGTTATGCATGTCTTTGATTACTGTCGGGTCAAATGTCGGATTTCAATACTGTTTGACACACATTAAAGTATTCTGATTAAATGTTAGTTGCTGGAGCCTACCGGCCAATGTGACCATGATTCCTCCCAACAACATTCTCCTGTGGTCTTTGTTGCCTGTATGAATGAGTTCTTGTTTCTCCTGTAAATTATGCTTGGTATCGCTCAAGCTCTTCAATGTATTGGCGTTTGCTGTTCTGGGATTCATGTTTGTGGTGATATTGTGGAATAGCTCTTGGCATTTGCTACTCTTGTTGAATCTTCTTAAATTTCAGTGCTTGGTCTGAAGCTCTCTTGCATAACTTGTTGCTTCCTTGATTTGCACGCCTAGAACTAGTCTTTATTTGGATGTTGGCCAAAGGATCAATTGTGATTTATTGCGGCTGCTATTTGGGGCAGATGCATCGTAATTAGAAGGCTCTTCCATCTTTATTCAAAGGTTGGTATCTACTATCTTGAGAAGCACAGAGATGGAGGGCAAAAATGAATTGGTTCATTATAAGTTGGCTTTAATCAAGTTGAGCTCGGAGCATGGAGGAAAAATACGTGGGATCATGTTGTAGAGGCATAGAGCCGAAACTTATATCAAAGCTCTCAAAGACCATGTGGTAAGCACGGGAAAGGAAAGATATCAACAAGTTTATGCAAAAATGACTTGCATTCTTTGCTAAAATGTTGATGAAAAACTTCATAAAAGCTCGTCACTTTCTGGAAGTATCGCTCATGCTTGAGAATATTCAAAAAACCCACATGCAAGATGATTTTATGGGCTAAATACTTATACTGTATTATGGGGATGTCGTCATTTTAATTTGTCATCACTGGTGATTCTGGGAATCTAAGTGAAGGTAATCCATTTGAACTTATAAATATTTGAAACAATGCCTAACATTAAACTGACTGAGAAGCTTCACCGTGTCCTTGGACTGATTTATTTGCATATGAGAATCCATAAATATATGATCCAAAGCCCCAGACACTTAGTAGCAGCGACAGTATCTTGAAACCGCTCATAGGATCATGAAACAATATCACTGCAGCTACGCTAGTAATAGGCACTCTGACTGCATTTAGCACTCCGGCCGTGACAGTTGACGCCAGATACAGTATTGTAGTGCCTCCGGCGACTCCTAACTGGAATGTGATGGCTCCCCATATGAGCACCATGCAGTATGCAGATATCCCGTGCTTAAATTTGCTAGCTTCTGACCTCATTGCGTTGAAGTCCTTGTTGACAACCACCCCAATTGTAGTGAACACAAAAGCAAAGAGTGAAACAATTGTCTGCTGCTCTAAAACAACATGAAAGGATCTTCTGCCCAGTATCTTGACAAAAAGCAGCTCTGAAAGTGCAAAGATCAAACCATGAAGAGCTGAGCCTAGTACATCCAACATAAACCCCAATGCATATTGTTTGCTGCTAACACCTGGCAATCGATCTGACCTCGAATCCAAGCCTATGAGAACTGTACCAGCAGTGATGATGATTATGGCATTGAGAGCAGACGCATTAATCTTGTTTCCAACAATTAGACGCCCGAATATTGCGGAGAATACAAGAGAAGATGATGCAATAAGAGATGCAGTCGATGCAGGAAGAAAAGCATATGCCCATGCAAACATCAAGTTATCAGCAGCGCTGAGGAAACCAAGTATAATGTAAGAAAAGCAGAGTTTGGCTGTGAGAGGAGTTGGTGATATGCTGTGTAAGAAGTAGTGAGCCACTAAGAGAAGTGCAGTTAGAGGCCAACCAGCCACAGCCACCCATGAGATTATCCACTTGCTCTTGCCGCCCTGAGCGAAATAGAGGCGAGTAAGCAGTGATGATGCAGGGAATGCTACAAGCATTGCCCCACTGCTTAGAAACAGTAAGACCCAGTAAGTCCATGGCTTCTCCTTGAGAATTTGCTGCAGTCTATACTTCAATTCGATAGTTGAACGCCACAATGATAAAGAGAGAGAGTTGTCTGTCTCTGAGTTCATGCCTGAACAAGATGTCCAAAGAGCTCTCTGTAATTGTGCAGATTTGTGTACTACGTTAGAGGTGAATAATGAATATGCAGATTTGGATGCTTTTTAATTAACCTTATATTTACAGAAGAGAGAAAAGGCAATGATAACATATCTTAATAGTGTGAAACCATGAGGATTTTACCAAGTGTGAAAACATGCTTGGGTTCAACAGTCTGTAGTTCAATGGGAACTAAATCATGGTTGGGGTTTTGATTTTGACCGACTCTGTCTCCGCTTGGATATTTTGCCATTCTAGATTCCACTATGATTACTGTATGATCATATGCGTTGGATTGCGTTGGCCAGGGTTTTGGTTCTTTGACAGGAGGTTGAACATGCATCTGGTAAGAGTAGTCAGCTTCCTAATCCTATCGGTAGAAAACAGAACCACCAGCATGTAAAGGGTCGTGCCCATAGAAAAATGTTTCCCGTCTTCTTCGGAAAAGAGAGAATTCCTCACAAAGCATAAAAACAAGCTTGCTCTCACACTAAATGCGGTTTCTGTTTGAATTCTTTGTCGCGCTTGTACTCAATTTTGTGTTGGGGAAAGAAAGAAAACGATAAAAAGGTATATACTGCCTGAAAGTCTGTCACTGGTGGTGTTTGTGTGACTTGGATTCCGACAGTAAATGATTCCCATTGCAAACAAGTGCATAGCTCGGAATTCGAGACAGACGACAATAAAGCAGCACGAATCCACAAGAAGAAAACGAAGGGTGGATAATCCTTACCTAAGACTTACGACGGAAGCAGCAGATACCTTCTCTCTCTCTCTGCACGCCCTTTGGCTTGGCCCAATAAAATACGCTTTGTGCTGACGATGGGCGACTGCTTCAAGACTGGGCATGTGAATAAGTTGAATGGGATACCTAGACAATGCAGAATCCGAATCAATTGGATCTAAATGGCTCGAAAGCAACTGACCCGTTCTTGGTTCGATTCGGTTTGGTCCGGCTATTGTGAAACTCATTGTAATGTTCGGTTGTGATCTTAATATATGCAACAGTTTGTTAGAGGGTGTTTGATCCACAAAACTGGAACCATAAAACCCAACTCACCTTGTAATAAAACATGTCTCAATAATTGCTTTTTATTCAATTACGAAACCGGTGCAACTCTTGATGTGAGCAAAAGAACTGGGTCTGCAATGACAATTCTGCAAGTCCGGTCTCATAATCCAAACATTTTCTTAGTATTAGAGGCAAATCCCTTAATCAGTTCGCATTGGTGTGGATATGCTTGTTTAGTTGGGTATGAATACGTAGGGATGGAGATGGCTTGTATATGAACCTAAATAGTCAGATCCAGTAACCTTATAGGATCTAATTAAAAATTAAACGTGAACCCAATTTTCATTTTTTTTGCATTTGAACTTAAATTTGAAATCCATAGTATAAAAATTCGACAAAGTTTTACGCTGGTTGTCAGAAGCCTAATACAACCTTACTCCTTTATTCATGCTTAGGATCGGTAATGCAAGGGTGATCCCTTCCATGAGCATAGTTATCCCATGTAAGTTTGATCATTTGGTTCATTCAAAGGACATAAAAATTAAAATTTGAACACATTGCATCTCGCAAAAGGAAGGTTTTAAATACCTAGGGTCAATTTTTCAGAGTGATGAAAAGATTGATGGAGATATTACGAATAAAATTAGTATAAGTTGTTAAAATGGAGAAGAGCATAAAATATTTTTTGTGATAAGTAGATATCATTAAAGTTAAAAGGTAAATATTATAAAGCAAAAATTAAACTTGTCATGTTTTATGGTTTTGAGTGTTGGGCAGTTAATCATCAACATATGCAGAAGATGAATGTGAGAGAAATGAAGATGTTGAGATGAATGAGTGGTTATAGAAGAAAAAACTGTATAAATAATGAGGTTATTAAAAACAAATTATGAATGACACAAATAGAGGATAAAATGAGATAATATTGTTTAAGATGGTTTATAAAAGAAAGATCAAAAGAAGAACTATATTTTAAAAGTATTAAAAGAGAACGATACAAAAGTATTGAAAAGAAATTATAAACTTAGTTAAGACATGATAGGGCTACTTGGAAATAAAGAATCCACGTACCCGACCCCATGTAGAATAGGAAAAGGCGTTGTTGTTGAACTCAAATTTGAATCCAAAACCTTTGGATAATCCTGCATGTAGGAATACTAGCGGGTTACCATTAGCAGGTCATGTTCGGGTTAGGATTTTCCGAGCTCCAAACCCAATCTCATCATTTACATTGATATTTGCATCAAAACCCTAAAGGAGGAGATGTCGAGGGCGAAGCCAGGGGGCCAGAAGGAGACAGGGAGAGAACGGAGGAAGTCGAGGAGAGCGCATCGGGGGCGAGGATAGGATTGCGACGGGCATTTGGAAAGGAATTGGGCGACAGCGAGGACGGCGTGGAGCTGCGCGCGGCTGGCGCGGTAGCCGGCGGACGGGAGGGGAGGAGGGCACCAGCTGCAGATCCAGGCAATCTTATCGGCGAAGGCCTCGGGGTTTTGCGACACAAGGTCGCAGACCTCCGTCAGGGCATCCATGGTAGACTCTTCTTCCGGAATGGCGCTCCTTTCTTCCCCGTCTTCGTCTCGCAGAGAGAGAGAAGAGAGAAGAGGCTTTTGTTGGCCCCACGGGGCCGGGAGAAATGTGTCAAAATCAAATATAAACGGGCGCCCCGCCTTAAGTGAGGGCCAACGAGACGGGCATCATGAATACATGAACGTCCTTTCGATCACTAATAAGAATATGCAGTGCGCACCGCGCGCAGTCTGCTTCTGTTTTCGCCACCCTCAGCTAGCAACCCCAACCCAACCCCGAAAAAACAGCAAACCACTGCCACAACCAACTCTCCAACTCCTTAACAACCACTCCAAGTAGGCCACTGCCACCACCCAAACCCCCCATCTTCCCATCTCTCCAAAACCGACATGATTGTAATTTAAAAAATTTAAGGGTCTTTAAAATAATGAGAACAATGTTATTATGTTTATTTCCTTGAAAAGTACTAGTCATTGAGTAGGCAATATAAGCTGTGGGCATTAATACGATGGATATGAGCAATTAACACATGTTTTAGCTTGGGGATATTTACTTACTTAATCAATTCATTTATAAGGTGGTCAAAGATCATACGAACACGTCATAAAGACGTATCACCAACTTTTCATTAGTGAGATGTATTATATTCTTTTATGGTTGACTCATGAACTTTTAGTCAAAAGTCTTAAACTCTCTCTCTCTCTCTCTCTCTCTCTCTCTATATATATATATATATATATATATATATATATATATAAAGAAAGAGTGATTATATATATATATAGAGAGTCATTGGACTGCCCACCACTCACCCGTATCCGTTCGATATTTTTTGGGTTGGAGTGTAATGATATTGTCTTTTCTATTTTTTTAAAAGAATTATAATTTTTAAATACGGTATAGAGGATAAAATGAGAGAATGTCGTTTAAGATGGTTTGGACATATAAAAAAAAATCAAAAGAAGAACCTATAGGAAGGTACGAAAAACTAGATTTTGAAAGTATTAAAAGATCGAGAAAACGACTACAAAAGTGTTGAAAAGAAACAATAAAGAATGATCTAGTTTATTATGAGTTAAGTGCTCATATTGCATATGATAGGGCTATGTGGAAACAAAGAATCCATGTAGCCAACCTTGTCTAGTATGGGAAAAGTTTTATTTGTAGTTGTTGTTTGTGTTGTATAATTTTTAAATTATATTCATACTACTAAATAGATATAAATATGTGTTTAAATAGTGGGTGTGATGGGATTTTTTCATATATATATATATATATATATAAAGAGAGAGAGAGAGAGTTTAAGACTTTTGACTAAAAGTTCATGAGTCAACCATAAGAGAATATAATACATCTCACTAATGAAAAA
Organism: Brasenia schreberi; assembly: GCA_036023115.1. Classification (NCBI taxonomy): domain Eukaryota; kingdom Viridiplantae; phylum Streptophyta; class Magnoliopsida; order Nymphaeales; family Cabombaceae; genus Brasenia; species Brasenia schreberi. Next base: position 1,789,817 of record JAYKKT010000047.1, read on the forward strand.
AAAGATAATCTCAAGTTGGTGATATGTCTTTATGACGTGTTTGTATGATTTTTGACCACCTTATAAATGAATTGATTAGGTAAGTAGCTATCCCCAAGATAACAACAACAACAACTAAGCCTTTTCCCATACTAGACGGGGTCGGCTACATGGATTCTTTGTTTCCACAGATCCCTATCGTGTGCCATGTTAGCAGTTAACTCACAATAAGCTAGATCATTCTTTATTGTTTCTTTCCAACACTTTTTGGTCGTCCTCTAGCTCTTTTAATACTTTCCAAATTTAGTTTTTCAAACCTTCTTAGAGGTTCTTCTTTTGATCTTTTTTTTATATGTCCAAACCATCTCAAACAATATTCTCTCATTTTATCCTCTATTGGTGTGACTCCTAGTTTGTTTCTAATAACCTCATTATGTATAATGTCTTTTCTTGTATAACCACTCATCCATCTCAACATCTTCATTTCTGTCACAAACATCTTTTCTACATGTTGATGATTAACTGCCCAACAGTCAGAACCATAAAACATGGCAGGCCTAATTGTTGCTCTATAATATTTATCTTTTAACTTTAATGGTATCTTCTTATCACATAGAATACCTTATGATCCTCTTCATTTTAACCAACCAGCATTAATTCTATGCGTAACAACTCCATCAATTCTTCCATCACTTTGAAAAAATGACCCTAGGTATTTAAAACTTTTCTTTTGGGGATGCAATGTGTGCCAATTTTAATTTCTATGTCCTCCGAGGTAACCAAATGATCAAACTTACATTCCATATATTCTGTTTTTGTTCTGCTAAGTCGAAGGTCTTTGCTTTCTAATATTTCTCTCCATAGTTCCAATTTTCTATTAACTTTTTCCTTAGACTCCTCCACTAATACAATGTCATCTGCAAATAACATATACCAAGGTATTTCATCTTGAATATGTTTTGTTAACTCATCAATCACCATTATAAATAAGTATGGACTTAAAGTTGATCCTTGATGTAACCCAATATTAACTTCAAAGAAGTCTATCATTCTTTCATGAGTCCTCCTCATACATGTTTTTGCACCATCATACATGTCTCTTATAAGATTAATGTATGTCAATGGGATACCTCTTTTTTCTAAAGTTCTCCAAAGAACCTCACTCGGTATCCTATCATAAGCTTTTTCTAGATCAATAAATATCATGTGAAGGTCTTTCTTTTTTGCTCTAAAATGTTCCATAAGACGTTTCAAAAGGTGAATCGCTTCAAGAGTAGATCTGCCAGGCAACAACAACAACAACTAAGCCTTTTCCCATACTAGACGGGGCCGGCTATAATGCTCATAATTTTTGTTGTACTTGATACTTGTCTTAACCTACGTATATTCATGCAAAACAAGAAAAGTATCGAGTTGACTGGGCTGAGTGTCTTGACACGAACATATAATGATTGGTTTCAAGTAACTAAATTAAATCCGCAGTTCTTACTCTTTACTCTGAGAAAATGGCCATGGAATTTCATGCTCCCCCACTAGGTTATTTATTTCGTTTATCAGCATAAAGGTTTAAAAATCTAAAGCAGAGGTGTTAGATTTTAAGGAACTTGTATAATAGAATATTTCAATAATTTTTCCTTTTTTATTGAAAAACCATTTTATCCACAAAAAATCAATCTCTTCATCAAAAAAATATTCAAAATATTTTTCTTGGATACCCTAATTCATGTCAAGCTCATGTGCTTGCCTCCGTAGCTCTTCATAAGCCCTTGTATCGTGTTTGGAAGCTATATATGTTTTGAATCAAAATGTCAAATCTTCTTGAATATATATATATATATATATATATATGTAGAGAGAGAGAGACTGGATACTACACACTCACACTCATGCTCGACCATTTATTTTAGATGACGAGTGTCATAATATTGTTTTTCATTCCTTTTCAAATATCATTACAACTTTGAAAATTATATTTATGTCACTAAAAAATAATGATCAACCATAAGTGAGGAACATCAATGGTGAATAAGATTTAGTTTTTACATACAATATATATATAAATAAAGAGAGAGAAAGAGATTAGATCCTATCCACCATTCACGTACTATTATTTTTTCGGCTAAAGGTGTAATAATTGTCCTTCTTTGAAAACAACTATTTTTTTAAAAGTATACTCATGCCACCGAGAAAGAATGGGTAGGCATGAGGGAACATGTAAGAGGTTAACAGGATAGGGTTTTATTATATATATGTGTGTGTGTTTATTTAGAACTTCAATAGTATCCAAAGCTGGGTTGTTTACTGAACTGATACAAGACAAAGTCTATATTAAATTGTTATAACAGTTAAATACTTCTTAAGTATATGTTTACTCTACTTGACATTATGTACCTTAATACTATTTATCATTGTAATATTAATGGATGATCTTTAACTTTCTTTAGATAGAGAACCATGGTTGGGAGGAATCGAAACTGAAAGGTCCGAAACCAAAGGACTGTTCAATAGCAGTGGTCTGCACCTGGCTTCAACCTCTCCATTTGTACCCAAAGAAATTAGTCACTGAATTTTAATTCATTCAAAAGAAAATTTCTGTTGAATGATATGCAAAAGAAGACTCTTCAGTAGGTTCATTGAAATATTCACCTGGTTATTCAATTGAATCATTGTGTCATATCAAAGATAAGATAAGCTTATTTTGTTACATATAGTCTATGCATTCAATCTTGAAGTATATAAATAATTGTCTTAAAAAGTCTAGAGAATAGTTTAAGCTAAACACAAGGTCGTGAGTTCAATTCCTGGGACATGGATACCTAACTCTGACCTCCCATTGTAACTGAGAGAAAAAAATACCTAAGCTTAAGTTTATTTAATATGAAAGCTCCATGCTGAGCAGTTAATTAATCATGTTAATATCTCATGTTTTTTGAAAATGAATGCATAAAGCAGTTAATTGTGTCGTATTCGGCATTGGAAACGAAAGGCACCGAGTTGACAGCGCGCTAAGCTTAACTTACATTCCATGGTGTGTTAGCACCGCTTTATTTGTGGGGTGCAATGATGTTGGCCTATTCCTTAATAAGGTTTAACTCGAAGAGAGTTTTTTATACAACAACAACAACTAAGCTTTTTTCCATACTAGACGGGGTCGGCTACATGGGTTCTTTGTTTCTACAATGGCTAAACCATTTAATCTTTCTTGAGACATAGTTGATCACAAATAAGATTTTATTAATTTTAATTTCAAAAAACTTCTTTGGGTGTGTAGAGTCTAAATATTTGTGGCCTATGCTAATAAGTATACAAGTTCTAAGGTCTAAGTCTATTCAATAATTCTTTTTTGCCTAGAAAAGTGTATATTACAACAACAACAACAACTAAGCCTTTTTTCATACTAGATGGTGTCGGCTACATGGATTCTTTGTTTTCATAGAACCCTATTATAATTTATAGAATTCATAGTAAATAAGTTCGATAAAACTTTACGTTGGCTGTTGGAAGCCTAACGCAACCCTCCTTCTTTATCCAGGATTGGGATCGGCTATGCAAGGGTGATCCCTTACATGAGCGGAGTTCTAGAAAAGTGTATATTATAACTAAAAATTTGAGGCTTAACAAAATCGGAGACCTAAAGCCATTACTTTAGTGGTTTACCCACCACAAGCCGCCCTGGTTCAATTGTTAGCTCATTTAACCCGAGTTAAACATGAACCAAACACGACGAGCTAAGTTAGACAGGTTGAATACAAAGGCATTCATTGAAGTTGAGCATAATTTGATTTTCTTGTAAGACTAGAATATATGATTTCATTATACTTTATCCATTTGATCATATATGTACTGTTGGTTTAGGAATGATAAGCCCACTCGAATTTAACATGCGAACTTGCTCAGATGATTTGGGTCTATGGAAATGAGATAGACGGTGTGCAGGCGTGTGAGAGGTTCTTAGAGTATTTATAAGATTGAGAAGATTGTGAGTTCTTGACAATCCTCAAACAAGTATCCTTTTCAAAGATTTTTGAGAAATACATTGCCAAATGAAAGAGACGAGATGGGTTCCACTCGGAACGTAAGAAGCATAAAATTATAATAATAGAAAGTAATAAAAGAAGGCCCATGTATTAAGAAGGAACTAGCCTTTAAGTTAAAAAGAAACAAAGAAATGCTAAGATAAGGAAAGAAAATCGATATGAAAATGATCACTCCGGATCAAAGTTATGATGTCCATGTATGTGCTTTCCCCTTAGCCTCCTTCGTTAGGCGATTGAGACGGTTCTAGAGGAGTTCTTTTGAGTTTCACCGCTTTCTTTCATCAACGGTATTTACTACTTTAATCCCCATGTTGTCCCTGAGTGTTGGGCAGTTAATCATCAACATGTACAAAAGATGTTTATGACAGAAATGAAGATGTTGAGATGGATGAGTGGTCATACAAGAAAAGACCGTATACATAATGAGGTTATTAGAAACAAATTAGGAGTGTCACCAATAGAGGATAAAATGAGAGAATATCGTTTAAGATGGTTTGGACATATAAAAAGAAGACCAAAAGAAGAACCTTTAAGAATGTATGAAAAACTAAATTTGGAAATTATTAAAAGAGGTAGAAGACAACCACAAAAGTGTTGAAAAGAAAAAATAAAGAATGATCTAGCTTATTGTGAGTTAACTGCTAACATGACACATGATAGAGATTTATGGAAACAAAGAATCCATGTAGCCAACCCCGTATAGTATGGGAAAAGGCTTAGTTGTTATTGTTTGTTTTGAATCCCCATGTCCACCATTTGTTGTTTTAGTAGGTTAATCGTGGGCACGATCTAATGTTACTTGCTTTTGTTATCAATCCTTTCATTTTTATGAGTCTTTTAAGTTTCTTTGTAGAGTTTTAAGTCAAGTTTCAATTTTCAGTATCAACACATACATGCACATGCACACGCATTTACACACACACACACACACACACACACACACATATATATATATAATAACAACAAAACAACAACTAAGCCTTTTCCCATGCTAGATGGAGTCGGCTACATGGATTCTTTGTTTCCACATATCTCTATCATAATTTGTAGAATCTATGGTAAATAAGTCCGATAAAATTTTATACTGGCTATCGGAAGCCTAACGCAACCCTCCTCCTTTATTCGGGCTTGGGACTTGCCATGCATGGGTGATCCCTTACTTGGGCAAAGTTAACAAAAGAAAAAACTTAAGAAAAAAAGGTTTTGAAGATAACTTTTGTTATGAAAGAAGCACACTCATCATAAAAAGGTTTATAAAGTCAAAGACAAGAAAAAAATAAAAATAGCATTCGAAATGAAAAACCATATTTGAATTCTAGATATAGAAATGTTTTGAAGATATAGAAAAGTTAGGCTTTTGTACTTCAACATAGGCAATGTTTTGAAGATATAGAAATCTTTTTGCAAAATATAAGCCATATGTGAATTGCAGATATAATTTTTGAAACATTAGCAATATAGATGACTATAAGAGATTCACAGAGGAAAAATTTACATGGTCGAGAACCTTATGGAAGAAAAAGAAGCAGAACCTATGTCACACAGACACCTCTACGAGGTAGAGTGTTGCGCATAAAAACTCTATATGATCAACTAAATATGAAGCAAGTACGACCTAACATGCTAAGCTCATATAGTTTAATGAGCTCGACCGAGCCCAGCCACTAGCCAAACCTTGATGCACTTGGGTCGGAGCCTCCCCTTCACATGCACATTGACACCACGTCCACGTCGGGGAAGTGGTTACAATATAAATGAGTCAAAGAAGGAAACAGGGGCAACTTTAAAAGGGTGAAGACAAGAAACATGCCATAATTTCTGAACGGTTCAGTCATTTCTTCTTCTTCTTTTTATTTGTAAATTATAAAGCATTCCTCCTTCGTTTTTGTCATTTTCTTTCATCAATTAATGCAAAAGTTTGTTTGCAAGTATATGAAATTACCTTTGGATTATTAAGTAAACAATTAGTTTTTTTGGTTAAGATATGTGTTAAATTATGAACCTTATAAACCAAATGTATATTTAAACTATAAATAAATAAAATTTATTCATTTATAAAACAAAAAAAATCTATCACCTTCTCAAGTCATGTCTAAGATCTTTATTTTAAAGACTAAACTATCGTATTTAGAAATATTTCACTTATACTCGACGATAAATAGTGGTAAAAAAGTAGAGTGTGGGAGCTCACCTAACTGATATAGTAAGAGCACTTACATTTAGCAACAAATTAATCATTTTGAGCGAAACAATTATCATCATTTTTTGCCTTTTGCTTTTTTAATGATCATTATAATTACGTCAACTCATACGAAAAAAAGTGTTCTTTTTGTTTTAATCTAAACCATTCATCATCACGTCAACTCAAAAAAGTAAATAAAAGTTTTAATCAAAACAACTCATCTTTATCAATAATTACATTCAATTCGCGTAGGTTTGCACCTACCACTTTTTGTTAAATTTAACGGTTGTTGATAGAGTTAGCATGTGCTAGCTTTAACATTTATATATTACTCGTTAATTCATATAATCCCATGCTATCAAATATAAAAAAAAATAATGCATATTAAAGTCATAAACTGACTGGTTCAGTGTCCTTTGCGATGGATGTACTGTAGTATCAAGAGTAAAATCTTTTTACTATGAACGAACTTTGAGAGTAATGGTAAAAGAAGAAAAGAATAGAATGAAAGAACTGGCAAAGAGAGGGATGAAGTTGAAAATGATGAGTGAAAGAGGGATGAATGAGAAAATCCCCAAATCGTTAAACGAGGGCAAAATGGGGGACTTTCAAGGCCAGATTCTTGAAGCGTATCGGCTATTAAGGGTTGGTGGGCTGGACTGAGTCGAGCCGACTTAATTTTAGCCGAGTTTAGCTTTCTCGTCAAAGGAAAGAAAACTTCTGATCTTTTTTAAATGGTTGTCTTATTTTGTTTTTTCCAACAACTTTCTCTGTAAAACCCACGTAAATTGCTGTTTGGACTCTATTACAGTAAAATGCAGGAAGTGTAGTAGAACTAATTTAGATTTTTTTATGGAAATGGATAAATTTCTAGGATCAAATAATATTTTTATACAATAACAACTAAGCCTTTTCACATACTAGATGGGGTCGGCTACATGAATTCTTTGTTTCCACATATCCTTATGGTATGTCATATTAGGAGTTAACTCACAATAAGCTAGATAATTCTTTATTGTTTCTTTTCAACACTTTTGTGGTTGTTCTCTACCTCTTTTAATTCTTTCCAAATTTAGTTTTTCATATCTTCTTAAAGCTTCTTCTTTTGGTCTTCTTTTATATATATATATATATATATATATATATATATATATATATATATATATATATATATATATATATATATATATATATATATATATATATATATATATATATATATATATATATATATATATATATATGTTCAAATCATCTTAAACGATATTATCTCATTTTATCCTCTATTGGTGTCACTCCTAATTTGTTTCTAATAACCTCATTATGTATACGGTCTTTTCTTGTTTGACCACTCATCCATCTCAACATTTTCATTTCTGTCAAACATTTTTTGTACATGTTGATGATTAACTACCCAACACTTAGAACCATAAAACATGGTAGGCCTAATTGCTACTCTATAATATTTACCTTTTAACTTTAATGATATCTTCTTATCACAAAGAATACCTGATGCTCCTCTCCATTTTAACCAACCTGCATTAATTCTATGCATAACATCTCCATCAATTCTTTCATCACTCTGAAAAATTGACCCTAGGTATTTAAAACTTTTCTTTTGGGGATGCAATGTGTGCCAATATTAATTTCTATGTTATCTGAAGTAACCAAATGATCAAACTTATATTCCATATATTTTGTCTTTGTTCTACTAAGTCGGAGGCCTTTGCTTTCTAATATTTCTCTCCATAGTTCCAATTTTCTATTAACTTTTTCCTTAGAGTCCTCCACTAACACAATGACATCTGTAAATAACATACACCAAGGTAGTTCATCTTGAATATGTTTTGTTAACTCATCAATCACCATTATAAATAAGTATGGATTTAAATAAATATATAATTTTTTTAAGAGAGACACATATTATTTGGTTTGTAAGATCTTTATAATATTTACTTGAGTTAACTGTTAGCCTGACATGGAATCGAGTCCTATCAAAACAAAAAATCCGTGTAACTGATTCGATCTTGTGCGAAAAAAAGCTTAATTGTTGTATGTAACTATTAGGATTGCGATTTTAACCACTTCAAGCTCAAAGCACTCGCAGAGGGAAGCAACAAAACACATAAGTGCATATGGCTTGTAGCCGTTTGAGGTACTTCGAGAGGAATTTTCTCATCATTTTCCTTCTTCAAAATTTAGAGACGAGTGACTCGTGCTCTCTCACGACTCGTCTCAGCACTTTGAGTCGGCTGGTTGTTGAACGTCTTAATTTTCGGCTCGGCTCGGCTAGTCCTGTGGCCGGCTGAAGGAAGATGGTCAGGACCTTCGTCTCACAGCAACCAGCTGGCAAGATCAATTCCAGGTCAGATTCTGCAGTCCACGTGTTCGGTTAGTCCCTCTTTCCCTCTGACTCTCTCTCTCCTCACGTTTACACAGACACCCACACCTCCCTCTCTTTCTCTCTCTCTATAAAGCTATAAAAGTGAGGAAGAGAGAGTCGTTGCCACAAATCTAAAGAGAAATCTCAGAACCTAATCTCGTAAAGAAAGAGACACGGTTTCTTTGTTCGTTTTCTTAGTCACCATCATCGCGTACGCTTGGCCTTTCGTTTCTCTTCACAGAGAAAGACGATTGTTTGTTCGTTTTGTTGATTGCTACCGGCGGGTAATCTCTCCTTTCCGGCGCCCGTATGCGCTGTTTCCGTTTTCCTGATAGCAAAGGGCGAGAATGTACGTCGGGTTTGTGTTTGGTTTGTGGTTGGCGTCGTTGATGATGCTGGCTTACGTGTCGTGGGGGAGAGGAAGGGGAAGAAACGCGACAGATCACAAGGAAAATAACGGAAATGCTGGATTGCACAAGGGAGTTCTGGAAGAAGAGGAGACCAAAAGGGACGGAGGCGAAAGAAGGCCGGATGCTATTATCGTCGGCGCCGGAGTCGCCGGCTCGGCCCTCGCCTACGCTCTCGGGAAGGTACCCATCAACTCTTTCCTTCATCTCGCTCCTTTTCATTATCGGTTTGTGATTCTTGTTTCTGTTTTTTGAGACTTGAGTGATTCACATTTCCGCAAATGGTGAGTGCACTTGCTGTTTCTTCGCATCCGTTTGCCTCTCTCTCTCTCTCTCTCTCTCTCTCGCACTCACACAACACACAGACATCTGGTGGTTCACAGAAGAGTTTTTTTTATTCTCTGTGAGATATTCTCCGTATTTTGGGATTTGATCGATTCACAACTCCTTGAATGGTGAGGAAGGTGAAGTTTCGTCGTTTTCCTAATGGTCTGCATGTTGCGAGTTTGATTATTCAGGTCTCCTGTGAGCGTATTGAAGTGTCGGAATCTCCCGTTGAGCGAATATCCCATTTCTCAGAGGGTTTTGTTGTCTGAATCTATATTACATCCTTTTGTTTTTCCTTGTTTGTCTGCGCCTCTCTTCCTTTGCTTTGTAGCTTGTGGTGCGGCGAAAGAGTGAAGCTTTAGGCGTATTCTTCGAGGAGGACTTTCTTCTAAAGCATGGATCCTTTTCAAGTGGGTCATTCTTGGTCGTATTCGTGGTTGTTCAAAGCAGTTCCGTGAACGGTGCTCCTAGCCACGTGATCACTTTAGCCGTGCGCATTATTTGACCAATTAATTGCCTATAAAGCTGGCAGTTTCATATTGTAAAATTCATCAAGTTTCCGCGTTGAATCTCTTACTAGTAATTTGGCCCCCATTGGGTAAAGGCTCTCAAACGACGGTGCTTGACTGCAAACGGAAGAAGAGACAAAATACTTAAGGTCCATGATATGTACGGGAGTTTTCCATATTATAATTTTGTTATGATGAATTGCGGAAGAGTCGAGAGAAATGCTATTATATCTAAAGGAGGGCAATTAGAGAATGCTTCAAACTGAGCACATGTACATCTTGAGACTCTTAAACGACGGTTTCAATCTCTTAGTAGTAATTTTGGATCCCCATGGGGTAAAGGCTCTTAAATGAAGGCGTTTGCCTGCAAACAAGAGAAGAGACAAAATAGTTCAATACTTAAGGTTCACGATATGTACGGGATTTCTCCTTATTATAATTTTGTAATGATAAACTGTAGAAAAGTCAAGGGAAATGATATTGTATATAAAGGAGGGTAGTAGTTAGACTGTTAGAGAGTGCTTCAAACTGAGGACATGTACATCTTGAGCTGTTATTGCCGGTCTTAACAGATGAGAAAAAAGTAAGAAAGAAAATATAAAGGAAGAAAACAGAGGAACAGGACTTGCAGAAGTTCTCGTTCATGAACATTCTTTGTCGAAGTTAAGAACATTGCTTTCAATTTGACTTTTGTTAATTGATTATTCATGAGAATTGCACTATGCTAACTCACTAACCCATTGGACCTGGATCTGCTTGGGAAACGGTGATTTAGAAGAGATGCTTGGATGGGGAAGATTCGGCATAGTGGCCACTGTGCACTAGTTGAAGTCTTGGTGTTTTATGCACGATTCGATTCATATTTTGACTTACTGTGTTGACCTGTTTTAGTTTCACCCCGAGTATGTTCCGTTAATATTCGTTTGTTTTATGGCTAGGACTATTTAAAAGTTTAAAATGCTTTTGGAAAAAGACTGTAAACTAAGTTTTATAGGTATAAACTATCTGATTTCATGGCTTTGCACTTTTGTGAAGAATTTACTGCATTTGATCTTGGATTCTTCCAGTCTGGTTTTGTTTTCTTTGTTGATTTTTATATTGATGTTGTTTATGGTAGGACGGGCGACAAGTACATGTGATTGAGAGAGATCTAACGGAGCCAGACAGGATCGTTGGGGAACTTCTGCAGCCTGGTGGCTACCTGAAACTGGTCGAGCTTGGTCTTGATGGTATGTGTTGTTCTCAAAGAAAAGATAAACAAATCTATTTATGGTCACCTAATAGAAAATGCAGTTGTTGCTCTTGAATTGGTTTATCGATTGAGCTTGTTGCAATTCATTGTACGAATAAAGGTGCATTTCTTGGTTTACAGTTTCTTTTTATTTTTACTGTCTCTGCAGATTGTGTGGGAAATATAGATGCTCAACAAGTTTTTGGATACGCACTTTTCTATGACGGAAAGGATACTAAAGTATCATATCCTTTGGAGGAGTACCACAAGGATGTGGCAGGGAGGGGCTTTCACAATGGGCGTTTCATTCAACGGATGCGCAAAAAAGCTTCTTCCCTTCCTAAGTACTTTTCTGTGGCCATGCTCATTCACTTGCCTCTTGGCTTAGCTTAGATTCTTCTTTTACACATCTGACCTTTTCAGAATCTCAGATGTCAATGACTGTATATGGATGCCCAATCTGAATGTGAATGAATACACGTAACCTGCTGCTCTTTATTGCTTTTGTCATGACTATGAAAGTAGGTTCTATGGGGTCAACTGGCAACTGCATTGAGAATCTTAGGAACTGACCAGTATCATTGTTATTCACATACAAAAGGGGTCAGTCCTGTTTTTCAGTTTTTTAATTCTCGTATGGATACCTTAACTCTTAATTCTTTTGCTTTTTTGTTTGTTTGAAAAAGTTGAATATTTCTCTTTCGCCTAAAGAAGGGATTGTCAAGTGGAATTTTTCGAAATAAATTACACTTATGTATTGTAGAAGCTGCAGACGTGCACATGCACGGACAAGAACCAAGGACAGGCTTCTTTAAGAGTTTTTCTTTTGGGAGTTGGTTGAATGAATATTTTGCGGAAAGTATCTTTTCCCACCACTCTTGTCATTTCTTGTTCAAGCGTTAAGTTTCTTGAGAACCTCCTCCTCCTGAACTAACTTGGAACTGCCATAGTCAGAGAGCAAGAATGACACTTGACGTGGACAGATAGAAGTTGCGATTCTCATACCTATTGGGATTTGCATCTGGATAAATTTTAGTGGCATCACGGTCCTCCCTTTTATGCACTCTAGCTACCTATTTCATTTAATCTTTGTAAATGTTGAATGCAAGATGTCATTCTGAGTACAATTCATGCAATTATTTTCCTTTGTGCATGATTTTTATTTTACTTTTCTAGTGTTCATTTGGAGCAAGGAACTGTGACTGGACTTATTGAAGAATCTGGTACCGTTAAGGGAGTCAGATACAAAGCCATGAATGGCGATGAACATAAGGTGTTTGCACCACTTACAGTGGTCTGTGATGGTTGCTTTTCAAATTTACGGCGTTCTCTTTGTGAACCTAAGGTAACTGGGGCATTTCTGTTGGTATGTTTTGAGTAATGTGTTCTTTCTTTCATTTCTGTCACTTCTGTGTGTTGTGGATGAATCTTGCAATTAGAAATGTTTTGTCAGATAATAAAGCACTTTTTTTTTTTGTGAAAGATGTCAGGAACTTCTCTTTAGATTAATATTATAAATACTGACATTTTTAGTGCATATCATGCAATAAAGTATGAGAATCTAAAGACTTCCAGGATTTGTGACTATGATATGATAGACTCTATTTTCCATGTAGTTTTTATATGCAGTGTTGTTTCATGGTATTATTTCCATGAGAATAAGTTACGCTTCCACTTGACAGGTGGATGTACCTTCTTGTTTTGTGGGTCAGATAATAAAACACATTTCTTTTTTTATTGTTAAAGATGTCAGGAACTTCTCTTTAGATTAATACTATAAATACTGACATTTTTAGTGCATATCATGCAATAAAGTATGAGAATCTAAAGGACTTCCAGAATTTGTGACTATGATATGATAGACTCTATTTTCCATGTAGTTTTTATATGCAATGTTGTTTCATGGTATTATTTCCATGAGAATAAGTTACGCTTCCACTTGACAGGTGGATGTACCTTCTTGTTTTGTGGGTCTTGTTCTGGAGAATTGCAAGCTTCCTTATCCAAATCATGGACATGTTATTCTAGCAGATCCTTCACCAATTTTGTTCTATCCTATCAGTGGAAACGAGGTTCGCTGCTTGGTTGATATTCCTGGCAAGAAAGTACCATCAATAGCTACGGGAGAAATGGCTGAATATTTGAGAACTGTTGTAGCTCCTCAGGTAGTAAATGCATTCTGTACATCACCGTTCCTTTGGTTCGGTTATTATTTTCTTTTATGTGTTGGTAACTTATTGATTATGATAGGGCTCTGTGGAAACAAAGAATCCATGTAGCAGACCCTATCTAGTATGGGAAAAGGCTTAGTTGTTGTTGGTAACTTATTGATTGATCTGAATTCTTAGATTATGATTTTATCTGATTACTCTTTTGACCTTTGTTGTTTCAGTTACCAAGTCAGTTGCATGGTGCTTTCCTTTCTGCAGTAAGGAAAGGAAATATCAAAACAATGCCAAACAGGAGCATGCCTGCATGTCCTCGTCCTACGCCTGGTGCTCTTCTTATGGGAGATGCTTTTAATATGCGTCATCCTTTAACTGGTGGAGGAATGACTGTTGCGTTGTCTGATGTTGTTCTCATCTCAAATCTTCTGAAACCTCTTCGTGATTTGAATGATGCTCCATCACTTTGCAAGTATCTGGAGTCCTTTTACACCTTGCGCAAAGTAAGTGTCTTCCCTGAATTTGATGGTTGTGTAAGACGAATAGTGGTGTAATTTGTTTCTCATTTGTGATTGGTAACATAGAATTCCTCTGAGGGGTTCAAAGTTTGAACATCCCAGTGTAATTATCCAAGTCTAGGACCTGTTCCCACGGCCTGTGCAGGGAGTGCCACCATGTTCTCCATGTTAATTTACTTCCAAGTTTGTATCATTCTTTAGCTCATAGTATAAAGAAGTTTACATTAGGATCTTGAGACCCATGAGCCTCATACTTGACTGAGTTAAAGGTGCAGCCACGCTATCAACAAGTTCAACGGTTACCGCTCTTTTTCCTTGTCAATCTGTGACGTATTACAGCTTTGTGCCATTTGTTAAACGTTTTCTTTGACTCTTTATTTGCAGCCGGTCGCATCTACAATAAATACTTTAGCAGGTGCACTCTATAAAGTCTTCTGTGCGTCACCTGATTTGGCCATGAAGGAAATGCGTCAAGCGTGTTTCGACTATCTGAGCCTTGGAGGAGTTTGCTCGGCTGGACCGGTTGCTCTATTATCTGGCTTAAATCCACGTCCTCTCAGCCTGGTTCTCCATTTCTTTGCTGTTGCTGTCTATGGTGTTGGCCGTCTTTTAGTTCCATTTCCATCTCCCAGAAGCGTCTGGGTAGGAGCTCGACTCCTCTCAGTAAGTGACTAATTACCCAAGCTTTTGAATGACAGGATTACCTGTGTTTATCTCTTTTTGGCATGCACATAACTTGTTCTCCAACCCAAAAGAAAAGAAAAACAAGTGTTTGTTATCAGATGTCTTTCATTGATGAATTTGCTTGCCTCTACTTTGGTGAGCCATTTTAATCGTGTTATGGCATGGGCTAGAGTTCTATAACAACAACTATATAAGTACTCTTCAATGCTTCTGCTAGGGACTTTCCTGGCTGAGTAGGCTAACTTCACATGGCATGCACTCATCCTGGAGAACTTGCAGAGCAAGGTGGGCTGATAACTCGTTGGTCACCGCACCGGACGAGTGTTAGCTATAGTGCGGTGGTTAGGGCTTTCTTTGCTATAAGGCTCAACGAACCAACCAAACCTACCTTATAGTAGTTTAGATTGGCTGGCTAGTTGAGGTTGAAAGCAGGACGTTCATGACACGGTCTCAAAATCAAGAAAGAGTCCTACCGGATTGATCAACAGAACAGGGAGTGGAGTTTGGGTAGGCTCCTTTAGTAGCAGAATGGCACAACAATTCACCGGAAATGGAAGCTAGATAAACGGAAGGATCTCTCCAAAATCCATTCGTTGGTAAATATAGTTTCTTCAATGTATGAAAACTTGTTTTTTTGGTTTGAATGATAATTCACCAACCTGGTTGTTGACCAGGTTAGGGAACGAAAATGATAGGGGCCTTAAAAAGCCGGTTCCACCAATCACAGTTTAATCAATGCAGGTTTTTGGTTTGCTATAATCTTAAACTGACTCTAGATCTGGTTGTGATCTTTTGAATTGGTTTAGATAGTATTATGAGAATCAAATTGAATCAAGTCGGCCTGAATCAGCTGATTCAAATTAAATCTGTTCAGAAGAGGCGAATGAATTCCATCATCAATTTTCATTAATTAGTTTTCATTGTTTCGCGCTCCTTTTGTTTTTAAGAACTTCCTATTCAGTATTATTGGGTTCTGCTAATCATCTGAATCATTTCGAGAAACTATTGGATTCAAAAATCACTTCTAACTTCATTAGAAAAAAGAAAAGCGTTTCCAAACAAAACCTGTTCTGAGGTTCTGTGTGTGTGAGGTGTTTCTGATGGCATTGAAAATGTTGTGCAGGGCGCAACAAGCATCATATTTCCAATCATCAAAGCCGAAGGTGTCAGGCAGATGTTCTTTCCCAAGACTGTGCTGGCCTACTACAGGAGCCCTCCGAACAAGTCGAGTTCATGTGAAGCTTGATGTTGTAAATCTATGTGCTAGTTCGCCTCTGCCCCTGCTCCCCCTGCCCTTGTTCACATATGAGATGACTGTGTTTTCCGGAATGGCCGACTCCAGGCCCGTGACTTCTGGTTCTGTTGTCCCCCATTTTCTTGTAGACACTGCAGTTTTATGTCATTGGCAATATGTGATGATTGTGGTTTTTGGCATGCAACCGCACACTCCTCTTATCATCTGTTATTGTTCGTTGTGGCCCTCGTCTTGTATTTCAGCTGGGGATGTTCTACATGTTTAAAACCAGCACTTGTTTCCCCTTTTATAGCTGGTTTCGACTAGCCAAGTAGCTGCCTTTCACAGCCAATATGCATAGTATTCTCGACACGGGGTCGACCCCATGATCGTCTTTTCGACTAGGCTTAACCAGTAGCGACTTCTTGATTTTAAGGGATTGAAAGTGGCTTTACATTTCGGGTGGCTAATTGGATTGTTCCAATAGCACAAGTTATTCTTCATGGCCAAATGTTTAATCGGTTTTATTCATGAGTTAATAACTTAATAATCTGCTTGTGGTATGTTATAGATGCTGTCACTGTCGAACACCACACTGGATGATGGTGATGCAACATGAACTCGGAAATATCAACAAATTTATGGTACTTTGAGAAACTAAATTTTTTGTTTGAGTTTACAAACATTCCCAGGATCTACGGGAATGCTGAAAACCTACCCAGGGTCGGTAGTCCGTGTGGTTGAAAAAAAAGAAGTTAGAGTCTAGTTCTCAAGTTGGTTCCATAGATCAAGTCAATGCCATCAAACACAACTAGTATGTGTGTGTGCATTCTTGTGTGCCGGTCTAACTGACATGTAAAACCTTGTGGTTCGAATATCCTGAGCAAGTTGGAGTTCAGTGAGCTTAACTAGTTTCTCTTGCATGCAGCAGGTGGATCCAATTACTGAGGATGAGGATGGTGATGGCGACAATTATGGGGAACAATGTTGCTAAACAAATCATGGTAAAATTGCCTGATACGACATGATTCGGCCTTTCTTAAGATATTGAATCGATGCTTCATCTTTTTCATATTTAAAATTTACAATTTATAAATTTTGCTGTGTTGTTAGAAGTGGCAATGTAATTCCAATGGCACTTGCAGGATTCTGCTAGTTACTTTTCAGCGTCAACACTGAGTCAAGCTGATCCGACACGGCCAAATTTTATGAATCTTTTTGCAAGATGGTTCCATTAAAGATCCAATAACTGCAACAATGCTCCAATTTACCAACCCATGTTTTCATTAACATTTTCAAAATATCACATGAATTTTCCTAGTATTACTTTTCTCAGGGCTTGATCATGTTGACCTCCTTTTACCGGCTTGGTGAATTCCTGCATATCCAAACGGCAGTTTTCTCACCAACAGTTAAAGCATTCTATGCATTGACTCTTTCCGGACCCCTGAAAAGCTGTGTTAATTGGATCCGGAATCCCATCTTGGATCTCATCCTTGTTTATTATAAGCAATCCGGGTTACACATATCCCTATCAGATATGTGTGTCCTGGATATTGAACCGGTGACCTTTTGTGTGAATGTCCGTTCGGGTCAACCAGTAACCAGGTATTATCATGGCTCACTTGTCCTAAAATCTAGTGAACAGGATTAAATCTAAATCACAGAAAGAAAAGCTTCTTCATGACTAAGGGTGTGTTCATGGTGAGGTTCGGTTAAGTTCTAAGATCAACCTCAAAGCAAACCAATATAGTCGGTTCTCAATTTTTGGGAGCTAAACAAGGCCATTATAACCCATAAACTGAACCAAACCACACCATGGTTCCAGTTTGGCTCAATCCAAATTCATGGTTCATTATATTTTAATATGTCGATACATGACACTATAGTGTACTAATATATAACCAATCACATAAAGTGCTCGCGAAACTATAGAATAAGTTGTTCACATATAAAAGACTTTGATACGATAGTGCAAACTTTTGGTTTTTATTAGTTAAAAATTGGAAACTGAACAAGGCTTTATTTATATAAATAGATATATTCCAATATAGTTTTGCTTTGGATCTAACTGTCCGATTCGAACTTCAAAACATGAACAGAACCATACAAAAGGATTTTTTCTTTCAAGTTGAATGAAGCCAAACACGACCGCCATTTTCTGTCGGTTTCACCGGCTTGAATCAGTTCTTCGAATGCCCCTATTCATGACACAAACATGTTGAACTAGCTTCTTACCAGATAAAGTTATTTGTCGGTTGAATCAATGCATCAACTATAAATGCTGCACCATCTATAGAGGTAGAAGAAGAATGCATCAACATGAGCGGTTTTGGATCTTGCTTCTCTTAAGAAAATCTCTTCTATTCAAAAACCCAAAATATCTTTATTTTGCAAATTCCCATAAAAATGAGATAAATGTAAGACAAATGTCTTAAGACATGGGTCATTATCCTAATATTCAAAATCCCAAAATATCCTGATTTTGCAAATTTGGAATTGGGGTAGGAGAAGAATTGGTAGATAATAATCAATACGAAGCTGGTGGATTTCTTGACTTTGGAATGCTTTTCACTGAATTTAATATGGCAGCTGATGTAATTGCCCTTATTCAATTCAGATTTTCAAATTTCAAAAGGAATCTCTTTATTCCTAAGAAAAGTAGGCATGAGTACAACAGTAAACAACAGCAAACACTCCCCAAAAGGAAACAATAAGACAACTAAACATTTCCTAAACTCATATTGGTGTTCGTTCAATTTGAACTCATTTTTGCATGGACCCAGGCTCTCATGGTGAGGGCGACCTAAATATCGAGACACACTGCTCATAAAGATGATGTAGGACATGCAATAAGGTTGCTAGCATCGGCCCATATCATATGATACATTATTCAAAGTTGGTACTTTGTCTCCACTCTATGCTGTTCCGGGAGACAATACTGAAGTGCATTACATAAGAAGGCGAGCAGGTTATTATACTTCAAAAGTGTGACAATCGTGGATAGTAATGAAGACGTAAAGAAGGTATCATTAAAGTTAAAAGATAAATATTATACAACAATAATTATATATACTATATTTTATGATTTTGAGTGTTGAAGGTTAATCATCAATATGTACAAAAGATTTTCAGAGTAGAAAGGAAGATGTTGAGATTGATGAGTGGTTACACAAGAAAAGATCATACGCGAATGAGGTTATTAGAAACAAATTGAGAGTGATACTAATATATGATAAAAGAAGAGAAAATCAATTAAAATAGTTTGAACACGTAGAAAGACTACCAAATGAAGCTATGATAATAAGGTATGAGAAACTATATTGTGAAATTGTTAAAATAAGAAGAAAAGAACCACAAATATATTAGAAGAATACAATAAAAAACATGATCAAGTTCTATAGAAAGTTTGGAAACAAAGAATCATATAACCTCTCCATCTAGTATGGGAAAAAATTGAGTTAGTGCTTTCATATAGTCAACCTTAACCTTATTCGAGCTTTGATTTTCTCCTCCATAAATTTCTACATTTTTTTATTATAAATAAGGTTTTGTATGTTTCTAGTTCTAAAGATCAAGCAAGAACCAATTCGAACCAAGACCGGGTCAGTTCATTCAAACCAGCCCTACCGGATGATCACTCAAATTGTTTCAAACAGTAAGTCTGTAACTGGGAAGAGGGAGAGAAGAAAAGGAGAGAAGGACAAAACTGTAATTATTGAGAGAATGAAAAAGTCAAAAATACAGAACCGATCGTTCTCCCTCATATAACCCTACCAACGTTTTTACCTTTCACTTTTTAGAGAGAGAGAGGGAGAGAGTTTTAGAGAATTTTAGAGAGAGAGAGATGTGATGTCAGAGCGAGAAACGAGACTCACTCGTTGCCGTGCATGAAAACCAAAAGCCCCCCACCCATGGCTACGACCGTCCCAGGAAGCTCTGGAGCACCCTGAATACCGCCTTGGCTCATGGCCCAAAACCGGGTGCCGGGGATCGCCCACTCCGTCTCGGAGAAGCCCCCAGCCGCCGGCGCAGCTCCACTTTCCGCCATGTTCTCCGGCAACGATTCCGGTGGCTCCGACTCACAATTCTTCACCGGCCTCCTTTCCGGCGCAATGGCCTCCACCGCAGACTCCGTCCTCGTTTCCAAATCGCTAGCTGTTCCCTCGCAGTCACTGCTCATACCGTCGCCGGATTCCCCCGCCTTTCTCCCCTCCGACCAGGTCATCTCAGCCCTCTCTCTCTCTCTCAGTTTGTAGCTGAGCTCATGTGGGCTGTGGGAGCTTAATTTTGTGAGTTCGAAGTGTTAGGTTTTGTGTATGAGTGACCTTTCACGGAGATTGGGTTGATTGGCCTCGTTTTCGTGAGGGTTAGGGTTTTGAAAAGTTCGATTTTTGCTTATTTCCTTCGGTTGTTCTTTACTCGTGTGCCAATCGGAGCTCGGATATCGAGTTTCGGAGCTCATTTTTGTGCAATTCGCAGGAAATCTCTCCTTTTACTTGGTTTTACTTCTTGAAATGATCTTCGTCTCTCTCTGTGGTCGTAATTGAGGTGTTGATAGGCATTAGAGATGGTGATTCTTGCTGGTATGGAGCTTGGGAGCTCGTTTTTGGGCAATTAGCAGGAAATTTCTCCCTGTTACTACGTTTTACTGTTTGAAATGATCGTGGTTCTCTCTGCGGTTGTAATGGAGGTGTTGGTAGGCATTAGAGATAGTGATTCGTGCGCTGTTGTGTGTGTGTGTGTTTAAATTGAAGTGTGGTAGGCGTTACAGTGTATGATTCTTGCTGTGGGCAGGGTCATTTCGATATCTCTTCTCCACGAATATTGGGTGAAATTGCTCGAGCTGCTGAAGCTGAAGAACACGTTCAAATCCACTCCGAATGCTCGCAAGCAACAGGACCAGCGACAAACGCGCGCATGGGAGAGGCTACTCCGGTGCAGCAGAAACCTCAGGAGGGCAGGAGTTCAACGCCCGCCTCGGAGATGGGACTCGTTTCACAATCGGATCACAAGAACTACCCAGCTCCCGTACCGTCGGATGATGGGTACAATTGGCGCAAGTATGGGCAAAAGCAGGTTAAGGGGACAGACTATCCTCGGAGCTACTACAAATGCTCCCATCCTGATTGTTTCATGAAGAAGAAGGTCGGGAGATCGCCGGATGGCCTTGTGACGGAGATTGTTTATAAGGGTCAACATAATCACGAGCCACCACAGCAGAGTCGACGTGCCAAAGAAAGTGCAGTAGCGTCGGGTCCGAAGAGCCAGGGTTTGGATGGAAAGGACAATGAGGGAAGCACGGGCCTACATGGTGAGTCTGCATCTGGTGGAAAGAACAACATGGTATTGGCAGAAGATAATTTTGATTCTCGTGAAAAACATTCGAGCATTGGTTCCCACTTCGTGAGGAGCGAGAGTTTAGATAAAAAAGCAAGCCATTCGCCTTCGGTGGCCAATTCTGCGAGTCTTGCAGAAAGGGCAGCTTCCAGTGGGAATGCTGGAAGGAATGGATCTTTTGATGAAAAAGCAAGCAAGGGATCTCAAATGCACATGGTTATCACTGGGAAATGGGATTCATCTGCTAGAAACACTGGGAGCAATGAAAACTTATATGGCAAAACAAATGAGGCATCTCAGAATCAGTACATAGTTCTCTATGAAACCAAGTCTTCCTTAGCAATGAGAGATCATGATGGCCAGACCACATCTCCCGGACCATTATCCGGATCCAGTGAGTTTGATGATGAGGGTGATGCTGACATTATGTGGGACAAGCAGCATGGCCTTGAGCCACTGTTGGTGCAAAAGTATGGTCCATGAAACTGCTTGCTTATGTTCTATTATCATGTGTAAATTCATTGAGATGCTTGTGGTTCGTAAGTTTCAGGAGTATGGACACTTTGTTGCTTGATTCAACTCCTACGACTCCCAAAACACCAAGGGAGTCTCGAGTTGTAGTTCAATCAACTAATGAAAAGGATAGTATGGATGATGGCTACAGATGGCGCAAGTATGGTCAGAAAATTGTGAAGGGAAATCCCAACCCCAGGTGAGTGCTTTTATGCCTTCAAGCATGTAGATGGTTGTTTCCTTGCTATCTTACTTAATACCTTAATGCTAGAATTTCTTGTTGAAGTTGTAGTGCAATTCTTACCTCAGATTGCAAATTGCACCCACTTCCATTAACCCTTGTATTGATCAATATTTGTTTGATTCACTCACAAGTTAGATGAATGACTTGTGTTTTGAGTGATGAAACAATTGAGAAGTTTTAGATTAATGGGGATTCAGGCAAGGTCAGGTAGTTAAAACATAGGAACCATAAGTGTGAACAGAGTTACTCCATGGTTATCCTTCAATTTATCATTTATATGATTGGTATCGTTTCCATCTCTCTTCTATCCGAGTGCTGAAGCATTTGAGAGGTTTTAGATCGTCGGCAATCAAGGCAAGATCAGGGCAGTGAAAACAGAGGGACCGAAACTGGTATTGATAGTCTCGGTTGGAACTTGCTATCCAACTTATGGTTGATAAAACTTGCACTCATGTTAAAGGACCTCTTCCACTGTATTGGTTACTTAGCTTTCCATACGATAAGAATAAAGCAGAAGATGGTTTCAAGATGGAAAAGTATGTTTTGGCACTAACTATTCTAGAGACTTTTAGCTATAAGTTCTAACTTAAAGATAGTCTCGTTTTATGCCACCATGACACTTCACAAAATAGTAATCTAATATTACTATTTTGGTGAATAATAACCTATGGACGCCGGGTTTTTCTTTTAGTTTTACGAGAAAGTATATGATTTACACTTGCAATTTGGACTCTCACCCATGATTCTTGAAATTGCCATATTCTATATCTATACCTGCACCCATGTGGCATAGGGGGTGACTTTATGTGGTTACGATGACCTAATAGGTTTTTGGCCATATCCATGGTAGACACTTGGAACGTGTATGACAATGATCTATAATTTCCTAAAAAGTGTTGGAAAGAAAAGATAAAACATGATCTTGTTTCTTTGGAGTTAAATACTACACAATATACAGCACAATGGT
Source organism: Brasenia schreberi (assembly GCA_036023115.1). NCBI lineage: Eukaryota > Viridiplantae > Streptophyta > Magnoliopsida > Nymphaeales > Cabombaceae > Brasenia > Brasenia schreberi. The sequence goes on from JAYKKT010000047.1 coordinate 1,812,537, forward strand.
GACTAGGACCCATGTAGCTGACCCCACTTGTGCAACCCCTTGGTGCTTTTCAATGAAGCTTGCTTACCAAAAAAGAGTGTTGGTGACATCACTTAGTCTTGATTGAGGCTTGGTTTTGATTTTTGTTGGATAGGATGTTCGGTGCCTTTGGCCCTCAAGTAGTTTTCCCCATTCTACTGGCCCAACACATTGAGAATTTTTTTTATTACATATTATTGAAGCGGCAGTTCAGGGGTAATGGTGCTACCTCTTGTAGATTTTGTATCTGTAATCCGAAAAACTAGGTGTGCTACAAGGTAGACGATTCGAGGGAGCAAGAAGAGTGTTTTTAGATAATGAATTTGATGCATTGATGACTTATTTGTATGTATGCCTAAGTCTTTGTTCATGCTGGAAGACTGATATTGGATTTACATAATTTCTATGTTGCATCAGCTTATGTCTTATCAGTTTTTTGGAGGGTTCCTATATGACCAATCATTGATGTCGTTTTCATAAATCATAGTGTTGTTCCCAAGCCCGAATAAAGGAGGAGGGTTGCATTAGGCTTCTGACAACCAACGTAAAACTTTGTCGGACGTATCTACCATGGATTCTATAAATTATGAGCATTGCGTTGGGGCATTTCCTCTTAGCGATGCACTGTACAATAAAAATAAAGCAAGGGCCTCTACATCTTTACCCGAATGTAGTGAATCAATTGTAGAGAGGGTTTTCACATCATGAATGGTATGGGTAAAGAAGTTAGTCCCGCTATATTGTCATTCGAATGTAGTGAACAAGTTACAACAAGGGTCTTCACATTTTCGGCATGCACGGATGTAGAAGTAAGGAAGCTAGTCCTAGATAATAAAATTCGTATTGGTACTTGAAATATCATAACATTAACCAACAAGTTAATGAAGGTGATATATACTATGATTAAGAGAAAGATTCATATTCTATGTTTACAAGAGACAAAGTGGGTTGGAGAAAAAGCAAAAGAGATTGATAATACACGTTTTAAATTATGGTACTTAGAAAAGGAAAGTGATTGAAATGGAGTTAGTATTATTATAAATAAAGATTTAAAGGACAGTGTAGTAGACATACAACGATATGGAGACCGAATTATGATAGTGAAATTAGTGTTATTTGAATATAATTTGTGCTTATGCACCCCAAGTAGGATTAAAAGATAGTATAAAGAAGGCTTTTGGGGAGAAGTTAGACAAAATAATTCAAAGAATTCCACAAAGGGACATGATTTGTTTGGGAAGAGACTTAAATGGACATATCGGTAAAGATGCATTAGGATATCAAGGTATTCATGAAAACTGTGGTTTTGGGGATATAAATGAGGGTAGAGAGATTTTAAATTTTGCTATGGCTTTTGATCTTTATAGCCAATACAATTTTCAAAAAATGAGATGAACATTTAATTACTTATAAGAGTAGCTTGTCACAAACACAAATTGATTATTTTGTTTGGAGGAAAAAGATAGATCATGTTATAAAGATTGGAAGATAATTCTAGGAGAAAGCATAACTACTCAACATCGACTTTTAGTAATGGATTTACAGGTTAAAAAGTGAACAAAAAAGAATAGAGTTCATAGAGTTATTCAGACTAGACGGTGGAACCTCAAATGTGAAAAAGAAGATATTTTTAAAAAAAAGTTCTTCAAGGAGATATTTTGAATTATGTAGGTACACCTGATATGGAGAATAATATGGTTATAAATATTAGAAAAGTGATAAAAGATGTGAGGCGAATCTCAAGGAGGCGTACCAGCACAAAAAGAAGCTTGGTGGTGGAGTGAAGTGGTGCAAGATAAAATCAAGAAAAAAAGGCATATTACAAAGTGCATTATGCTAAGAAGACTAGTGAAACTTTGAGACTTATAAGAAAGCAAGGAAAGAAGCGAAGAAGGCCATTAGTGAAGCAAAATCCAAAATTTTGGGAGGATTTATATAAAAAGCGTAACTCAAAAGAAGGTGAAAGAGATATTTTTAGGATAGCTAGGACTAGAGATATAGCCGAACCCATCTAGTATGGGAAAAGGCTTTGTTGTTGTTGTTAAGGCTAGAGATAAGAAAACTAAGGATCTTACTTTTGTTAGATGCATCAAAGATTAGGATGAGAAGATTTTAGTGGCGAATGATAATATAAAAAATAGATGAAAAATTTATTTATATAAGTTTTTTAATAAAAATACAGAAGCTAGTATTAGCTTAGGAGAGCTAGTCAAATTGGAAAAGTATATAAACCACAATTTCTATTGGCGTATTCAAAACAATGAAGTCAAAGAGACTCTTAAATATATGATGGTTAGTAAATCTATAGGACCAAATAATATTACTATAGAAGTATGAAAATTTCGAGGAGAGATAGAGCTCACTTGGCTCACAAGACTATTTAATGAAATATAGAGAACCTAAAAGATGCCTGAAAAATGGAGAGTGAGTACACTTATACCCATATATAAGAACAAGAGAGACATTCATAATTGTGTGAATTATCAAGGTATTAAGTTAACGAGTCATACTATGAAATTATGGAAAAGGATTATCGAACATAAGTTAAAAAAAAGTATCAAGTACAATAGAGAACCAATTCGGATTCATGCCCGGTAGATCTACTATTGAAGCAATTCACCTATTGAGACAGCTTATGAAACATTTTAGAGCAAAAGAGAAGAACATTCATATGATATTTATTGATCTAGAAAAAACTTATGATAGAGTGTCAAGAAACTTTTTTGAGAACCTTGGAAAAGAGAGGTATCCCATTGACATACATAAATTTTATAAAGAGACATGTATGATGGTGCAAATGAGTACTCAAAGGAATATAGACTGTTAATATTGGGTTACACAAGGGATCAACTTTAAGCTCATATTTATTTATTATTGGTCATTGATGAGTTAACAAAACATATTCAAGATGAAGTACCTTGGTGTATATTATTTGCAGTTGACATTGTGTAAGTAGATGAGTCTAAGAAAAAAGTTAATGGGAAATTAGAATTATGAAGTGAAACATTAGAAAGTAAAGGCTTCTGACTTAGTAGAACAAAGATAGAATATATGGAATGTAAGTTTGATCATTTGGGTACTTCAGATGACATAAAAATTAAGATTGTCACATCCATATATTCTATCTTGAGGGGCACCAGGTATTTTATGTGATAAGAAGATACCATTAAAGTTGAAAGGTAAATATTATAAAGTAACAATTAGACCTGCTATGTTTTATGGTTCTGAGTGTTGTAGTTAATCATCAGCATATGCTCTGTAGCAGAAATGAAGATGTTGAAATAGATGAGCAGTCACACAAGGAAAGACCTTATACATAATGAGGTTATTATAAACAAATTGGGAGTAGCACCAATAGAGGATAAAATGAGAGAAAATCGTTTAAGATGGTTTGGACATGTAAAAAGACTGAAAAACTAGATTGTGAAAATGTTAAAAGAGGAAAAAGATGACTACAAAAGTATTGGAAATAAACAATAAAGAATGATCTAGTTTATATTGAGTTAAATGCTAGAATGGCATATGATAGGGCTCTGTGGAAACAAAGAATCCATCTAGGCGACCCCATGTAGTATGGGAAAAGGCTTAGTTGTTGTTGTTGTATAATGTTGTTCACTGCCATTTGATCAAAATTGGGACATAGGTCTGGAGGTTGAGATGCTTGTGTGTTTGGTCAATCAATCCATGTTTGAGATAACCAGGAAAAGAGGCATCCTGAAACTAGTAAATGAAGATTAAACTGTAAAGTAAGTTTTGAGTATGAATCCTGGTGTGCATAACACCCAGGTGGATCTGGACATGGCATGTTAATTTGTATACCCATGATGAAAGTACCAGTTAGAACAGGACACTAGAAGCTCGATATGTAACTCTTTCTGTTTTTCTTTTATCTTTTTTTTTTAACTGGAAGGTACACCTGTTCTTGGTCTTAACTCAATGATATCTTGTCTTATGAAACTGAACAATTATATCTGAAGAAATATGCCAAGAGTACTATCATAAACATGTCCTCTTCAAAAGATATGGTCCCTCGTTCAATGTCAATTATGTCATACTGTTGAAGAAATACATCCTGTTTATAATGCATCAGTAGTTGCATCTGAAAGCCAAACTCAATAAACTTTTATTTCCCCTCTATATTTGTCACTTTATGCTAGCTATGTAATAGATGAAGAACGCCAAGGGGACCATGACCTTAGTATATGCAATTTGGAATGTTGTCTTCACTTGCCAGTTGCTGATTGATGTATGCACTGCACTGGTTATCTTATTAGATTTATGGAGACCATTAGAAGTTAGAGAATCTATTTTTATTTGGAAGTTGCCCTCCTTAGTCGCCTCAACTATCATGGTTCATATAGTTTATTTTTACTCTTTTAGGAGCTACTACAAATGTACACATATGGGATGCAATGTTCGTAAACATGTCGAGAAATCTTCACATGACTCAAATGCTGTCATTACCACTTATGAGGGAAAACACAACCACGATATGCCTGCTGCTAAAAGTGCTAGTGCTGATATCCCAATCAGTTCTGGTGTTAATTCTGACAAAAGGTTGAAATCATCTAAATCTGCTGCCGTTCAGCAGTCTTCAGCAAAGCAGGTGTCATCAGCTCATGGTGGACACGTCATAGCCTATCAACCTGCTAAAGAATTGGGAAGTGACCAAGGTCAGGGAACAGGATCGGCCTATACTAAATCTTTTGCAGGATCCAAGTACCAAAATTCTTTGCAACAACCTTCACTTGATGGAAACCATACATCTAGTATAGTAAGCACCTGAATTTTTCTTATTTCATTATGTTTTCTTCATTCATTTTATTATTCCTGCATCAGTGATTGTTATATTTGTTTAGCTGACGTTTGATGGATCAAGGATATGATGGTACTGATCACTACTACTAGTAGAAGGTGACGATACTGGTGTCATGTGATTGGGTTTGGTTTATAAGCGAGATGCCCACAAAGTAAGAATCTAGAAAATTTGGCATGTTACTTATGGGCATATGCGACACTCTTTTTCCCAGTGAATCAATTACTATGGCTTCTGAGCTCATGATTCGCATCTTAAACTCATAAACTTACCGTCGGCGTTCTATACCTCATACATCTTTTAATACTTTAGTTGGACATGCAACTGGATTTCCCGAAATAACATGATCATCGCTTTATGTTGCTTCCTTGGCATTCTGATGCTATATTTCTGTTCTTTTCATACATTAGCATATTTCATTTTCTGTGATACTTGTAGTTGCCTTAAGAAGCATGTTGGCTTTATTCCCTTAAGACCACTTTACATTGGTAAGCGTATTTAGTTGTTCTTTTCTGTATTCATGGTATATTACCGAGCATGCTTCTCTGTCCTGTTCCTTATTCAGTGACCATCGGTATCTGTATCCACAGACGCTATGAAATAAACTATATATCTGGAAAATGTTGTCCAGGATGTAGCTTAATCTATTTCTTATCATTTGCCTAACTTCATTTGATTGTTTTACTAAGACAAGTGGAATAAAATCTAATGCTCTGTATGATCATATCATAGCAAAAAGATGGATGCCCCTTCCAATGACATTTTTAATCTCATGTCCTTTTATGTGGATAGTCTAATGTTTCAGATAAGCTAACGTCGCTTGTCCGGCTTTAGCATTGCTGTTGACAATGAAATGCTTATTCTCATACAGGCTGTTGACAACTCTTCTAACACTAAACCATTGTCGCACTCAGCAACTGTGCCAAAGGAGCCGCGTCCTCTTCCAGTCATGACAAATCATGCGTTGAGTATTGGACAAGAATTCACTGATGCTAAAAGTTGTCGGAGAGCCATAAAAGAGATAGCCATTGCATTACGGTTTGATTTTAAAACTGTTAAATCCAACCCAACTTGCTTTACGGCAAAGTGTTCCAAGGAAGGATGCCCATGGCGGGTGCATGCTTCAAAGCTTCCATGTGGTCCATGTTTCACAATCAGAACTCTTAAAGGAATACATACTTGTGGAGGGATCAGCAACCTCAGCCACAAACAAGCATCGGTTGACTGGGTTGCTAGTGTTGTAGAGCAGCGTTTGAGAGAAAATCCTCGATATAAACCTAAAGAAATTGTTCAAGATATTCTTCAAGAACATGGTATTGCTATATCTTACAAGCAGGCTTACCGTGGAAAAGAGCGCAGTATGGAGAACATATATGGATCCTATGAGGGAGGATATCGCCTTCTAAATGTCTACTGCAAGCAGATTAGGAGTAGTAATCCTGGAAGTGTAGCAGCTGTGTTCACAAATCCGACTGATAACCGTTTTCAACGCCTTTTTGTTGCTATACATGCTTCAATCTATGGTTTTGTGAATGCTTGCCGGCCACTTCTTGGAATTGATGGTGCTCGTCTGAAGGGAAAATATTTCGGGGTTATGTTTTCAGCTACAGCAGTTGATGCCGAAGGTGGACTGTTTCCTTTGGCATTCGGCGTGGTTGACGTTGAAAGCAATGAAAATTGGATGTGGTTTCTCTCTGAACTTCGTAACTTATTGGAGCAACACATGGAGAGCATCCCAATGCTCACTATACTGTCCAACAGACAGAAAGCTGTGGTCGATGGAGTTGCAGCGAACTTTCCCTCAGCATTCCATGGATTTTACTTGCGCCATTTGAGTGAGAATCTCAAGAAAAAGTTTGGTAATAAGGCACTGGTCAGGCTGTTTCTAAATGCAGCGTATTCTTTGACGATAACCGACTTCCAAGGCAATATGCAGAAAATTGAGGAAATCTCAGTAGAGGCAGCTCAGTGGATTAGGCAGATTTCTCCTCAATTATGGGCCACATCATATATTGAAGGAGCTCAATTTGGACATCTGACATCAAACATGGTAGAACAATTCAACAGTTGGGTTCTTGATGCTAGAGATCTTCCTATAGTGCAATTGGTTGAGCACATTCACCAGGGTTTGATAAACCGTTTTCAGAAACGGATCGAAGAGTCTATGGCATGGACATCCATGTTTATCCCGTCTATAGAGAAACGACTATCGGAAACACTCAGCTATGCGCATCGATGCCAAGTGTTTCAGGCGAATGAAGTCGAGTTCGAGGTCCTCTCTACACAAGGAACACATGGAGTGAACATTTGTGATCGTTATTGTTCATGTCGTGGTTGGCAGATATACGGCATCCCATGCACTCATGCTGTTGCGGCACTTATCTCTTGTCATCAAGATGTGCATCAATTTGTTAATAAGTGCTTTACTGCAGAGAATTATAGGAAGGCATATACAGAACCCATTCACCCGATTCCTGATAAAAGCCTTTGGATGGTAGCTTCAGATGGAGCAGGGAAACGTGGTGCCGATGGTGATGATATGATTGTACATCCACCATTGTCACGGCGATCATCAGGACAGCCTCCCCAGAAGAAAATTAAAACCAAGGATCATCCTTGAGAAGGAAACAAAATATGTACATTTGAGGTCGCTACAATTTAGAGCGTGTAAAGTTCTGCACTGGTATAAAGTGTAATATCAATATGTTCTTCGTAGAGGCAAGACAAGAAGGCGTACGATTTATAAAATCTCTCTCTCTCTCTCTCTCTCACACACACACACACAAAGAGACGCATACATGAGAGCAAAGTGGGATATCAGATTTTGTGTTCTTCAAGGGCATGCTCCAACGTCTGAAAAGAAGCTCCAACATTGTCGGAAACTGTTGATGATTAGTTGCGTCCTTGAAGAACTCCGAATGCAAATCAAGCTGGTCGATCGAATCAGCTAAAGTAGCCAAGGTGTGTTTGGTTGCTGCATGTGATTTGAATTTCATCGAATATATATGTGTGTGTACGGTGATAATCATTTTGCAACAATTAGTTCCACGTTGAGGCTTCAGTACGGTGACTTGGGAGCGGCTCTAACCGAAGGTCTGGAGCTGGACATTAGGATGTTGGTGAGTTCTCTCACTGAACGAGTTGTTCTATATCATAGATGTTCAGGATTTATACATATCATCATATTCTTATAAAGAAACCTGAGAAAACCTCCAGTGAAAGGGTTCAGCTAACAAAGAACCTTATTGGGGTTAATAAGTTGCAAATTTCTAGGAAATTTTTTCAACTTCATATATGAAAAGATTATCAACTTCCCTCTGGTCTGTCAGCTCTCTCTCTCTCTCTCTCTCTCTCTCTCTCTCTCTCTCTCTCTCTTGCCTGTTAATTTCCTCGCTTTGTGCTTCCTGACAAGCATCTTTTATTGCGTTCCTTTGGGATCCTATGGTTTTGTTTGCAGCTGAAATTTTGTATTAGGTTTCTGAGCGAGGGCTCGAGTTATCATGTTGTTTAGAAGAAACTCCCCTTCATTCCTACTTTTCTTTTATGTTCAATGTTTACTTGTCTAGGTCCAAATGTACTCCGGAGTTGAACAGGCTTTGCTAGCAATTATCATCCAAACACCATGGGAAACAAAAAACCAGCTACTGTCTTCCATTTAAAAGCTTCAATGTCACCATCACCAAAATCCAGAAACGTTACCAAGAGGGCACTCATACAACAAAGGATCACAATTTACCTATCAAACTCATATTTAAACAGTAAAACAAGGCCGATCTTCGGCTGAACGATGAAAATAGACTGAGAAGAGGATATTCTGCCTCGGTTTTCCTTAGTTTGTCAATTCCATAATTGCAGTAACAATGTCACCATTTGCTGCTTTGAGAGCTTTGACTGCCTTGGGCCTTGAAACTCCTGCCTGTGTCATCACAAGCTCAATGTCCTTCGGTTCAACTCCAGTTTCATCCACATCTTCATCTTCTTGAACGATGGCTGAAGATTCTGGCTTTGAGACATGGCTTAAATCAGGAGCTTTGAATTGTTCAGCTGCTTGTGTCTGCAGCTGAGAGCTTAAATCCTCTATTTTTGCCTCCCCGAATATAACGTAGGTATCTGAAGCTGAGCTTTTAAAGACATCTGGTTTTGAAATGACAAACAATATCTGCCATGCCAAAAAAGGAAACTATGAGGTCTATCAATTAAAGAAAACAAATTAGGAGATTTATAGCTCGATCTGTCCAGGTTAAACCCCAATTTTATAACTCAGACTATTAAATCAGGTCAACCAGGAAGAAACATATTTTATCGGAGTTGTGGACCGAGACAATGGATGAGAGGGTGGAAAGGTGAACCAACGTTCTTGCTTTTCTTGATTGCGACTCGACTGACTCCTGGGACAGGCTTCATACCAAGCTTCAACATAGCTTTGCGGCTCTTTTTCTCGCTTCTGCTTTGTTTGGACCTGCTGGTTCCATCACCTTCATGTTGGCCTGTTTATACAGAATGAACAAAGAGAGCTATCAGACATAAGTGCTTTCACCAAGTAGGTAAAGTAAAGAAATTAGTGGTGGCTTGAGGTGGTTCCAGAATGCATGAGATGAATGATTTGTTTACCATCTTGTTCATCTTTCTCATCATCATCATCGTCGTCGTCGTCATCATCACCATCCTCATCCTCATCCTCAATAATTGGGTCCTCCTGCTGCATGCAAGAGATAAACTAGTTAAGCTCACTGAACTCTAACTTGCTCAGGATAGTCCAACCACAAGGTTTTGCCAGCACGCACATGAGTGCACACACACAATAGCACAAGGGGATGAAGATTTTTATCCGGAGGCAAAGACTAAATGGATGAACTCAATCCAAGTTTTAATCCACATCAGTAGACACATGAACAAACTTCAAGATCATCGAAACCCCTGAATCTGAATCATGGGTACTAAGTGTACGACACTTATTTCCTTGTTAACCATTTTAAAGTTCAAAGAACAGAGCGCACAACGCAGCAGCCCATGTTAACCTATCCATGTTACACACAGATGATTTAACAATAAATACAAATAAGCAGAACAACAAAGCCTACTTTTACTTGCAAAGCAACCTACGACAATATATGCTTAGAAAGTTCAAGGAAATTTGCAAGTTGTGTTTGATGGGATGGATCTGATCCATATAACCAACTTGAACTAGACTCTAACAGTTCTTTTTTTATCAAACAGACTATCGACTCTTGGTAGATTTTCGGCATTGCCACGTTCATATCAAACTGAGGTAGGATCCTGGTGATGTTTGTTAGCTTAAAAAAATAGTTTCTCAAAATATGATATTTTTTTATTTCCCTGAGTTCGTGTTGCATCACCGTTACCCAGTGATGGTTGGCAGTGACAGCATCTAGAAGATACCGCAAATAGATTATTAGGTTATTAACTCATGGATAAAACCAATTATACATAAGCCATGAAGATACAAACCACATAATAATAACTTATGCTATTGGAATAATCCAATTAGCCACCCAAAATGTAAAGCTACTTTCAATCCCTTTAATCACAAGGAGAAACAACTTCCTTACTGCAATAGCAGGTTCTTCAAAATCAAGAAGTAGCTACTGGGGGAAGAAATTGTGCTCTCTTTACAATTTCACTTGTTCATGAGGTTGTAGAACATGAGCACACAGGCAAGCGTATACCATTTCCACAAGTAGCAGTAACCAAGCAATTTTATGGAGACAAGCTAGTGGCATTAACATGGATGGGAATGGCGAGCAAAGACTCGTTAGGCACAATCCAATTAAATTCTCAGATTAAAAAAGGTACAAACAGTGGAGACACTTTTTCTTCATCGAAAACCTAAGAAATAAAGTTTTAAAGCTTTACAGCTAAAAGAATTTAACCCAGCCATATTCATATCACTGAATTTCTTGAAACAATGCTTTAAGATGGTTGATTAACTTGACATATATGGTAAGACCTTGTGACACACCTTTTCATTTAACCATCCAAAAAGCATTCTGGTCAAATCTGAACATTAATGAACATCAATTTCCTAAATCATCAAAATTTGACCTGTACGGTGGTTTCTTCACGATGTAAAAGAACCAAAGGTTGAAATATACTAGCATTTAAACTATATGAAAAATTCAAGAAGCAAACAGATACCACGAAGCAGCAATTGAGGATCAATTGACACAAGGGGGAGACTAAAGTACCAAGAAGCAGCAATTGAAGATCTATGACAAAGCTCTTCCGACCAAGGTTGTGTAAGGGGAACAACATAATTTATGTACCATATACCTAGAGACCAAAAATTGCCCATGATTTCATGTCCGAGGAAAAAACAAATGAAACAAACCATTCATCAGAATAGCCCAAAACCTAAGAATCCCATGTATAAATAGTCGAATATAGAGGGAAAGAACGAATTCAACAACGATATGATCCGGAAAAACGAAAGAGCAATGCGATAGCAACCCCAAGCATACAAATCCATAAGAAGCCAATGCATTTGCATGATGCAAAAAAAGAATAAAGAAACCTACATATCGAGACACCACCACATCGATGACATGCAAAAAAACAAAAAAGAGTAAAGAAGAACCTTACATCAAGTTTCTGTTGTCCCAGATGAGTTGCAAGAAGCTCTTCCTGTGTTTTCTGAGTCATGATGGATCTCCGCCCCTTCCACAAAGAACCAAGACCCTAAAACCCAGAGAGAGAGAGAGAGTCAAATGTGCATCTTGGGGACTTGCAGGCAAAAACCCAAGCCTTTCACTTCTTTTTGTGCTCAGACTACCCTTGTGAATTTACCAATTACGACACTACCATGCACAGAGTCAAGAAAATACGTATGTTGAATTTTTCCTTCACATTTTTTACCTGAGTGTCAGGAGTTCGATACGGGGTGTAAGAACTTGTTATGGTTCAAATAAGCTCTGAGCCTTTTCTTTCTTCGACTTGCAAGCTGCGTAATTCAGACAGGAATCGAATAGGTATCGAACTTGCGACTCCTTTCAGCTTGAAGTTTCTTTGAGGTCACCCCTTAATCCGGTATTCAATGGGAAGTTTCACAAGCTTCATATGCGATTTCAAGCTGGTTTAGCGTCACATTTGGTCATGTTGAACATCGCTAAGGTTGGGAACTCAGCAAGATAATACACAAAGAACAACAGCTCACTTGGCTAGGAGGCCGACTCACAAGTCGAAGGTCACAAGTTTGATTCATAAGGTCGTGCATATGGCTTTGGCCTCCAAAGAATGTATTCAAGAGCATAGTCTATGTGTACACTCATGCTTAAATTCACTTTAGGATTTTCACCATTCGATCAACATGAACAATGAGAGAGTTTGAATTTAAAAAGTATTTAATGCACACAACTTTTTAAATTAAGATCTCTATCCATTGATCACAACGATTAAATGGTAGAAATCTTTAAGCGAATTTGAGCATAGATGAGCATGTGTGTATATACTAATTTCAACCATTTTGAATAGTTCATGTAAAAAGCCAAGCCAAGCATACCTTTAATGCAATTCATTTCACATAAACTTCCAGGTCTATGGAATGAGTCTTGATGGTAGCAGCCATACTCTACGTTGAGTATCTGCCATGTATAACCTTTCATGTTTCCGGGCAACTCGCGAGTGGGTCCCGTGGGGTTCATACTAAACACGTTCATGAAGCATACGAGCCTACGAACAGCTCAATAGTAAAGTTGATTAACAAATTAAGCAACTCGCAGGTAGAATTACAACAACAACAACAACTAAACCTTTTCTCATACTAGACGGGGTCGACTACATGAATTCTTTGTTTCCACATAGCCCTATCATGTGCCTAAGCTTTAGCACTTGAATTTATATAATGCCTAAGCTTTAGACTGTGAAGTTCTTCCACAACTGGCGTCGATCAGTGACAGATCTACATTGAGCCAAGATGCGGCAGCCATCTCACCCAAAATTCAAAAAATGAATAGAAAACACTATATCTCATAGTTGAATATGTGACCATAATGCATAGTTGGCCCCCGTCTTTTGTGGATTATGGTAAGCTCATTCTTATTTGGTTTATCAATCAGATGTCCCGAACACAAACAACTCAAAAAGCTAACCAAGTTAAGCATGGTGAATGAAACAAGTGACAATCTTAGCTCAAGTGAGTTCGGTTTATATGGGCTCGGTTTGGTTTGGCTCGTATGGGCTTGTTAGTTCGCCTAGTTTGCTGGCCCTCCTCAAGAGAGAAAAAGAACCAAAAGGAGAAAAGGAGGAACCAAAACAGACGCCTGCACAGACCACCATAATAATTTGAAAAAAGCGATGTACCTAGAGATGTCAATATGGGCCGGGCTGGCCCGGCCCATATAAGAATATATTTTTTATATAAATATTATATATAGTTTTTTATTACATGTATATATATACTATATGTATGTATAGTTTTTTTTATTATATTTATATATGTAAAGTTTTCTTTGTTACATGTATAATTTTTTAGTATATGTATATATATAATTTTTTCAATTATATATATATATATATATATATATATGCATGTATATAGATTATATATGTATAGTTCTTTAATTACATGTATATATACTGCATATATATGTGTGTCTTTATTATATATACTGCATATATATGTGTGTCTTTAAACTGAAACAGACGGTTTCAAATCAAAACCAAACCAACTCGATCTTGATTCTAGGTAAACTGGAACCGATGATATAGGTCTTAAAACTGAACAGTACACAGGAGATACTACGACTAAAATGCAACATGACACAACACGAAATGTGTGCGAGTTGAAGGACTTCCTGTGTCAATGTGTCCGGGTCCAAATGCTCTGTAAACGATTAACCGACCCAAAAGTCTCTTCGTGTGTGTAAGAATCAGAATGTGCTTATTCATTTTGGAGATTTAAAATATTTAAAATAAATAAAATGGCAAGTTACTTGCTGCACAAGCACACTGGGTTTCATGGTCTCTTGTTCAAATGGCGGAAAACCGGACCCTTGAGAGACGTGCTCCGTTGTGCAAAGATTCGAAATTTGAATCTCTGATGATGACCATCTCCCTCGAACCCACTTTAGGGAACCGAGCGAACTGGGCTCGGTTGGTGCGCTGGGCTCAAGTGGGTTTGGATTTGAACCCCATCGGAATGCGTCTGCTATCAAAATATTTGACACCGAGAGTTTAATTTAATTCGTTCTTTTATTATAGTGAACTCAACACTTGATGATTAAGAATCAAACAAGATCAGGAATGTCCGCACAAGAAATCTTGAGAGAGTGAGAAAATGTTTTAGTGTTTTACTAATCTATACCACAAGTACAACACACACACACACACACACACATATATATATATATATATAGAGAGAGAGAGAGAGAGGTAGTGTCCATGTTCATTTCTCTCAAATATTTAATCTTAAAAGTAGAGTATGTTGTACTTTCCATGCTTGCATTTAATACATAGTAATAACTCTATTTTTTATTTCAAATCTCTATTGGTAATCTTTATGATAACAATAAAAATGTTTGAAAAGATTTAATCATGGATTTAGCCTATACCATTATTTCTCTCTCTATGATACACATCGTGCATAAAACATTTAATGCATGATGTATAATCTTGCTCAAATATTTCTACATTTCAATCTTTGACATACATGATTGAAATGATAGGAAAACTATTGAATGCACATGACATATAAAAGTACAACAGGAAATTTTTACTTTTCTTATTCAAATATCTACTGTTGGTCATGTCAATTGAATATTAGAGATGTTTACTCACCAAAAGATATTATGTATTTAGAATTACATGATAGATTTAATACAAAAATACATGTCAACATATAAAAATAAATATATAGTAAACATTATGTATTAAACATTTCGTTGATCGATGTTTGATATAAACTATTGAATTGATAAGAAAATTATTTAATGCACATTAAGTGATGGATAAAAGTACAACAAAAATACATTAGTGGATTTTGAAATACCTCGTAACTTTAATACAAAAAGTATGTTAACATTATAAAAAGAAATATACAGTAAAGTAGTAAATATTGTCACTATGTATGTGTTACATATATAATCTACTAAACATACTGCGATATGTAATAAGTTTGTGACATTATGAGTATTTAAAGCATTTTACCAAAAATTAAAGTGTCTTAGCGTCAACCAGTACCGGCAGTGAGGTTCGAAACTGAATCCAGTTAGTGGATTAAAGCTTTAATTCTGTATTTGGACCTGAAACCCATTGGATGATCCAAAACCAAAATGCTAATAAGTCATTTACGTACAAAACAAGCCCCATTATCCCCGCAGACCAGATTCAGTCATGGGGTTTTACAACTGAATCACAGTCCAAGCTCAATTCCCATCATGCAAGATCCTATTAATGAGATTCTATAATGCTCAAAATCCAACCCGATCTACTCCATTCATATCCCTTACCAAAGCACGAGCTGGCTAGCCAGACTGGGAGTGACAAATCAGGCCAATGGGTCCGGTGACTTGGGGTTAGGGTCAAAGCAGGTTCAGCCACACTAGTCAATTTCTTTTCCAGGTCATGCTTCAAACCTGACCCGATTGGGTTTAGGCCCACCCACCTGCAACTCGATATATATATAAAGAGAGAATAATATTTTTTGATGTAAATGATCTAAATCTAAAGCTTCTTATAAAATTAGACTCTTACCATCCAAAAATAATAGGTGAAGATAGAGGTGGGCTGCACAAATTTTCACAAATACATATATATATAATATTTTGGGTCTGGATCTACATGGCCCAACTCGATTTTTGTTGGATACTTCGGTTGGGCACAGACCCGACCGACAGTGCTTAAACCCCAACCCAGACTGTGGGTAGGATGGAGTCTGAAATTGTCACCTCTACGTACGGTTCTAGAAGTCACCCGAAGGTGTTGATCAATAATGAATGGACATTTATTCCACACTGATCCGACCAAGGATTTGAAGAAAACAAAAATCTGTCGCTTATTCCAAAACAAAGAATCTGGTTAGAAATCTAGAGAGAGAAACGAAGACAGGGAGTTGGTGGTCACTTTGTAGTTGGGGGCTCACATCGGATACTGTTACCGGCTACATCCTGTATCCCACCTGTTCTGGCACAGGTTTTCCGGTCGCTCCCCGTCGGGAATCTTTTAAATAATCCCACCACGGTACCACCACTCAATCCTCGTTTTCCTCTTCATCCTTTTATCTTCTCCTTCTTCAGAAAGGAAGATTTTGAGGAAGGAGTTTTCAGTTTCTTGTTCACAACAATGTTGGTAACCCATTACAGGGTTTTGTGAAGCAATGATGAAGATAAAAATGGTGGGTTTCTTCTTCCTCTTTGTATCCGCCATGAATGCACCTTTTCTGTACGTCCCCATTATCGAAGGAAGCGGTTTATGCTCTTAATCTTCATTTTGCGTTGGGCACTTTGTTAGAGAGAGAGCTCAATGCCAGAGCCTCCCAACCTCAGGTCCATGAATGTTTCCGTTGATTCAGAGGTGCGGCCGGTCCTCTGTCCTGCCGGAAACAAAACGAGGACGATGGTCGCAAGGAAACCTTCGCGGAAGCAGGTAAAGAAAGAGGAGAAAACGGAAATCTCTCCTCTTTCTGCCGATAAAGGAGCCACCACCGTGCCGGTTATGCCTCCGGCAGATTCAGCCTCCATTTCGTCCCTGAAGCGGCCGGGGAGGGTGGCGTATTTGGGTCCTGCGCGTGCGGCGAACGTACTTTGGGGAAATGAGACGTCGCATTCGAACCTGTCTCTGAATACGTCTTGCTCTTCGGACGCTTCGACAGATTCTGGGGGCAGCCGTGCCTCGACGGAGAAGACAGTTTCGAGGAGGAATGCGAGCGTCGTGAGTCGCCGGAAACAGGGTACCGGAATAAAACCGGGCAGAGTTGTTCCTGATGGGGTCGTCGATGCTTCAATGCCTCCACCATCGCTTGTGATTCAGTTCAGAAAGCGTTGCGCCTGGGTAACGGGAAACACCGGTAAGCACGAGTAATCTTCTTGTTGGTATCAGTGACGGCCTAGCAAATCAGGAATGCTTTCCATATACGTGAAATTTGTCATGCACCTATTATTGGGCTTTGAATAATATTCCTTTTTGGTGGCAAGGAAGCCCAACGGCCCAAAAGTAAGATTGCATCAGAATATCTGTAGGATGTGGTGTAGCAACATTAGTTGGATAGCGGACTAAGTATCCCAACAAATTTTAGAATATATAAGGTGTTTCTAGTGATACATTCTTGTTAGAAGGAGATCAGCAATTCATAGAACTTAAATATTTTATAAACATGTATAGGAGAACAATGGACATTTCTCTTGTTCTCTTCTCAAGCTCAATTAGGTTTTGCTCCTTTTCGACTACTTTCTCATATTTTTCTTAAAGTTTCACTTACTTGTTTTTTAACTTGCCCTTAATATACCTTCACAAAATTTAAAAGCATAAGGCTAATTGAACTCATGAATGGAAGCAACATTCAATTACAAATGACCCTTATTACCAATGTTGTAAAAACCGTATCGGTGCTCGTATCACATTGGGCACCAATACGGCTGTATCGTACGGTACAATACGATATGCTATTAATGTTTTTGTGTGTATTAAAAAATAAAAAAAAATACAAAAATTAAAATGAATGAACAAAACATATATAACAAAATGAAGAAGCATCCATACTATAACAAAAACATCTCCTAATGAAGTTATAAACAAGGTTAAAACCATCCATATTCCATACCATTAACTATTAAGTAACGTGAACAAAATACTTAATAGTGAATACAGAAGGGGTTTAACTTAATAAACAACAAAGTTACAAGTACAACTTACAATCATCAAAGACGAGAACATTATAAAGTTACAAATAAAAGAAAACAAATTACAATCATCCACAACGTGGATCATAATCAACAAAAGTATTAAAATAAACGTAGTATCATCACTATCACCATCATCATCATCATCTCCTCCCTCTTCTTCTTCTATAATTGGATCAACCCATCCAACACCTTCATTTTCATCATCTCCAACTCCAAGTTCTACCTCAGCTTACAGTGCCTTCTAGTTTTCATCCTCTAAAATAATAGAGAGTTCCTCCTCTTCGACCCAATCGTAAAGAATATCAACATCTTTGTAATTCAACGGGTCATATGACACCTTCCTTGCCCTTCTTGCATCCTTTTGCATTTGCCTGTAACAAAAGAATATTCAAATTTCAAATTATAAAAAATATCAAATGCAATATAGTCACATCAATAATTCATTATTAATAAGATTAAGAAAGAACTAGGCAACAACAAACAATATATATTTTAAAATTATTACCTTTGCCTTAACTTCAGTATACCAAATCACGCAGTGGAGCATGCTCCAATCTATTTCGCTTTTTCGTGTGAATGCTTTCAAAACAGCTCTAATTCCTCTCGCACCCAATCGAACTACATGTTTGGCTCAATATACGTTGATCAAACCTTGCCAAGTTTGGTGTATCTACACCAAAACGAGCTCACCATTTATCTGAAATAAAACATGATAATGATTAATAAGAAACACTCGAAGTCAATCAATTAAATTAATAACTTAAATGAATATCAATAAAAACAATACTTTCTAAATTACCTCCTTTGAAGCTATAACTGATCTAATGCTTGGCTAAGCTCCAGGAGTCATATGTGGAGAAAAAAATGAAGGCATCCCACTAGGGCCACTACCTCCTCTGGCTCCTCCTCTAGTACTCCTCGTAGGCATCAGGCGAGTAGGAGTTCATGCAGTGGAACAAGAGCAAACTCCACTACTACTACCACCAGAACCTACACTTTTTTCCTTTTCTCGCCTTCTCCTCCCTTAAACTGCACAATAAAATTCATCACCACCATACATCCCTTGAGCAGAAGCATCTTTAAATGGTTAAGACATATCCCAACCACCTATTAATGCTCTCTCTCTTACCCTTAATCTCTTCTTCTCCTTCGAAGCCTCTAATACCTGCTCAATCTCGTACTTCACTACTTCGGGAACTCAAAGATATGCACTAGCATCCTTCTTGGTTCCTGCAAGGTGGTGTTTCATACGAGAAATATCACCATGTTTTACGACATTGCAAAACATGCACTTGTTTACAAGCCTATTGCTTTAATACACCGGAGTGCAATATTTTCATGCCGGATCAACTCGATCGGAAGCCATTAAAACAAGAGTGGACATTCAACAAGAAGAAAAAGGCTTTTTAGAGGTTAAGAATCACAGAATCAGTAAAACCCTTATATTTTTCAAGTGAAAAATTGGGTAGAATGCCAAAGAGAAGAGGTATGACATGAATTTGACAAAAACCTAGAGATGTGGAGTTGGATTGGGTAAAATACTTGAGAATATTGTGAATAAACTACGAAATCAACAAGATAAGAAGATGATCTAGAAGCAAGGGAATGGCGTGAAAAAGGGTTTGGGAAGAAGAATAAATAAAATCCAAAAGTTTCGGATTTTTGGATTTAATAACAAAAAAATCAACATTGACTCGAATGATATGGAGTGTATGATACAATACGGTGCGATACACTCCCGTATCATACAATACGGTACGATAAATTACTTATTGCGATACGTGTCCCTGTATCATACCGTATCTTCATACGATATATATTACACCTTCACAAAATTCAAGAGCGTGAGGGCCATGAAACGCGGGAAGAAGTGCCATCTTTCGTGATTTCATGAGTTGCTTTATAAAAGATAAAATTTACGTAGAAAAATGGTTTTGCTTTTGAAAAATATACAAGCATCTCTCAGATAAACATAATGACTTTAATGAAAAGCCCACAACGAAAACGAGAAATGGAAAAGCCAGTTTTATATATATATATATATATATATATTTATATGGAAAAGTAACAAAGGAAAAGGTTTATATATAAAAAACAACAACAAAGGCTTCCTGTGAAAACCTGTGGGTAACTGTGCGCCTCCTCTTCTTCTTCCTTCGCCTTCTTCTCCCTCTGAGGGCTTTTTTGCTTCCGCATTGCTCATGGCTCCTTTGTGCCTTACTAGCTCCAACGAAAAGAACTTTTTCCACATTACTAACTTGCATCATTGCTAAGAGAAAACCTATTTAATCTTTATGTTGGAGTATGGAATGGATATTAAGGAACTCCAAATACATGTAGCTTATCCATAAAGAACCACAGATCTTCATGAGTTTATATATATATATTGGGAATTCACAAGAAATTTTTATCACATATCATCGACTAGAGATGAGATGATTAGCATAACAACCTTTCATCTTTTATGGATAATCAAGACAGGGTTAGGCAGAACCCATCTTGTAATACAAAGAGGAACCTATACTGGGAACTTCATAAAAAAGAATCTATAAGAACACCAATTTTGGGCTGCATACGTGTATGCTCTTCCTAGCTTTGGGCGTCCATTGACACTTGGTGATACCAAAATTGAGAAATCTCTGTATACTTGCTTTATCTATACTGATTCTGTGTGACTTATTAGCCAAGTTTTTGGTCACCACGGCAACTGTATCCTGCCTTGAAGATTTTATAATTAATGTAGATCTCTTACCTGTTGTAGTAACTCTAGCCACTGTTCCCATTCAAATTGGTGTCCCTGCTTTGGTCTACAGAACCACGCTGCTGGTACAAACCTCTCTTCATGATTCTAGATAGTGTAGCTGACTTGCCATCGTTCTTTGGCCATGCTTGCAATCGAAAGTATCATCCATCCTGCTGGAAGGGGTATCCAAGTATATGCACAAGACAGCCATACTAGATCAATGTGCTTAGAGTTCCTCAGTCCCAGAAGAATATGCTCTCTTAGTAGAAAACTGCCTCTCGAGCCAAATAGTGAGGCCAACTTTTCTGTCGCCTGAACATCAGTTGATTCCTTTTTTCCCATATAAATCGAATTATAAGTTGAAAGGAAATATTGTAGGCTCTCTTCACATATCGATCAGTAAGCGTTTGCTTTACCCACTGGAAGGCTGCAAGTTGAAGTTGTCCACGGGGACGTTCAAGGTCTTGCAAATAACCAAGTCACATTTCCTAAATATGATGCACAGCCTCACACTTTAAGAAAAGATGTATTGCTATCTCTTGCTCCCTATAATATATGCAGCATTCAGTCACTTGCTGCATGCCCATTCTGTTTAATCAGTCGAGCATTAGCACAACAACCTTAAACAACCTACTTTGCATAGTTTTAGCCTTGTTTATTATGGACCTTATAGATTCATGTGCTTTCTAAAAGTTATTGTCTTATTGTGCTTCCATTCCTCTTATTACCCTTTTCTTCTACACTTTGAGGAAAGAGTTTCAGTTTTTGGATGACAAAAGTATTGGTCATTCATGAATATATTCTCTCCTCGTCTCTGCATAAGGGTTTTTCTATTGGTTTTGTTTTCGATATGGTTGTCACCCTTTCTTCTACTCTGAAAGACAAAAGACTATTGATTTAGTAGAACAAACTACGAAGGCAAAATACATGAAATGCAAGAGTAATGTTTTACCCGAAATTGGTGACATAAAAGCCAAAAATGGTAGACTATCTCCAAAAGGAAAATTTTAAACTTAGGGCCAATGTTCCAATAAGATAGGAGAACTAATAGAAAAACCACACATACAATTAACATATAGTGGCTAAGATTGATAGGTGCATTGTATCTGTGTCACAAGAAATGTATCACTTTAAAAGATAAGTATTATATAAAAATGATGCTATATGCTCCAACTGTTGGGTAGCCACACTTCAACATGTGCACAGGATGACGATAGCAGGAATGAAGATTTTGAGGTTGTGTGTGGCCGTAGAAGGAAAGGCCTGACCTGTAATTAGTGATCAGAGAAAAAGCGATTGAAGCACTCAGAAGATAAAAATAGAGGTGCTTAAGGTGATTTGAACATTTGAGAAGGTGCTTAAACAAAGCTCTGATGAGGGGTGCGGAATTAGGTGGTGACAATAGGCTGAGTGAGGCCTCACAAGCGTTGGAAGAAAGCAATAAAATATGGTGTCATTTTTCAGAGTGTCATGCTCATACGACATGCTCTTGTGCACAATGACAACAAAAGTCCAGTAGCTGACCGTACTTATTGTGGATAAAGCTTGGTTTGGCTTGGTAAAGTCATACACTTGCCATCTATGTCGGTGCCTATATGTGCACTGGTAGGCATGTCACATAGTGTTGCTTGTTGCTACAACAACAACAACTAAGCCTTTTTCCATACTTGATGGGGTCGGCTACATGGATTCTTTGTTTCCACGGAGCCCTATCATGTGCTATGCTAGCAATAAACTCAATATAAACTAGATCATTCTTTATTGTTTCTTTCCAACACTTTTATCGTCATCCTCTTTCTTTTTTAATATTTTCATAATCTAGTTTTTCATATCTTCTTATGGGAGCATCCTTGGGTCGTCTTTTTACATGTCCAAACCATCTTAAATGATTTTTTCTCATTTTATCCTCTATTGGTGCTACTCCCATTTTGTTTCTAATAACCTCATTATGTATATGATATTTCCTTGTGTGATTGCCCATCCATCTAAACATCTTCATTTTTGTTACAAACATCTTTTGCACATCATGATTAACTGCCCAACACACTGAATCATAAAGTATTGTAGGTCTAATTGCTACTCTATAATATTTACCTTTCAACTTTAATGGTATCTTCTTATCATATAGAATACCAAATGCCCCTTTCCATTTTAACCAACCGGCATTAATTCTATGCGTAACATCTCCGTTATTAATTTTTCCATCACTTTTAAAAATTGACCTTAGGTATTTAAAACTTTCCTTGTGAGGGATGAAATGTGTGTCAATCTTATTTTTTTGTGTCATCTGAAGTACCCAAATGATCAAACTTACATTCAACATATTCTATCTTTTATTAACTAAGTCAGAAGCCTTTATTTTCTAATGTTTCACTCCATAATTTCAATTTCCTATTAACTTTTTTCTTAGACTCATCCGCTGACACAATGTCATCTGCAAATAACGTACACAAAGGTACTTCATGTTGAATATGTTTTGTTAACTCATTAATGGTCAATTTAAATAAATATGGGTTTAAAGTTCATCCTTGATGTAACCTCATATTAACTTCAAAGGAGTTTTTCATTCTTTTATGAGTCCTCACACATGTTTTTGTACCATTGTACATATCTCTTGTAAGATTTATGTATGGTAATGGGATATCTCTCTTTTTTAAGGTTCTCAAAAGAACATCTCTTGGTACTCTATCGTAAGCTTTTTCTAGATCAATAAATAGCATGTGAAGGTTCT
The DNA here is from genome assembly GCA_036023115.1 of Brasenia schreberi. Classification (NCBI taxonomy): domain Eukaryota; kingdom Viridiplantae; phylum Streptophyta; class Magnoliopsida; order Nymphaeales; family Cabombaceae; genus Brasenia; species Brasenia schreberi. The sequence continues at coordinate 1,835,699 of JAYKKT010000047.1, forward strand.
TTTTTGCTCTAAAATGTTTCATAAGATATCTCAATAGGTGAATCGTTTCAATGGTAGATCTACCAAGCATGAATCCGAATTGGTTCTATGTTGTACTCGATACTTGTTTTAACCTATGTTCGATAATTCTTTTACATAATTTCATAATTAACTTGATACCTCGATAATTCATACAATTCTAAATGTCTCCCTTGGTCTTATATATGGGTATATGTGTACTCGCTCTTCCTTGGGCATCTTTTGGGTTCTCTATATTTTATTTACCAACATTCATGTATTTAAGAGCCTCTTTGATTTCATTCTTTTCAATACACCTATAGAAATTGTGGTTTATATACTTTTGTGATTTTGCTAACTCTCCTAGGCTAATACTACCATATGTATTTTCATTAAAAAGCGTATAGAATATTTTTTTCATCTATTTTGATATTATCGTTCGCCACTAAAATCTTTTCATCCTTATCTTTGATGCTTTTAACAAAAATAAGATCCTTAGTTTTCTTATCTTTAGCCATAGTTACAACTACGACAACAACTAAGCCTTTTCCCATACTAGATGGGATTGACTACATGGATTCTTTGTTTCCACAGATCCCTATCGTGTGCCATATTAGCAGATAACTCACAATAAGCTAGATCATTTTTTATTGTTTCTTTCCAACACTTTTGTGGTCGTCCTCTAGCTCTTTTAATACTTTCCAAATTTAGTTTTTCTAACCTTCTTATGGGTTCTTCTTTTGATCTTCTTTCTATATGTCCAAACCATCTTAAACGATATTCTTTCATTTTATCCTCTATTGGTGCCACTCCTAATTTGTTTCTAATAACCTCATTATGTATACGGTCTTCTCTTGTATGACCACTCATCCATCTCAACATCTTCATTTCTGTCATAGACATCTTTTGTACATGTTGATGATTAACTACCCAACACTCATAACCATAAAACATGGCAGGCCTAATTGTTGCTCTATAATATTTGCCTTTTAACTTTAATGGTATAATACTTACCTTTTACCTTTAATGGTTATCCTAAAAATATCTCTTTCACCTTATTTTGAGTTAAGCTTTTTATATAAATCCTCTCAAAATTTTGGCTTTTGCTTCACTAATGGCCTTTTTTGCTTCTTTACTTGTTTTCTTATAAGCCTCTAAAGTTTCACTAGTCTTGTTGGCATAATGCAATTTGTAACATGCCTTCTTTTCCTTGATTTTATTTTGCACCACTTCACTCCACCACCAAACTTCTTTTTGTGTTGGTATGCCTCTCTTAAATTCGCCTAACACATCTTTTGCCACTTATCTAATATGTATAGTCGACATAATTCCAAGCATCTCCTTGATTTTTTTTTTAAAATATATATTTTTCTCACATTTGTGGTTCCACCATTTATCTATGCACTCTATTCTTCTTTGTCTACTTTTTTACCTTTAAATTCATTACTGAAAGTTGATGTTAAGTAGTTAAGTTTTCTCCTGAAATTACCTTGCAATCTTTACAATACGATCTATCTTTTTTTTATAAACAAAATAATCAATTTATGTTTCTGACAAGCAACTCTTATAAGTAATTAAATGCTCATCTCGTTTTTTAAAATTATATTAGATATAAAGAGATCAAAAGCCATAGCAAAATTTAAAATCTCTCTACCCTCGTTTATATCCCAAAACCATAGTTTCCATGAATACCTTGATATCCTAATGCATCTTTACCGACATGTTCATTTAAGTTTCTTCCCAAATAAATCATCTGTCTTTGTGAAATTCTTTGAATTATTTTGTTTAACTCCTAAAAAGCCTTCTTTATACTATCTTCTAATCGTATTTGGGGTGTATAAGCACAAACTATATTTAAAGGCTCTACTCCTAACACTAATTTCACTGTCATAATTTGGTCACCATATCGTTGTATGTCTACTACACTATCCTTTAAATCTTTATTTATAATAATACCAACTACATTTCGATCCTTTTCTTTTTCTATTTACCATTTAAAACTTGTATTCTCAATCTCTTTTGCTTTTTCTCCAACACACTTTGTCTCTTGTAAACATAGAATATGAATCTTTCTCCAAATCATAGTATTTATCACTTCCATTACCTTGTTGGTCAATTTTTCAATTATAAATACAAATCTTATTATCCAGGACTAACTTCCTTACCCCCCGCATTCGTCCGTGTTGAAAATGCGGAGACCCCCGCTAGAACTTATTTACTACATTCAAGCTTCTTTACCCACACTCGTCCATGATGTGGGGACCCTCTCTGCAATTGATTCATTACATTCGGGCGAAATCTAGAGATCCTTACTTACTTTTCATTGCGTTTGGGCTCTGTAGTGCGTCGTTAAGAGGGAACGCCCCAATGCAATGCTCATAATTTGTAGAATCCATGATAGATAAGTTCGACAAAGTTTTACGTTGGATGCCGTAAGCTTAACGCAACCCTCTTCCTTTATCTGGGCTTGGACCGGCCATGCAAGGGTGATCCCTTACATGGGCGGAGTTTGTTGCGGCTAAACTATTTGATTTTATGTTATTATTTATTAGATATTAATCTTCAATTATGTGCTGAAATTTCATAAATTAAGATGTTAACACTTTAATTTGTGTATAGTGGGTTACGGAAAAGTTTGTTATTGGAGGTGTATTACAGATTTTGTGCCTAGCAACCTTATTCCCTGTGTTTTTGTTGATTGGTGCGAGAACATTATTTTATTAGAGCATTATCTCACTTCTCTTGAATACATTTCAACTTACTACTCTTGATGCTTTTTGCTCCACCAAATACATAGATCCATGCTACGCTACCTTTCACGATGAAGAATGGGGGGTCCCAGTTCATGATGATAAGTGAGTGCCTCTCATCGGTTTTGTGGCTAGTGGAAACAATGGAAAATCAAGTTATTGATTTTTGGAAGCTCTTTTCTCGTTGACCATGCAGGAAGTTGTTTGAGTATCTTTCCCTCTCAGGAGCGCTCTCTGAACTTACATGGCCTTCTATCCTTAGTAAAAGACATGTGTTTCGGTAATAATATTTTCATTCCTCTTCAACACAAGCTGTATATTCGTTAACTGATTGTCCTTTTCTGGCTTGTCGTTCTGCAGGGAAGTGTTTTTTGATTTTGAGCCAGCGTTGGTTGCCAAATTGAATGAGAAAAAAGTTATAGCACCAGGAAGCATTGGGAGCTCCCTGCTGTCTGAACTAAAGCTTCGTTCCATTATTGACAATGCTAGGCGGATATTGAAGGTAAACTTGGGGTTTGTCTTTTTTTATATTGTTGTGCTCCTTGTGCTCAATTGACTCTGAAATTCTGATTACTAATTGGTGGTTGATACTTTTTGGCAAGTTTTTGTGCTCAACATTGATTGGAGCTGTATTCATGGAAAACAGATCTTCTTGTAGTATATGAATATCATCCTCTGACTGGTCTTTTCAATACTTAAGTTCAATAAGTTTATAAAAAGCTCCTCTGCTGATGGGAAAGACGTTGCTCAACATATGATCTACGTGTTAGGATACATTTCATTTTTTGCAGCGCAACCTGAAATCTTGAAAAAAAAAGCCTTGAGCCTGAAATGACGCATAGTTTCTTATAATGTAACTCATCCTCAGTATTGCGGTTGTTCTCTTTTTTAAGCTAACGAAGGGTCAAATGCCTGCTTCGATGATCGTGTCTTTGGAATTTTCCTTGTACAATCATATAACCAAAAGGTTAAGCTAGTCACTTTTTTTTTACTGTAAATGCCTAAAGTTCTAAAATCAGTTTACGAATTGTTTTGAACTGAGGCATTTGATGAAATCAACCGCAGCAGGAAGTCATGCATCTGTTTGACAATATTCTTGGAACATCGCCAAACAATTCTGCTTCAGTTCCTTATCTTTATTATTTATGTTAACACAGCCTGCAACAATTCGGTGTTGTTTCTGTAGATTGTTGAAGAATTTGGATCATTCGGGAGCTACTGTTGGAGTTTTGTGTCTGGCAAACCTATTGTGAATAGCTTCCGCTACCCACGGCAGGTGCCTGTGAAAACCCCAAAAGCAGAAGTCATAAGCAAGGATATGGTCCAAAGGGGTCTCCGAAGTGTGAGCCCAACAGTCATATATACATTCATGCAAGTAGCAGGCTTAACCAACGACCATCTTGTAAGCTGTTACCGGTTTAGCAAGTGCATGGCTGCCAAGGAAGAACGGACAGCTATCAGCAAAGCCGATATGAAACATGAACATGAAAAGTCGGAGGTCGGAAACTTGACACTAGCAAAAGCTGTGGAAGACTTGAGTCTAAGCAGTTTGTGTATGAAAACCAACTCATCAAATGGATCTTGTGTTGCCGTGGTTTGATTTGATGACCAATGAAAATGCCAAAATGTAACTCTGTTCGGCCAGAAGTTGTTACTGCAAGCTGCTTCAGGCTTATCTAGTGCTTCCGGTTTCCATATTGTCTGATGTGTACAAGAATGAATTCCTTGGTAACTGCTGTACTGGAATGTCATAGAAATTTGTGTCCCCTTTCAAGATGTCGTTGTATTTGCACCTTTTCATACTTTAATGCTTTCTGACAGGTGAAAAGAGCATAGTTTAAGCCTGCACTGAGGCACCCAAGTTTTGGGATGAAGGGAAGCACATTGTCCTAATCAAGGGGATATTTGCCTAACCAGGTTGTTTTTTTATTCCCTTTCGCAGGAGTACTAAGCAAAGACCCTGGTATGGCGACAAACCACATCTGCAGTGAAGGTGCCTGAATCTTGAGTTGAGAGTCATCTTGCATTTTTGAAGCCATCTGCATTGTCTGTTTTAGTGAGTTGCTGCTCTCAAGTGAAAAACTTTTCCTAATCCAATAATGTGTGGTGTTTAAAACATGGTTTGAAGTTAATATTGGATTACTTCAAGGATCAGTTTTGAATCCATATTTATTTATATTAGTCATTGACGAGCTAACAAAACATTTCGAAGATGAAGTACTTTGGTGAATGTTATTTACTCATAGACATTATGTTAGTAGATGAGTTTAAGGAAAAAGTTCATAAGAAATTGAAACTATAGGAAAAAACATTAGATAGTAAAAAAACTTATGATTTAGGATATAACAACAACAACAACAACAACTAAGCCTTTTCCCATACTAGACGGGGTCGGCTAATGATTTAGGATATAACAAATACAAAATATATGGAATGCTAGTTTGATTCATTTGATTACTTTAGATGACATAAAAATTATGATTGACACACATTGCTTTCCTCTTAAGAAAAGTTTTAAATATTTAGAGTTAGTTTTTCAAACAACAACAACTACTAAGCCTTTTCCCCTATGTAGCATGGGTACGCCTATTTGGGCGTCGTACCCGTACCCGGTACGTATCGGGTACGGGTACACGTATGAGTACGTTGGATACGTACCCATATACATTTTAACGTACCGGTACGCCAATACGTATTTCGGTACGCGTACCTAAAATAGGTACGCCACGTACCGGTACCCGGTACGTGGATGGACCGGATTCGGGTCAACTGACCCGAATCCAATAAAAAAAGAAAAGAAAACCCTAACGTACCTCGAGTCTGGATTCTTCCCCTGGCTCTCTCTCTCTCTCTCTCCCCTTCCGTCCTTCGTCTCGCAGCTTCGTTCGTCTCAGGCCGACCGCCGATCAGTGCGATCACCGACCGCCGGCCACCGTCGACATCCCTACCCTAGCCTTAACTCTTCCATTCTTCTTGGCCGCCAGATTAACTGCGTGTGTGTGCATCTGCTGTGATAGACTCTCGTTGTGAGTGTTAGTTATAATTTATTAGTCCGACTCCCTGTGTTGAATATAAACTGAATTCATTCTTGGGCAATTTGAATGGAGTATCGTTTGTTTCCATTTAACGTGGATATTTTGCTGTTCGCTTGTATAAGAATCTCGCGGTTACCATATACGGTGAGCGGAAACACAGGTTTATAGAAAATGATCCTACTCACTTGAAACTATCAATTCATTTACTTGCTGACCTAGATGATTATGTTTATCTTTATTTTGAGTGATTGATGAAAGCTAAACTCTTACTGGTAGTGTGTTTTGTTTGGAGAAAGCTAATGTTAGTTTTCTTTTCTTTCACGGAAATTCTATCGTTGCTTGTATTCTGGCTCTGCTTGTAATTCAACTTCATGGGATTTGGGCACTTGGTGAAATGCTTGAAGAGAGAATATATTGTTATGTCTGTTCTGGATATTGGGGACAGAGGCATGTGATCGATGAAGTGCTTGTTTCCTATGAAATGCTGAATGCTAATGGTTTCAATCATTTATTTTTCTATGCTCATTTTCTGGAGGTTAAACAGCTTATAAATTGTTGATGTCTGATTGTTTCACATGTCAAATACCGAACACATGTCGCAATGCCTTGTTCATGTCCAGGACAAAATTATTCTTTTTAGCTAGCTCTGTTTTTATGTATGTCTTAAGTTAATTCTTTAATAATTACAGAACCGAGGAAGCTTCTGGTGAGATAGGTAGGAGTGACTACTGAATCAACGAAGAGCAGTAGCAATCAACTAGTTGTTGGGGTTTCATAAAGAAGACAGTAAGATGGCCATAAAGAACAAGAGCTCCTTCTCAAGGAACCCCTCAAACACCATCTATCCTCCTCCCCCTGGTGTGAAGCCAGGACCAAATGGCACATTCTTAGTCTCCACTGGGATTTTCCATCTTGACAATATCCTCTCTACGTTATTTTATTTATTGGTCAAATAGGATATATGCTGCATACCCTATCTTTTTGTTCCTTCTCATTTGTTTGTTGTCTGTTCTTACTCGGTTTTTCCACAAATTCGTGCTATTTGATGTGATCCCTTGTCAAAAGGAGGTCACTTGCTTCACTTCTTCCTTAAAATTGGGTTCAAAGATATTGGGTGGTGTGTTATATATTCAGGTGGAAATGGGGATGGGGCTCATTTCGTATTGAAACATTGAATTGAAGCCTTCAACAAAGTGGTTTATGTGTATGCCACTTTTATTCACTGTGTGTGCACGCTACATTGGTTATATGTGTGCACTGTGCAGCAATCCTGTTATGTGTGTGTGCATCTTTACTCACTGTGTGTGCATTGTTTCTACTGTGATATATTCAGGTGGAAATGGGGCTCATTTCGTAGTTTTCCCATACTAGACGGGGTCGGCTACATGGATTCTTTGTTTCCACAGATCCCAATCGTGTGCCATGTTAGCAGTTAACTCACAATAAGCTAGATCATTCTTTATTGTTTCTTTCCAACACTTTTGTGGTCATCCTCTAGCTCTTTTAATACTTTCCAAATTTAGTTTTTCATACCTTCTTACAGGTTCTTCTTTTGATCTTCTTTGTATATGTTCAAACCATCTTAAACGATATTCTCTCATTTTATCCTCTATTGGTGCCACTCCTAATTTGTTTCTAATAACCTCATTATGTATACGGTCTTTTCTTGTATGACCACTCATCCATCTCAACATCTTCATTTCTGTCACAGACGTCTTTTGTACATGATGATTAACTGCTCAATACTCAGAACCATAAAACATGGCAGGCCTAATTGCCGCTCTATAATATTTACCTTTTAACTTTAATGGTATCTTTTTATCACAAAGAATACGTGATGCTCCTCTCCATTTTAACCAACCAGCATTAATTCTATGCGTAACATCTCCATCAATTCTTCCATCACTGGGAAAAGTTAACCCTAGGTATTTAAAACTTTCCTTTTGGGGGATACAATGTATGCCAATTTTAATTTCTATTTCCTCTAAGGTTACCAAATGATCAAACTTCCATTCCATATATTGTCTTTGTTCTAGTAAGTTGGAGGCCTTTGCTTTCTAATATTTCTCTCTATAGTTCCAATTTTCTATTAACTTTTTCCTGACTCCTCCACTAATACAATGTCATCTGCAAATAACATATACCAAGGTACTTCATCTTGAATATGTTTTGTTGACTCATCAATCACCATTATTAAATAAGTATGGACTTAAAGTTGATCCTTGATGTAACCCAATATTAACTTCAAAGAAGTATGTCATTCCTTTGTGTTAAAGTTGATCCTCACATATTTTTGCACCATCATACATGTCTCTTATAAAGTTAATGTATGTCAATGGGGTACCTCTTTTTTTCAAAGTTCTCCAAAGAACCTCCCTAAGTACTCTATCATAAACTTTTTCTAGGATTAATGTGAAAAAGAAAATATCATTAAAGTTGAAAGGTAAATATTATAGAGTATCGATTAGACATGTTAGGTTTTATGATTGATATGTACAAAAGATATGATAGAAATGAGATGTTGAGATAGATGAGTAATCCCATGAGAGGTTATTATAGATTATAAAATGAGAGAAAATCATTTAAGATGATTTGAATACTTAGAAAATTTTGGTAGAATGATATGAGAAATTAGATTATAAAAATGTTAAAACTGAAGAAGACCACAAAAGTGTTATAAGAAAATAATAAAAAATAATTTATCTTATGGTGAGTTTACTATTAACATGACACATCCATGTAGCCGATCCCATATAGTATGGGAAAAGGCTTAATTATTGTTGTTTTAAACACAGTTTCCATATTTATGTGCTCCTAAACGGTTTTAAGAGTCCTGAGACGTGCTTGAATATGCGGTGTTCAGGGAAGTACTAGGGATGTCAGCAGGTTGGTTTTCATTCCATTTGAATGCCAATACCAAACCTGGAGTTGGACCTGAGCTTATTAAGTTTATCGTTTGGATAACCAAACTGTGACTTTATACTAGTAACATAAATAATTCTCAGAGAATAAATGAAGACCATGATTTCTTTATGGGGTGTGCAACACATTAAGAAAGTACCACAGAACATGACCTTTCTCTTCTGAGCTTTAATGCAGGTAAGACTAAACCACAGCTAAAAGTCGATATTGCTGTTAGAAGATTTTATATTTGAGAATTTCATAATTTAGATGAAACTTGGATTGGATTTGGATTTGCTATCAATTTTATAAACCATATCTAGTTCTGTGTATTAATTGGATATGATGGGTTTGAATTCAGTGGCCAAAGGCTGCTTTTCTGTTATCAAAACTTTTATCCCAAAAGTTTTGGTATCGATCTCGTGACTTCTTGAAGGCTTTTTGAAGTCAACACCTTAACCAGGTGCATAATGTGTTCTTGAAGGAGACATTCGGCAGAAACCTATAATCTTATCCTTTCACTTTGTATTTTCAAATGCACATGATGATTAGGAATGTATTTGAAGGGTATTGATTGATACTTATTCATCTCTTTGCAGTTGTGATGGGAAATGCTAGTGCCGTTCCCCATCACTAAATCTTTATGGATCAATTTTATCATTTCTGCTTTCCTCCTTTTTTGGCCAAAGGTCATTCGACGATCATACTTATTAAAACTTTTGTTGGTATATATATATACCGTTCATATGATAAGAATTGGCAAACATCCCATCTGATATACACAGCTCATAATGGGATTAAATGAGTTATAATAACCTCTCACAAACCTTAAACCCTCTCTGTCGGCTCTCATAATTCTCAGGTTTCTTCAAATGATGCCAAATACATTGACTGAGTCAGCCGATGTGAACTCCCACACCGGTCACGAGCACGTCTCTCTTTCTCACACATAGACACACACATGTTAATTATCAGAACAATTAGTGAACCAGGCCATAGCTTTTCCTACGTACAATTTCTAGTTTTCTGTCAGAAAATAGGACGGTACGATTAGACATGGCCGGTTCGGACAACCTGTCCACAAACTGTTTGGAACCGGAATCATCTGATCTGGTTCTGAAACTGGAATCGGGTATAACCCAATTTAGTTACGGTTTGTATATATACAAATCAAAACCAAAACTATTATGATGATTTGGTTCCGATTCCAATCATCGGATAAAAAGGGCAACGGAGAGGGCAGTAGGAGACCAGACTGCAATAGCATGATGATACACCAAGGCAAAAGAACAAATTTGTAAAGTTATCTCTGAAAACACAAGGATTAGGTATCTCTTGAATAAAGTGAGTAACAAAAATCTGCAGATAAGAGTTGTTTTCTGACAGTCAAAGACAATGAAACCTTGATTAACGTATTTTAAATGAAAGAAAAAATTAAGACCAGACCATCAAAGCTTATGCCACGGAAATATCAAGGACCAGACGTGAGCTTTGTTGGGTTAGAAGATGAAGCTGGTCATTTTCCAACAGAGATCAAGAAGAACATTTTCTCTCTCAAATGCAACAAACAAAATGATCGGCCAAACAGAAACGGCTAATACTGCAGAGAACCCAATATTTAAATTGTTCATTTTGTTGGAAATCATTACGATTTCACTCTATTCTCAATGATAACGAGGAAAAAAGACAGAAAACAAAAACAAATATCTCCGAGAATTTGGTGCCATCAACATACAAGAAAATCGACTCACGAGTTTGATTACAGAGTCTTTATCTTTCAGTTATCAATAATGCATCATTATATCTCCCAAATGATGAGCTACAACGGAAAAGAGTCCACAATTTGGAGGTACAGCTACCTTGAATTTGAACGTCAACGTAAAAAAATTACAGAAGGATAAAAAGGAACTCGGTAGCATGTGACACAATTGTTGTATCCAATTCACGAATTTCTGCAGATGGCACATCAAGAGAAAGAGGAAACGAAATCGTTAATGAATCAGAATGTAATGATCTTCTACAGGCGTGAGCAGATGATAGAACATGGTACTGAATAAGAGATCCTCAAGCCATGAGACCACTCCCCACATTGTTTATTTATAAAAAAATATATACAGAAACTGAAACCTTGTTGCATTTATGATGAGGAGCACAATGTCAAGTACCGAATTCTAAAAAAATTGCAGAACTCGAGCAGCACTTTTTCCAATTACACTAATCTCTTCGCATCGCCGTAAAGAAATGCAAACGAAAGGAACTCGAAGCCAAAGAGGCGACGAAACGCTCATTCGAGGACGACGGTGGCTCCCAACGCCTTGAGTTTCTCAATGATCGTATCGGCCTCTTCCTTCGTCACCCCTTTCTTGACCACGACCGGCGCCTTCTCCACCAAATCCTTCGCTTCCTTGAGCCCTAGATCCGTGAACGACCTCACTTCCTTGATGATCGTGATCTTCGCCGCAGCGTCGAACTTCTCGACCTTGACATCGAACACCGTCTTATCGGCCGCATTGGCCTCTGCCACCGCGGGGCCGAATCCGGTCGGAGACGCTTCCGGGGAACCGACGCCGGCGACCATGGGCCATAGTGCTGGAACCCCAGTTTGTGGCTGAAGAGGATCGTGTAATCGTACCGTTCGAGCCTCGTGAGGCTGATGAGCTCGTCGGCGATTCGCTCGTGAGGCTCCGACGAGGAGGGGTCTCGCCGTATTCCGGCGAAGAGCGCCCTCCTCGGGCGAAGAGGAGGAGGATCTGGTGATGCTCATCATCTGAGCTGCCCTTCTTCCTTCAGTCACGGTGGAGCGGGTACGACACGGATATACCTATACCCTACCCCATACACGAAGCCCAAGTTTTCGTCCCTTGCCCGCCCAATTACCCAGGAGAACTGGTGCTGGGGTGCCGCACACGCACTCTAATATCCAATCGCCAAATGCCAGAAGGAACTTCTTGTTAGTTGGTTTATATTTTGAAAAATTCATTATATATAATGCATGGTTAGGCGTTAGGATGTTCGCATATCTAAAGAAATTTCAACCATTCAGTTTTTTATTCATATATGATTGAAATTTATATTTAAAAATGAAAAATATACTTATGCTTTTTGTTATTATATTTTATTATATACATACTTTTTATTTTTTAAGTTTAAATTTCAAATGTCTATTAACATAAAGTGAATGGTTAATATGTTAACATATACAAGGTTCATTCTTTTTTTTCTCTTTTTCTCTTTATATATAAGAATCTAATCCACTTTTGATATGCTTACTTATGTCTACCAATTGTTTTTTGTGGTACGAGTATAATTAAAAAATAAAAAAATAAAATTATTATATCCATATCCTCAAAAAACAGTTTTCAAACATGAACGAGTAGTGTCAGTGGTGGGTAGAACCAATCAATATATGTATATAGAGGGAGTAGGGGAGTGAGAACAGTTAGACAATCTCTCAGGAGAGACATTGCTTTATTAATTCTTTCATGTGCATTAAATTAAATCGATCCTTATGTCAATGTTGATAAGCAACTCAACCTACATCGTTCTTGCAATCACATAAACGATACAAGGGGTGTCTAACAATTCTTGGTTTATATATAAAGAGAGAAAGAGAGCCGACAATTAGAGTTTAGCATTGAGAGTGTGTCTAGCAACTCCCGATTCTCTCATTCTTTGTCCCACTCATGGGGTAACATAGACATAGGCAGTTTGTAACCAGCCTGGATGTTCCAACAAGAACTGAACCGGGCTAGTAACCTGCTGGAACTGGAATCGGTCAAATCGGATATGTAGCCGGGGTCCACCCAGATCCATTCATATTCCACCTTCTATGAAATCAAAACCAACAGTTTCAAACCACCAGTTCGTGTTGGTATCTCAAACCAAACCGGCCAAAAAAGGAGGAGCTCAATGACATGCTCATCCCTACGGGTTGGAGATTTGAGACACAACCCAAGAAACCCGACTTGAACAGCTTTGTGTCCCGAGAATATCACAAAAGCATCAGGTTCTCTTCGGCTTGAGATGCTTCCGACACACACAAATGACACGACAAATACAACATGAAACTGGAATTAGTGGCAATTCATCCGTGACATAAAACCCAACACAAACACAACCTAAAAAGTCTATGTTCTTACACATTCTAAGTCACAAGAATAAGTTGGTGGACCGCTTTCTGATACAAACACAAACACGACACAGAAGCACAAATTGCTCTACCCGCATTTGTCTCATTTCAAGATGCTAATAGACAGTTTAGGCAGAGAGTTCCAAAACCAGTGACTTGCTCAATTAGCATAATTAAAGCGGGCAAGGGAAATATTCCAAAAAAAGGATGGTGGTTACAGGAATTAATGGGGAAGTTGTGGCTGAAATATGAATAATGAACCTTTCTACGCAAGAAAAGTAAAATAGAAGAGCTCAAGGAGCCTTGGGCGAGTTTAGACTCGAAAGAACCTTCAGCTGAAAGGTGATGAGTTCGATACCAGGAGCGTGCATTTCTGGTAATATTCCTAACCAACAAAAAATAGAAGAAAAAATCTTTAAGGAGCTTCCATGGGTCCCTCCGACACAAAGCTGACGAACCATGAAAACCATAATCTAGTTGGTCAAGGAGGATGATAAGTCTCATACCTCCATGGATGCCCTGCCTTGAATCTCTCTCCTCTAGATGCTCTCTTGTTTCAAGTCTCATTCCGTGAATGGTAGTGATCAATTCGACTCGAGAATCTGTCAGGAAAAGGAAAAAATGAAGAGCAAGACCAGCAAGAATCCATTCGCCGGTCGAGGATTGGATGAATTCGCTAAGGTTTCTGCAGAACTCCAAGCGAAGAAGCAGGAAATTATCTCTCAGATTGGCGAGAATCAAGCAGATAACGTCTTGGTGAGATTTACTTATTCCGATTGCCGCGGATGGGTTCCTCTCGTCGCCAGATTGAACAAGAAGGAAGGAGCAGAAGATGGTAAGAATCAAAAACAGAAAACCAAGGAATTTGCAGAGGAAGAGAAACCAAAAACTGTTGTTGGTGATCACAAACTCCCAGAATCTCCAAGGAAGATTGCAGAAAAGAAGGGAAGTAAGAGAGACGCGGAGGAATCGATGGATGAGGAATCGGGCTCGGTGCCGAAGACAGCATGGCCGGCGTGGTTGTTGTCTAAGGACGCGGTTTGCTTTTCTCTGCTGATGGCGTTGGTTCTCTTCTGCTTGGTGCTGTTTGGTAAGACTCTGGCAATTCTCTTCACCGCTCTTTGGTGGTATTTGATAGATTTCATGAAGGAAACGAGTGACGAGGTGAAAGAATTCAAAGGCTGCGTGAAGAAGACGAAGTCCGAAGATAGCATACAAAAGAATGGCGATGCATGAAGAATCCTGCATCAGAGGCACCATTTGGACATTACCATCATATGATTTTATGGTCTTGTTTGAACTTTTCGAACTTGTGTTTCTTTCTCAGAAAGACTCTGCAATCCGAATATCGGTCTTGTTACAGCAATTGTAAATCAATCGTTTTTGTTTTGAAATTGGTATCTATCTGGCGATTCTGTTTCTGCGCACTGAAATCTGTATGTTCAACATGCACGCAAACGATCTAGGAAACAATTTAGGTGGATAAAACTGGACACACCATTTGAAAATGATCATCTTGTGATTTCATTGACTCTCAACTTTTAGAAGGAGGAGGGTTGCTCTAAGTAATCCGCTGCCAGTGTAAAACTAAGTCGAATCTTTTATCATGCACTCGATAACAACGGCCTACGTTCAGAAGGAGCCTTCTTTCCTCAATTGTATGTTTAGCTTATGGGTTTTGATAATGGTACAGATCTGCACACATTTGGGAATTCTGTTCCTGCAAACTGCAGTGTCTATAACTTGATCGGGCGAAAATTAAAGGGCAAGCATGAAGAAGTTGAACCATAAATCTTTTGCAGAAAAGGTTTAGTCTGATAATGCAACCAATGTTTTAAGGGATTTGTTTTGTTTCTTTTTCTTAAATCAAGGATTTAAGAGATAATTTGCGATGACAGAATGAATTTTTGATGTAAGAGGCAAGCTATCTTTAGTTGACATGACACCAAAGCTGTCACTCTTTATCCCAACCGTTGGAGCAGCGTCCGATCCACATGGTGCGGCGACTGCTCCGTTCAAAATTCTAAAAAAATTGATTATATATTGAATTTTTTTAATAAAAAATCTTAAAATCTTATATAAACTCAATTTAATACACAATACAACTTTGAAGCCATAACCACTAACAATCGAGATCTAAATTCATGAAATGTTTTATCAAATACACTCGCAGGTACTGAAAAAATAATAATGAAAATCTTACATAAGATCGTATGTGTCAAATCAAATGTGCTGGAACGGTAATGTTTTCGCACTCTGCCGTTCAAATGAGCACATGGACGGCCAAATTTGATATAGGATAAAACTTGTGATACGTTAGATGACAGGATCATAGTGAAGCTCACATATATGGACCTCAATCTTGTCAACCGCCATCAATGCTGGTCTCAATCATGAATGTGTTGTTACTTTATGCATTCATTTTACCCCAGGAGTATCGAACTGACGACCTTAATAGTGTGAGTCAAGGCCCCTGCCAGGTGAACCAACCATCGAGTACATTTTTTCTTAGTTAAACTTGTTAAAGACCTACGTTTATAAGTTACAAGAGCCTTCCTTTTAAATTAATCAATATTAGCACCAAGAGCGTTAGCTCAACGGTAGGGCTCTCTCTACGGGTGGGAAGTTCGACTCCTTGAAAATGCGTGTGTGGGTGTTAAGCTTCGGCCTTAAAAACATCTTGTAAACCAAAAAAAAATTAAAATCATTATTAGGTTTGAAGAAAAATCTGAGATAAATCAGATCATGATAGATCTTAATCCGAATCCAAACCCCAAAGGACATCTGAATCTGGAACTGGATCCACAAGACATCCAATCGGCTAAGGTTGAGTGTAGGTTCAGAATACGCCTGAGAATAGTATAGATTTTAGTGGACGGTAAATATTTTAAAATTTAAAGTGGAATATATCCAAAAAAAATCCATACAAGCAGTCTAAATTTTTGGAGAAAACTTTATGAACAACCTCACCTGAATTTCTCCCAATTGAACTTTGCCTAGACCCAACAAACTTTTTGGGCATTTCACTCAGGACACCCTTTCTGAAGTAATATATATATACAAAATAAATAGACATTTAATGAATTCAATTGAAGTGAAAAATCAAGCTTCATTTACTTGGTAAGTTTAGAAATTCATGCAGTTATATTAAACGAACTGGGGGCACACTCAGAATGTCAGCTCACCTGGTTAAGGACCGAAGTCACAAGTTGAAAGTCATTAGTTTGATCCTCGGTGCATGCACATCTGGTTTAGGCTTTTTCACCATCTAAAAGAAAAAGAAAAGAAAAGAAAGGGAATCGAGGCAACCTCTAGAAGACAAGCATGTCTTAATTTAAATCTTAACCATTTGTCTCTCAACATGAACAATTGAGATTTGCTTAGATATGTTAGCACCTAAATATAGTAACATATATAAGTTTTCTCTCTCTCTCTCTCTCTCTCTCTCTCTCTCTCTATATATATATATATATATATATATATATATATATATATATATATATATTGCGTTGACTACACAACACTTAAATACAAGTCCATTTGAATTGGTACTGTCGACTTGAAAGTTATGAAAGGGCTCCACTGCACATATTGATGTTAACGTGTTTATAAAATAAGCTCACAAATATCTGTATACATAAAGAAAAACTACACTCTTGTATTTTGTGGTTTGTGAAATTAAAACTTAGTGCATGTGTTTTTACTTTTCACAAATTTAGAGACATGTGATTTGCACAATAACACTTAATGGCTAACAAGTGATACCGTTGGAGTTTACATGATACACCATGTCAGCACAATAGGTAAAGTATTTTGATATGGTGCTGCATTTTATATCCACAAAATTAATGGTGTTTATATATATATATATATATATATATATATATATATATATATATATATGTGTGTGTGTGTGTGTGTGTGTGTGTGTGTGTGAAGAGAGAGAGGTGAAAACTGCTTCATTAGAACTTTGTGTTTAGACCGACTCTCTCTCCTATAGCTTTAGAGAATCCATCGTACCTAGACATGTCCGGCCGGTTTCAGGTAAACCGGAACTAGTGGTTCTAACCAGTCGATTTTGGGTTACCTGAAATCAGGAACTGTAACCGAACTGTCTGGTAGATGGTTTCGTTCTGGTTTTGATTGCGGTTTCAGGTTTGATGGTTTCAGATCTGGTTTCAACTTTAGATCTGGTTCTAGAATGATTATGGATCCGTTTCCGAGACGGTTCCGAGTGTTGGGTCAGGCCTGATTCAAGACAACCCGGATTTGGTTTCGTTTCATTAAGGCTAGGAAGTAACGGGTCGGATCGGGTCCAACAAATAGACTTAATCTTGTTAGGGGTTATGGTGAAAAGGGTAATGGAGAGTTGATGGATTTCACAGCAAAGAAGTTATGGGCATGTCTAGGAAGGTGGCGGTTGGGTGGTCGAAGGTTGGTCGCGGTGACAGCAAGGCCGAGGGAGGCTGGATGGTGTCCGGCATCGAGCGGAGCCGTGATGGAAACGGAGGCGGCTACAAAGGGCGGTGAAGGTAGAGATTTGGCTTCGGCGGTTATAGGCAGCGATGGCGAAGGGTGACGATTTCTGGCTTCTAGGCAAGGTGGAGATGGCCTGGATGATGATGGGGATGGAAGGCGAGTAGTTAGGGAGGACGGGAGTGGTGCAAAAGGATGTTGGATGTGGCGGCCGAAGTGGTTGGACAGTGGCGACCGTGGCTGTTCGAGGACGGCCTGCAGTGAGGAAGGTGGCGGCGTGCAGAGACGAAGATGGCCACGGCAATGGTGGTTCTAGCGGAAGTCAAGTCGACGTTCACGGCAGAGAGAGATTTCTGTAAAAGCCTCTGTTTCTATTTCTCATTGGTTTCTCAGTAGATATGTAAATACAAAACGCGAAACAGAATGTGGCTTTCAACTCTTGAATTGAAAAATTGGTGTTGAGAGGATGGAGAAAAAATTAGTCTTCCATTATTGGGATCACATTCCCAATTAATATTAAGCTAGTCCTTTGATGGGAATGGAACAGTTCAAAGATGTAGCCTTTCTATTTGTTAACTCATTATTGGTAAGTCTCATTTACAGTGGTGTTCCACAAACTCTTATTTTTTAGTTGCATCTAATTGGTCTATTCAGGGGATAAGTCAAGAAAATAGCTGCTGTTAGCTCCTGATATAAATGGGAAGCTCACTTTCTTGAGAAACTTCTTTATTAGGGAAAAACCTTGCGCTTTTGAACGTCATGATAGTCTCATTTCCTTTTTGCTTGTATTTGTTCTCTCATACTTCTTTACGTATCCCACAGTCGCCTTTTCTATATATTTAGTACCTCTCATGGACTTGTATGTTTCTACTGAGCACACCTGCAAAGGAAAAAGAAACACTTATCTTTATACATGTTTCTCTTTTTAATTTAGAAGTCAAAAATTGGTGGTCTACATTATGTCTTACATTTTTTTATTTAAGGTTACAACCTTTTGAAACATCATGTACGTTTTATTACGTAAAGAAAAATATTATGTATGTTGCTACTACTGCATTTTCAGTTGGGGCCTTATTCTATTTCGCATTATGGGTTACTTTTTATGTTTTTGTTATTGTATAAGCTTTTTTACTTTCTATTTAATGTTTATTATGATTTCTATTTCTTTTAAAAGAATAAAACAAATCTGGCTTCTTACTTCCATGCTTTTATACGAAGTGTCTCTTCTGCTTCTTGTATAGGTTTGGGTTACACTCTGCTGACCTTGGTCAAGAATGCTGTTCTTTAGTGGCCTCAATTTTTAGGTGAGTTATTCATGTATTTAAGCTGATATGGAATTGCATCCACATGGCTCAGTTCTCTTCAGTCACTTGTTGGCATACATTTGAAATTCCAAAGCTTGCACTTCCATAGGTGCTCTATTTTTTTTCTGGACTTGAACATCAACTTTGGCTAACTTTGGTCCATTTGTGGTCTAGTACTTTTTTCATTTCTGAGATTTTGTTATCCATGTCCGTGCAAATTGATGATATGAGATATTATATGAGCATGATCAAATGTAGCTTGGTATATAATATAAAGCATTTGTTAACAAAAAACAGTTTAAAAGGTAATGATTTTTAAAATAATTTTTTAAAACAACAAAAACTAAGCCTTTTCCAATACTAGATGGGGTCGGCTACATGGATTCTTTGTTTCCACAGGGCCCTATCACGTGTCATGCTAGCAGTTAACTCAATATAAACTAGATTATTCTTTATTGTTTCTTTCCAACACTGTTGTGGTCGTCCTCTTCCTCTTTTAACATTTTCACCATCTAACTTTTCATATCTTCTTACTAGAGCGTTCTTGGGTCATCTTTCTATATGTTAAAACCATCTTAAACGATTTTTTCTCATTTTATCCACTATTGGCGCTACTCCCAATTTGTTTCTAATAACATCATTATGTATACCATCTTTTCTTGTGTGATCGCTTATCCATCTCAACATCTTCATTTATGCTACAGACATCTTTTGCACATGTTAATCATTAACTGTCTCATAACCATAAAACATAGTAGGTCTAATTACTACTCTATAATATTTACCTTTCAACTTCAATGATATCTTCTTATCACATATAATACTTGATGCTCCTCTCCATTTTGACCAACCGGCATTAATTCTATTCGTAGTATCTCTATCAATTTTTCTATCACTTTGAAAAATTGACTCTAGGTATTTAAAACTTTCCTTGTGAGGGATACAATGTGGTCAATCTTAATTTCTATGTCCTTTGAAGTACCCAAATGATTAAACTTACATTCCATATATTCCGTCTTTCTTCTACTAAGTCGGAAGTCTTTACATTTTAACGTTTCTCTCCATAGTTCAAATTTCCTATTTACTTTTTCCTAGACTCATCCACTAATACAATGTCATGCAAATAACATACACCGAGGTACTTCATGTTGAATATATTTTGTTAACTCATCAATGATCAATATAAATAAATAAATACTTAAAGTTGATACCTGATGTAACACAATATTAATTTCGAAGGAGTTTGTCATCTCATAATTTCATAGTCTGGCTCATTAACTTATACCTTGATAATTCATGCAATTATAAATGTTAGCGTCAGTCCTTTGTTCTTATATATGGGTATAAGTGTACTCACTCTCCATTCCTAAGGTATCTTTTGGGTCCTGTATATTTCATTAAATAGTCTTATCAGTCAAGTGAGCTCCATCTCTCCTAAGATTTTCCATACTTCGAATATTGTTTGGTCCTACAAATTTACCAACATTCATGAATTTAAGAGCCTCTTTGATTTCATTCTTTTGAATACGCCTATAGAAATTGTGGTTTATATACTTTTCTTATTTGACTAACTTTCCTAATCTAATACTATCATATGTATTTTCATTAAAAGCTTATAGAAATAAATTTTTCATCTATTTTTGATATATCATTCGCCACTAGAATCTTCTCATTATCATCTTTGATGCATCTAACAAAAGTAAGATCCTTAGTTTTCTTATCTCTAGCCTTATCTATCCTATTACCTTCTTTTGAGTTAAGCTTTTTATATAAGTCCTTTCAAATTTTGGCTTGTGCTTTACTGACGACCTTTTTTGCTTCTTTCCTTACTTAGCATGCCTTATTTGCCTTGATTTTATCTTGCACCACTTTACTCCATCACCAAGCTTTTTTTTTTGTCGCTATGCCTCCCTTAAATTCACCTAACACATCTTTTGTCACTTCTCTAATATGTATAGCCATATTGTTTCACAATGTGTACCTACATAATTCCAAGCATCTCTTTGAAGAAATTTATTTTAAATATATCTTTTTTCTCACATTTGAGGTTTCACCATTTAGTCCGAATAGCTCTATGCTCTCTATTCTTCTTTGTCCACTTTTTTACCTTTAAATTCATTACTAAAAGTCGATGTTAAGTAGTTAAGCTTTCTCTTGGAATTACCTTGCAATCTTTACAACACGATCTATCTTTTTTCTTACAAACAAAATAATCAATTTGTGTTTGTGACAAGTCACTCTTATAAGTAATTAAATGTTCATCTCATTTTTTGCGAGAAAATTGTATTGGCTATAAAGAGATCAAAAGCCATAGAAAAATTTAAAATCTCCATTCCCTCATTTATATCCCGAAAACCATAGTAGTCCATGAATACCTTTATATCTTAATGCATCTTTATCGACATGTCCATTTAAGTCGCTTCCCAAACAAATCATCTCTCTTTATAGAATTCTTTGAATTTCTAACTCCTCCTAAAAAACCTTCTTTATACTAACTTCTAATCCTACTTGGGGTACATAAGCACAAACTATATTCAAAGGCTTTACTCCTAACACTAATTTTACTATATCGTTGTATTTCTACTATACCATCCTTTAAATCTTTATTTATAATAATATCAACTCCATTTCGATCCATTTTTTTTCTAAGTACCATAATTTAAAACCTATATTCTCAATCTCTTTTGTTTTTTCTCTAACTCACGTTGTCTCTTATAAACATAAAATGTGAATCTTTATGTGAATCATAGTATCTACCACTTCCATTAACTTGTCGGTCAATGTTATGATATTCCAATTACCAACACAAATCTTATTATTTAGGAGTAGCTTCTTTATCCTTAATGTGAAGATCCTGGTTGGAACTTATTCACTACATTCGAGCGTAGCGGGATAACTTCTCCTCAACACAATGCTCATTATTTGTAGAATTCATGATAGATAAGTCCGACAAAGTTGTATGTTGGTTGTCAGAAGCCTAACTTAACCCTCCTCCTCTATCCAGTGGGGCTGGCCATGCAAGGGTAATTCGATACATGAGCAGAGTTTTCTAAAATACTTTTTTAATTAAATAAAACAAATCTTATATCATACCATACGATATGGTACAATTATCGTGTATTGGTTATCTCAAACCACCTTGGTCACATTTCTCGTGTTATCATTTATTGGCACCACGCCTTCTTTTCTCTAATTCTTAGTAAGAATGTGGAGAAGTCTTTCTTATGTGGCCACACATCCACCTGAATACCTTCACTTCTGTCAGGATCATCAGCTGCATATCCCAATGGTTGGAATGCCCAACACGTGACACTATTGATTATATCACTTGTTTATGCGTGGAACAATTTTGGGACATTTGATGAATTTGAGACTCATCATTTACTTATATACTGCAGGAGTCAATTCCCTTGTGGATAATAAGAAAGAAGAGCTAAGGAGTTGTCCATCAGCTCTTATTACTGTTGTAAATTGTACATGTGCCACTCTGGTATTCCATTTGCTAGTATCCTGATCAAAATCAACCTCTGCCTTCATCATCTCGCCCAAATTAGTGTTCCATCTTTATCAGTTGTTTCCCCAGTTCCTCTGGAAAAAGGAGATGGTGTGCCTAAAATTAAACAAGCACTTTATCAATCTAACCTTCCACAGGAAATTGATTCTTGATCTGCTGTTTCATCATCAGTTCCCTTGTAATATTCTAGTTATTGGCAAAGAATCATTGTACTAACTTGTCTTCTGACAATTGATTAGATCCAGTAGAATGGGTGTTCTAATGTATCGCTGAATCGCTTTGGAATAAACAAAACCTTCATATTTTCCACAGAAGAATGAAGTCGCATCCCGTTCTCCATTGGAATGTATGTTGATGACATATTGAGAACTTATAAATATCTGAATTAGTTTTGGTTAACCTCTGGTATTCTAAGCTCTTAAATAAGTTCCTTTTCCTTTTCCATGTACCAGGATGTTGCAACCAGTTTCATTAAATTTGCATGATTTTTTGGTTTAAATACTGAAAGCTACATTTGATGCTCGAGCTTGTTCTCTATTTGAGACTTTCAGCATGGCTTTGGTGCGCCTTGACCTTAACCACTGTTGATAACTGCACTTTTCCTTTCAATATGAAGGCTGGCTAGTCTTTCAGCATTTACAGAGGTTAACCTTGGTCTGCATTGAATGTTATTAGTTGCAAATGACACAAATAACCAACTGGAGATGGCGTATCCCAAAACTTGCTGCCCTGTTCCTGAATTTGTGCATGTAACCAACTTTTGTTGATTTCTGTCATGATTAAATTCAGGTGACTCGTGAGGAGGCTGATATAATTTCCACAAAAATCTAACATCTTGTATTGATCTTTTCGGATTTTAGTGAGGCGACCAGACACCTCGCCCACGAGTAGGTCTGCTATCGATGAAAATCACCCCCCATGAACTATTTCTCTTGGAAATGGCCAAAAGTGAGTATACAAGAAAGTTTGAAAATATGCTGGTTCTTCTTGAAATACAATAATACAACTTAGACTATTGGGGGAAGATTATTCTTGTTAAGTAATGCACTTCTGCTCATTTGTTATTTGCTGGAAGGATTATTGTTTGAAAACTTGTTCTGCAATAAAAGACTTCGATCATGGAAAGGATCATAGAACATTGTGAAATCCATGAAATGCGGTACTCGATGCAGGATTTTCTCTTGAAAATGGTGGAAATGTACTGGTTTTGGTTCCAAAAATAATGATTAGTGGCTAGTACCACGTGCTGCAGGTCTTCTCATGGCCACTCTAGACGATAGGGCCATCTTTACCAATCCCCACGTTCACGTTATGATTCAAGGAGAATTAATCGATGAGAATAAGGAGCTTTGGCTAGATATGTAAATGCTAATTGTAGTGTCACTGTATATACATATGGATCAAAATCAACTGACTTCGAATGCAAAAAGAATGTCATTGGTGACTGAATAGCTTTAAGTAGTTCCTTTTGTTGGATTTATAACTCGGAGAAGTTACCTTTCGGAACAAGACATCATGAACACTTGGATAGCATTCTTGGAGCAGTTTCTTGCCAAAGAAAACACGAACTTGATTTGTCTACGATTTTTGCCACGGAGAACGTTCACATTTATTGCTTCCTGGTGAGGAAATCTTTTATGCTTTAACTAGCCGTTGGCCTGTCAGTAGACTTCTTATATTGCTTAGCGAGAGGAGATCAGTATTTCCTTTGTTGTAGTATCCGCCACAAGAAAATCATGTTTAGGAACAAACAATAAAGAACGATCTAGCTTTATTGAGTTACTGTTAACATGGCAAATGATTTAACTCTATTATGAAAGCAAAGAATCCATAGCCAACACCATCTACCATCTAGTATGGTAGAAGGCTTAGTTGTGATTCCAGTATGAGTCAACAGGTTAGAAAGCTAATATAAAATAACCAACCTAAGAACTACAAATGCATACCACCCAGCTGATAAGCGATACCTTCGTTAGACAAATATCTTGGGAAGGCAGTTAAATTGTATACTATATAACACACAAGCACACACGCGCGCACACACACATAGGTCAGCTGGTTGCTACCAACTCATCCTTCAGAGAAGCATTCTCAATTTTGCTGATCACCAAACGGTTCTGAATACTGCCATCCTTTGCATTGTGAGATGAGTCCGCGTCAACCAAAACGGAGTCTTCTTCTTTGAAGTCGCCTCTTAAAACACCAAGTGCTACTTCATTTTCAACCATCTGCTGTATCACTCTCTTAACAGGCCGTGCACCGAAATTTGGATCGAAACCCAGCATTCCTAAGAGCTGAACAGCCGCATTAGTGAAATTGAGGTCAATCTTCTTCTGCTTAAGCCGCACTTGCAAGCGTTGGAGCTGTATTGATAACAACTACTCAATCTCACATGAATTAACAGTGAAAAGTAACATGTAGATGCATGACACACCTAAATTACTTCAGATGTAAAAAGGTTCAACATGAATTACCAAACCAAGCTTCATTTAGTGAAGCTTTCACAAGATGGCCAATTTGGATGCTGAAAGATGAGTATCTCAGGTGAATTAATTTGAATAATGGAGAAGCCATGTTTCTCCATGTACTCGCTCATATCAATTCTAACTAGAGCATTTTCTGTGTTAAACAAGTAACTAGCCAAAGCCTTGGCAAGCTCGGTTTTGCCGACACCTGTTGGGCCCAAAAACATGAAGCTTGCTATTGGACGATTGGGATCCGACAGACCAGCTCGTGACCGCCTTATTGCATCTGCAACAGATTTAACAGCAATATCCTGGCCAACCACCCTCTTGTGAAGGACCTCTTCTAAGTGAATTAGCTTCTCTTTTTCTGACTGTTGTAGGTTTGATAATGGAATTCCAGTCCACTTGCTTACAATTTCTACAATATCAAGGTCAGTGACCTCTTCTCGAAGTAACGACTTCCCAGATTTTTGAAAGTCAACGAGGTTTTTCTCTGCCTCTCCCAGCTGCCGTTGAAGAGACATCAGAGTTCCATACTTGAGTTCTGCAGCACGATTTAAGTCGTACTCACGTTCTGCAGCTTCCATCTCTACTGAATAAAGGAGGCAACACATTACCTCCTCCTTGATGGATCTGATTCGGGTCATAAGGCCTTCTTCATGTTCCCACTGATCAGCTAGTTCCTTCTGTTTTTGTTTAAGCATCCCAAGGTCATTTTCCAGCTTGTTCAATCGCTCTTTAGCAGCTTTATCTGTGTCATTTTTTAACGATAATTTTTCCATCTCCAGCTTCAACACGGCCCTGTCTATTTCATCCAATTCAATTGGCTTGGACGTGATCTCCATTTTCAGCTTTGCTGCAGCCTCATCAACAAGATCAATAGCTGCATACACCATAAACACCACACTCAGATCAACATTTCCTTTTCCAGCCTACAAATTGTCCATAGAGAATCCTTTTATACTAGCAGAAAATAGGTAAGCATTAAATAGATGAAACATTCGTTATCACGTAACCTTTGTCAGGTAGGAACCTCTCTGTGATGTAGCGGTCAGCAAGGATCGCAGCTGAAACAAGCGCACTATCAGATATTTTAACTCCATGATGCAACTCATAACGTTCCCGTAATCCTCTAAGTATGGAAATGGTATCTTCAACAGATGGCTGACCACAGTACACCTGTTGGAACCGACGTTCTAGAGCAGGATCTTTCTCGATGTATTTCCTATATTCGTTCAATGTCGTGGCTCCTATACAATGGAGCTCCCCTCGTCCCAGCATTGGTTTCAACAGGTTTCCCGCATCCAACGCTCCATTCATGGCACCTGGAAGTTGTCAAGAAAAGAGTCATTATGACTTGACCATAAGAAAGTCGCAATTAATCAACTTTGAAGATGATCAAGGATGCACCATTGCATAGGGTTGATAAACAACCAGCCGTATCATTAAAACCAGACCTCCCAATATTAACGTTTTTGAGGATTCTAAGTTCTGAATCACTGGTTCACATACCCGAAATAAATCTTTAAAAGGTAAAATCATTCACTGGATTTGGAAGAACCCAATCCAAACTGATACCATGACCATGAGCTTCAAAAGCACAAAGAAGTTTCAGATCAAAGTTTTAAAAACTCCCACCTTCATCTCTAATCTGAAAACTTAAGAGATGGGCACATGCAACCCTTTGCGTTGATATTATTGCGCTAGCTATTTTCTAGATCCATTCGCAATAACTTTTAATGTGGGAGATTAGTATATTTTGGATTTAACACATTATCTTAATAATGTGAGCATAAACCAACAAAAGTTCAAGTTATTGTTGTAATTATCATGCTCTCCCTCTCTTATTCTTGAGATGCAAGGTGCAGGACACAATTGAACCAAAGGCAAAAGAAAAAACAGAAAAATAAAAGCTGAATACAAGAAAGGAAAAGGAGAAAGATAAGAAGGAAAAAGATAGAGAATTAGAGGAATTTGACAAGTTTTAATACCACTAGTATTTTTATTTCCTATTTTACTGATCCTTCTTATCTTTTCTCAGTTGTTATAAAGAAGATGGACAAGAAAAGGAAAAAGGCTACAGAAAGATAAAGGATTAGAGGAATTTGACAGGTTTTAATACCACTATTACGTTATTTTCCTATGTTATTGATCCTTCTTATCTTTCCTCAGTTGTTATTTTTCACATATGTTTCTAATATATTGCCTGACATTTTACCAAAATATTCAACATAGATCTTCACAAGAAGCTCAAGACCATCTTCTAGGAATTCTTCATCACCACTCGGCATATAAATGGTTTTCACTAGCCCCTAATGAAACTGAAATCTCGAACCCATGGTTCATGAACTACACATACAGTGACATTAAAGAGCAAAATGTAAACATTAGCAGAGGAACATCCAATGAACCTGCGCCAACAACTGTATGGATCTCATCAATAAATAATATGATTTGACCATTTGATGCAGCAACTTCTTTTAGAACAGCCTTGAGCCTTTCCTCAAAATCTCCACGAAATTTTGCACCAGCAAGCAGTGAACCCATATCTAAGGATATCAGCTGAAAAAGAAGGCAGCATGAGATGAAAAGACGAAAATAACAAAACAAATAAATAATTAGATCGCCTATAAACAACACTGATGTTCCACAACAGTGTATCCACAGAGAAACCTAGACTGACAAAACAACAACTGAGTCTTTTCCCATTGTAGATGGGGTCGGCTACACGGATTCTTTGTTTCCATAGGGCCCTATCATGTGCCATGCTAACAATTAACTCAATATAAACAAGATCATTCTTTATTGTTTCTTTCCAACACTTTTGTGGTCATCCTCTTCCTTTTTTAACATTATCACAATTTAGTTTTTCATATCTTCTTACGGGAGCGTCCTCGGGTCTTCTTTCTATATGTCCAAACCATCTTAAACGACTTTCCCTCACTTTATCCTCTATTAGTGCTACTCCTAATTTGTTTCTAATAACCTCATTATGTATACGGTCTCATTATGTATATGGTCTTTTATTGTGTATTGGCATAGAAGACATGTTACCATCTGATATCTGACAACAAGCGGACATCATTTTCAAGTTAGCAACTTCTTTCTCTAAATCCAAAAGGAGCAACCTTTATACAGTATACAGGTGGGGGTATCTAATCCAATCGACCCACTATCTCAACACCCATTGTAAGACAATGACGACTGAGCTGGCATTGAAAGAAACCTATCAATGCGACCTGGACCTTAGAACACTGGAAAATGGAAATGGACTTAACATGGATATAGGATCCTATTACCTGCTCCTCACAGAACCGAGATTGGATCACCAGGAGCGGAAAACATAGGGCTTTTGATGAAGGAACAGAATGACCTGATAAAGATTTGAGGCAAGCCTACACAAAGGGCCTTAGTCCCTGGGTTGAGTCTAGTAACCTGCTGAGATTATTGATGAGGTCTATAGGTTTAATATATTCTTCTTTGTCTTTCCATGCAAACCTCATAGCTCATATATATTTCAGGAGACGGATAGGAAGCACCAACAAAGCAATCAACATATCGCTATCATCACCCAGTTCTATGATTTCAGCCCCAACTATGGCTGGTAATCCTGCAGTTGAGCCGAGTAGCCCTTCTAGCCCTTCTAGGTTTTCTATCATAAGCCCCAGTTGCATTGGACTTCCGGAAATGGCAACCTTTATCCTCATCCATAGTTACTTCCAGTTAATAAGAATTAAAGAAAAATCGATGGCATATACCACCAGAATAACTAGAGATGGAAACTGATGAAGAAAGATGTTCTCAAGCAGCACAATGTCTCAATTAACTCAAAAGATAGAATAAACCAAAAAGGAAACATAGGTAGTAACTCTTGCAGTTTGTGACCATATACCAATCGGCTATAAGTAATCAGAAATAATTTGGAAAAAAATGACCAGATAGAAAGTGGTTTGACCTTCCTGTTCATAAGAGGCTCAGGCACATCTCCACGCACTATCCTTTGTGCTAATCTGAAAGACAAAATGCATAACTTATGACTAAGATAATTTAAGAAGGAAAGACAAAGCATGAAAATGAATTTTTAATTGCCAGGATATTTCCGAAACATATCAAAAAAATATTTTAGCATCTTAAAACAAATGATATGACAAGTCAGAGGAAGGAATTACATAACTTTTGATAAGTTAAACCTAACAAAAAATTTGTTAATTCGCACTAGATGTAGATCTTACATACTTTAACTAATTTCTGGAGCAGAAGTGCTGACGTATCAAACAAGAATCGAACATCTCATTAGTTGCACACTCTGTGCATATAGTTTATAAGAGCCAGATGATAGTTAAGAAAGACAAGAGAGCATAGATTAGCTATGGAAAGTACCCTTCAGCAATTGCAGTTTTTCCAACACCAGGCTCACCAATAATAACAGGGTTGTTCTTTGTTCTCCTCGACAAGATCTGAATACAACGGCGGATTTCATCATCACGACCAATAACAGGATCAAGTTTTCCTCGCCTTGCCAACTCTGTCAAGTCGTTTCCATATTTCTCTAGTGCTTGATATTTTCCTTCTGGATCTACAGAATGATGTATACAAAAAAAGTGATTAGTCAAGAAACAAAGTTGGAAAGTCAATCAGAAAGACAACAAGAAGAATGTTGGTGTACACGTTTCAAACTTGAAATGCAAGAAGCAGTCTTCATCTATATTATCCCTGCAAAGACTTCAAAGAAAAAGAGACTTTCATACATTTATCTGTACGCACTGGCTCCCCTGGTCCTTTTTGAGCAATACAGGATATGTTCATATGTTTTATGTTCCTGCCTGTAAATATTTTAAAACAATCTATCTTTCGTCTCACCAACAAATGAAGATTCTTGCTGCAAAACATCTTAGGACAGTACCTGCTATTCACCTTTCTCTGAAGCCAAATGAAAATTGAAATCCAGATATCTAGGAGCCATGCTCATAATCAGGACGTATGGCTCTGTAGTAAGGTTTGTAAACTCCTACTTGGACAAATAAGATTTACAATATTCACAGAGTACTTGGAAAAATAGGATTTTGCAATTTTCACATAGACATAGGATGATTGAACTTCATGCCTACAATTAACATGGAAACAGAAAAAAAACATGCACCTCTACGTACCAAAAAGGCTAACGTGTGATACAAAAGCTAAATATCCAGTCAATGATTCAGTCACAAAAAATTTGCAGTGACCAAAAAGATGAAGCAATGTTACATGAATACTGAAATATTAATAAAGCAAGAGCAATTGCAAGAACCTGAACACACGTGACATGAACATGAACAAACACGAGCATAAAACCACAGTATGTAGACATGTAACAATCAGAAAAATGGTTTGCCATATTTCAGTAGAATTGCAGTGTGGTAAAAAAGAGGTCTATGTACCACCATGTACATGCGAGAGCAGTGGATGGTATTGAATCAAAAGAAACAAAGTGCCATTTTAAGACACTTACTCTGGTCTGTTACTTTTTGATTCCCTCGAACTGCTAAAATAGCTTCTTTTAGTTCTTTTTCACCAAGTTGGAGATTCTTGAGTAATTGTTGCCCAAAACGCTTATCTGAAGGGAATGCTAACATTAGGTGCTCCACTGACAAGAAATCGTCACCAAAATCTTTCTTATGTTTTCTTGCATTCTCCAAGAGAGTTCTTAGATTGCCACCTAGAAGTGGACCACTAGTATCACCTATCACCTGCCACAAATATGAAATTGAAACTAAAAATAAATACACAAATAAAATAAACAACTAATAACGTAATATTACAAACTGAAATATACCTTTGGTTGTTGGTTGATAAATTGGTCTACAGCCTGCAGAACGGACGTGTTGTCTACTCCTGCCTTCGTGAATATCCTACGAGCTAAACCATCTTTCTGTTCTAGAAGAGCCTTCATTAGATGCTCTGTTTCCACTATTTGTTGTTTGTTCTGCCGGGCAGCATCTATGGCACCAATGATTCCATCCCATGCCATCTCAGTGAAGTCTGATTCACTGATCTAGAAATTCAGATGCAAATTCAAAAGATGGAAAGATGTAGAGAGAATTCTTTGAGAGTTAAACACTACTCTGACCTAACTGCAAAAGTTAGTAGTATTTAGCCTAAATTCAAGGACCAAACATGCAGGGATACTTATTACATACATAATGATAGATGAACCAGTTAATGGTGGGTCCAAAACATTTTGAATATCCCAGATGGGACCTTCTATCATATTGGCACAACCGTTAGCTTATCCAAACTGTGGAGACTGTTCGTGCTCACAGTGCATCTTCTGTTGCGTTCTACCACCTGGTCAATGAGAGAAGGGTAAGGTACCCCTTGGGAAAATATCCATTTAGCTAGAGGACTGCTATAGTTTGAAGATAATCTCTTCAGATGATTATGAATTATCCAAAGATGATTACTAATTATTCGATGCCATCAACAAATGAGGGGATGCGCTAAAACGGATGGTTTGAAGAACTGGAAGAATTTAGCCAAACAAAGGTCCAGCACAAAGGTGTGATTGAACACTATAAAACAGACAAGAAGGATCCCAGGAAAGAAACCGTCAAACAAGGGTACAGCCCGAGATAGGTGACAGTGGCGACTATGAAGATTAGTAATGCACGTGCCAACCCCACATATTGTAGGAAACGGCTTGTTTTGATTTTGGTTTTGGTATATTAGTCAGTCCAGTTTCAGTTTGATTTTTGATATGCAGCACTCAAGGTCTTTCATTCATGTCCTTGCAAGCACATGGTTTTACTGCCGTCCACACACCAGTTATTCAACAGAAAATGTTTAATACCGAACCTCAGACGTGGAACCCAATGCGTGCAGGTGCATTACTTGACAAAGATCCCCGGAAAAGCTACGGAGATGGTTAAAGTAAATACAGGACTTCTACCAATCAAAAAACACTACCAAGTTTCCTATTAACTCATGATAAAGAACTGTAGCAGATTGAATAAGTGAGACTTACTTTCTATCAAAAAGGATATTTTCACGGCCCACATTTGTTAAAATTCGGTTCTTATGTTTTCATCTCAACATCGGCGTTGAAAGTCTTAAATTTTTAGATTCGCTTAGAAGTAACAGTTAATCTCCGGTTTCTGAATCTGCCCACATATAGTTGGTGGGCATCGTACAAATCTTCCTTTGACAAAAAAACCATCCTAATATTTTACCAACTCTAAGTTTCCAAATCGAGAAAATAGGTAACATATGGTTGATTTAGCTCTCACAACAAGAAAAAGAAACACAATTGAATCCGTACGAAACGATAGTCAAGCTTGTCGGAAGCACGAAACTAGCAGAAAGATAAGAACCAGATAGGGGAGCAAAAGACCTGGCCAGAATTCGAGAAGTTCGAGCGCAAAGGAGTCGAGGAATGGAATTGGCGGGGAACTCCCGCGGAGGTTCGTCTGTAGAATACGGAATCGGAGGCGTTGGACAGATTTATGTCGTTGGTGGACAGACCCATTCGCCTCACTGCAAACAGCGGTTGATACGAAAGGAAACGGAGGTGGGCAACATCGAAAACCCCCTTTCCGGCGACCAAACCTCCGTGACGATCAGACTGCAGAGTTTTCCCTGCACGGAATGCCGACCTTGCAATTCTCCACATCCTCACAACCACCTTTTCTTCTTCTTCTCTCTCTCTCTCTCTCTCTCTCTCTCTCTCTCTCTCTCTGTCTCTCACACACACAACAAGTCTCTTGAGAAGCCACTGGTTTCTCTAGAAGATGCTGGCGGCACGAAGACGTCTGCACAAAGAACCCGTGTTTGGATACATAGACATGTTTGTCACATCGGATACGATGTCCGCCAACTTGGAGAGCACTTACATTATACGACTTTCGGAATTTTCTTTTCTCAAAATCTATATTGATGGAGCACAAAGAGCAATTTCTCACCTGACTGAAGGGTCCGGCCTCAAGTTGAAGGTCATAAGTTCGATACCCAGGGCCTGCATCTGATTTCAGCCTCTCCATTCAGAATAATAATTAAAAAAATGAATCGTCCGACTGCGCTATAGTTAATTATTTGTTAGTTATATAACTGATTGGGGAATGCGCAACCATGCTTACCTTTAGAAAATAAAATCTAAATGATGGTGTTAAAGAAACCTCTACCAAGTACAAACTAAGTGTCGAGTTCTTGACCTCTTACAAGACACCAACTTGTTGGCCAGTCAGTACCCAGTGTGCTATGCTCTTTTTTTTCTTTTTGGTTACAAGACACCAATTTGTTAATATAAAATAAGTCTCAATTTTATTGTACGAGAAATTCAAAATTAATATAATATAAAATAGTTTTATGAAATTTTAAAAAAATGTTAAACATATGCTGCTCAGAATGGCAATGTTGTCAATTCAGTGCAGTGGACTATGAATTAGAACCGTTTAGAAGTGCAAAATATTAGGTGTGTTTTTTAATAAGTTGCAAAGATTGGGTGCCTTCCTGCATTTTGCTTACCCGTTAGGTGCTCTTTTAACAATTTCCGGACCTTATCGTTTGATCATTACAATCTCTTTAGGGCTTTACTCATTTCATCATCTTAAATATTTGCAATTTCGGACACAACACGGAACAACAACAAAAAAATATTTCGCGTCCAGTCAACTTGTTTCAATTACAAAAAGAAACATGACATAACACGGTTTTAAAATACATGACACGGAAAGACCATCTTCATGTCCAGCAAGCAAAAAAATAAAAATCGTGTCTAATTGGTATTAACCTGCTTTTTCCACGAACACAGAACGGCATGACATGAGAACAACCCTAGACATGAAATCCATACCCTATAAATAAATGGGTAATAGTGTGTACATATATGAGATCATACTAATTAAATAAAAAAACCAAGCATGCTAATAAAAGTACACACAGGTGCAAATATATAGATATATAGAGAGAGAGAGAATAGTTCATGCACATGAATTACTTAAACATTCAAGAATTTCAATGTCTGATCAGTAACATAGCAAGTTGAAATTTAAATTTCAAAAACAAAAAAGTATATTTATACTTTTACAAGTACAATAAATGCATCTAATAGTATTTACATTCTAACTTAGAAATCTTAGCTATTGATCTTTAAGATTAAACAATTAAAATTTTTGAGATCACTCTAAACACCCTAAATCAAAAATTTTCCTAAACACTCTCAATTTCGAAAAATCAAATGATTTAAAACCTTTTCGAAAATCAAATGATTTAAAAACCTTCTTGTCATAAAAAGGAAAGTTCAAATCATTTAAAAAGGTTTTGAAATCAAAGGTTTTAAAATCAAGTTAAAAAGCCAAAGTGATTCAAAACAAATCAGGCGAACAAGTGGGACCCAATTCAATCCAGGATCGAGCTCAAGTCCGAAAACAGAGGAGTGAACCAAGTCCAACCATATCTTCATCAACAAATCAAATCAAATAAGTCGGCTCTCAAGGCAGTTTGAGTGTTATCTTATCAAGTCTAAGTCAATCCACAAGTTGCTCGAATCAATGGCCAAGATTGGCCGGCTTTACAAGATAAAATAGATCGGATTTGGAGGTGCCGATTCCAAAAGATTATTAAAGTTACATCCAGCCAACATATCAAACACGAATCAAGCCAACTGAAGACGCGCCATCAAATGAATTTGGTCAAGGCATCCGTTAAAGACTAACCAAGTAGATATAGGCTCACACGACTAGAGCTAGGGATACCTAATGGGAGTCAAGACCAGCCCACATGGGGTTGGCCCATATTGCCTAAAGGGAGACCACACAACCGGCCTTTGGGGCTGGATTTGAAACAAGAAGGACCCACCCCAAGAAAGACCCTATAAAGCCTTCCTTGGCCTATAAATAGGGCCAAGAGAGGGATGTGTTTTAAACATTCTAGAGATTGGGAAGAAAGGTCTCCACTAAAGGGAAAGGGCCAGCAAAAAGAGAGCTTCTAAGGAAGGGCTGCACCTAGGTAGGTCGTCGTTCTTATTTGCTCCCGTTCCTCCTTTTAGCCCTCATGTGTTGTGGGCTACAACGCTTCAGATAAAAAGCAAAAAGAAAAGACGGACCGGATGTACGCCGCACATCTTGAGAAAATGGACGGCATCCATTAAGGCTATACGGGCCGGTTACGGCCTGACCGTCTCTCTGTGCTTCCTGCGCCTTACTTTTAAATCCACCGACACATCTTTTAATATTTGGGTACGGCCCAATCGGACCCTCTTTTGTCCGTTTCCTCGTTTTAATGGAAGGACCTAAGATCCCGAGCCCGTGCGAATTCACCACGCATGTTCGGCCCCCTCGAACCGTGTAAAACAAAATTAAACACGACCCGACCCATATCCAAAGAAAGATCTGTACTTTCAATCGAGTCTATTCTAAAAGACTTTTCGTTTTTTATTAATACGGAGAAATAATTTTTATTGTTATTCAAGAAAATCGATTCTTGTGCGTCGATGGTTTCAAGAGAAATCGATCGTTTTTCGACTAATTTAATCTTATTTAGGTTCTTCAAGGTGACGTAGCGATCCGTCCGAAGATACAATAACTCAAAATGCTACGCCGTCTTGTGTCTCTTTATTGGTGTTCGATCTGTTTCTTGAGGGTATCAGTTTTAGACACGACACGAACATGACAAAAATAATTTGTGTCGTGCTCTAATTGTGTTCGAGTTGGCCAGAATTACATGAATATGAAATGTTACACAGAGCACAAGCACGAAGGCTAGGGCCTAACACGAATGTGAGGTGTGATGTTACACGGAAACATGACCTGACCCATGAAATCGCAGGTAATCTGGATTCCACCACGGAGACCTAACAATATAGCATGTCCCCCCCCAAAAAAAAAATTTGTTCATCTTCAGTTTTAAGGAAATTCCCTTTTTTTTTGAAAAATCCAGATGCGTTCAAGTTTGTTTGTTTTTTTGCCTTCAACGAGAAATTGCATATTGTAAATATGATTTAAATTTGTTACAAAATCAAGGGAAAAAAAATGATTGTAAGATGAAGTTGGTTTAGATAAGAGCCTTTATCAATAAAACAGTACGAACACAACCCGAACACAAAATATCTAATCCTACTCTTAATTGACGACACTAAGAATCCAATTATATAGAAATTCATGCAATTGAGAAAACTATTGGATTAAGGAGGTACTTGATTATGATGCTACAATTATGAAACTTGAACTTCGTTCCAACAAGTAAAAAGTAGGATCGTACTACCTGTCAAAACCCACATTTAATTACGAGAGAACCGATAGTTTTGTTAGTTCCAAGTCTCTTA
Source organism: Brasenia schreberi (assembly GCA_036023115.1). Classification (NCBI taxonomy): domain Eukaryota; kingdom Viridiplantae; phylum Streptophyta; class Magnoliopsida; order Nymphaeales; family Cabombaceae; genus Brasenia; species Brasenia schreberi. The sequence continues at coordinate 1,871,563 of JAYKKT010000047.1, forward strand.
ATCAAGCACTCCCTAAATGCATAAGACAAATTACTTATTTTTCTTAAAATCAGGTGAGCATTATATAATTCCATATCAAAGCATCAAAGATTCCATTATGTGTTTCTTGTTGCGATCCTGTCATTTTATTTCAACTCAAACAGGTCCAGTGAACACGAAAAATTTCCCGTGTCATTCGAGTGGACACGAACCCGGACTTTTTTGACAGTGTGCACATCGGGTTTTCCTTGAAACAGGTCAAATTCGAATCTTGGGTTCAATCAGATCCGACCCGCATGAAACCTTTCTATCCGGTCACTACAAGTCTGCACGCGCTCTTTATGACAGAATCACACCAGCCTTTGAGTCCTCGATATCCAGCGGCATCTGTTGACCGTGAACGGCGTTCCCATGTGGTGGAAATTCCGGTTTTTCCATTTCACGAATTGGCATTCTAATAATCTCTCTCTCTCTCTCTCTCTCTCTCTCTCTCTCTCTCTCTCTCTCTCTATATATATATATATATATAATAAACCATTTTTACTAGATAATGCTAATTGCTTTTATTTCTTCAATCTCAGTTATATTGGATGTAGTAGCAGATTCAAAATTTTGTTTTAAGTGGGACAGACGTCAAATTTGGGTGAAGCAGGTTTTAAAAGTTTTCAATTATTTTAAAAATTTAATATAAAATACAAATTTTCAACTGAATTGATCCCCCTATCCATCACAATATAAATCTGCCACTGATTGGACTAGAGACAATACGCTGAATAATCAATTAATGTTCATTTAAAAGGAATAATAAAGCATGATCTTATAGATTAATATGACATGAAACCGAAATTTATATTACCAAGAATTTATGTAACCGATCTTACTTAGTATGGAGAAAAGTTTAGTTTGGTTTGACTTGATTTCGGATAGTAGATTTTATACATTTTCTATCAATTTGATTAATTTTTATTTTTCATTTTTAAGGGATGTAGCATTTTTTTCTTTCTAGTTTTAATTTAATTTTGTGCATCTATGAAAAATTTGAGAGAAAAAAATGTAAATCTACTCTTAACCATTATTTGTACATCAGATCGAACTAAGGTCGAACAGGTTTGAAGAGGTAGCATAAGCTAGCATGAACCTCGCATTACATAACCTACTCTCATTTTAAATATATATAGAGAGAGAAAGTTGTACATGTGAACACCAATGTAATGCTCAAAGATTTCAGTCATTCGATCTTAAATATCAAGAGATCTTTGAGTTAAAAAGCAACTTATATCAAGCATATTTATTGTAGCTCCAAAAAATATCACTTTGATATTTGAATTTGGATGGTTGAGATTTAAAAGTATGTTTAAACATTGGATCGACCGTTGAAATTAAAATCTCAAAAGCAAAAAGGTATTTTAGAGCTACAATAAATGTACTCGGTATAAGTTTGCTTTTTTTTACTATGTTTAAGAATATACAGTTAAGATCTAAGATTTAAGATTTAAGTATCAATTAATATGCTCACGTCCTACTTTCTCTCTATATATACAAAATCTGTCTCGTTACTCATGCTGATCTTTGTATGGTAGAAGTATTAAAGTTTATCTTTTATAATTTTTCAAATACTCTTATAATTTTAAAAAATTACACCCATCTTAGGAAGTAGATAATATATATATATATAGAGAGAGAGAATTAATAACGGAAGTCTAGGACGCTGCATCAACTTCTTCCCTTAAGGAGGCATCCTGTCAGTGGTCATCAGTCTCTAGTCTGCAACTTCCCACCGACTTCTTTCCCCCGACGAGCTTATTTCCGAGCAATGTAGGTTGGTGGTGTTACTAATTCCGGCGAGACACGGAGATGGGGAGACGAGAAAGTGGTGATCACGGTCGATGGGCGGCGTTTTCTGCCGCCTACTTCCGGCGAAAGATCTTCTATGCCGTGAGCTGTGGCGGATCCCGTCGCCGGACCATCGATCCCGAAGCTCCCATCCCTCCCGCCACCGGTAAGAGGTCGGAGCGTCTCGCTGAGTTGCTGAAATCGGAAGCGAAAGAAGAGAAAGAAGGAAGAGAGGCAGAGGAAGAAGAAGTGAAGAAGAAGGTGGAGAGATTGCAGGTATTCGAGAGGACGGTGAAGGAGTTGGAGAGCGAGGCCGGAGATGAACAGGGAAAGGCTGAAGCAGCGACGAGCGTCCGGCGGGCTTGCCGAGATGACGCGGAGGCAAGAATAACGCTAGCTATGCTTGGTGCGATCCCTTCGCTCGTCGGGATGCTCGGGTCCTCAGCATCCGACGCGCATGTTCCGGCTCTCTACGCGCTTCTCAATCTCGCCATCGGCAACGATCTGTGAGTGAACTCAGCTTCCTCTTCCCTCCTTCAAATGTGTAGTTCTGCATTCCTTGTTTTCGTACACGACTTTGTTATGGTTTGCGAGGGAATCCCGATCCCGCCATGGATTCTCTTTTTTGTGCTATTATTATTTGTGTCTAATTCTCCCCTTGTCTCTCTTGAGGGGTCTTCCATGGTTTTTGTTGTTTTTCGACCTTCTGTTTTGTCACCAAATGCATCTCCTGATTTATTCTTGGTGGTATCTGCAACCATTCATTTTTCGGGATTCACATTTTGTGAATATGGCTATGGATATGTAGTCATCTGGTTTTCTTTGGACTTTTGCATCTTCTTGTTCATACCAGAATACGTGGGGATTGTTAATAAGGTCCGGTAATTAAATTGCTACCTGCGTTGATTCTTTGTGAGCAATCTAAGAGTAATTTTGACCTTTTTTCGCTGTGTATACTGATCATATTCGCTCACTTGTCAAAATCCTTTCTGGGTTTTGTCTATCCATGAATTGAAGATGAGTTTCTTTCGAATTCATGCTGGTAATCGGTGGGATCTTCTTAAAAGTAGTCAAAAAATTACCGTTACTCGTTTTGATTGAAACTCGCTAAAGTGAAAGAAGGAAAGGAAAAAGGGAGCATAGAACCCTATTAAAAATGGTGCGTTTTGTGCAGGAATAAAGCTGCGATAGTAAAAGCGGGAGCTCTGCACAAGATGCTATCAATGGTTCAATCGAAGGAGGACGATCACGAAACGTTAGAAGCCGTGGTGGCGAACTTCCTGGGCCTGAGCGCGCTTGACGCGAACAAGCCCATCATCGGATCGTCCGGTGCCGTTCCGATCCTCGCTCGAGCTCTCCACCCTTCAAACCGAACGACCGAACAATGTAACCAGGACGCCCTGCGTGCCCTCTACAACCTCTCCATCGCACCTTGCAACGCTAATTCCATCATTGAATCACAGTTAATCCCCCTTCTCCTCAACATTCTCGGCGAGGCCGATCTCGCCGACCGGGTTCTTGCCATCCTTGGCAACCTCATCGGCACCATAGACGGCCGCCGGGCCATCTCCACCGCTCCCGATTCCATCCCCCTCTTCGTCGATGTACTCAACTGGGCCGACTTGCCGGAGTGCCAGGAAAAGGCCGTGTACCTCCTCATGGTGTTGGCTCACAAGAGTTATCGCGATCGCCGGGCTATATCGGAATCTGGAGCGACATCTGCACTTCTTGAATTGACACTCATCGGAACTCCGTTAGCGCAAAAGAGGGCGTCAAGAATTCTCGAAATTCTTCGATGTGAAAAGAGAAAGGAGACGTTGGATGAGGCGGGCGACGATGACGACAACGACGAAGATCATGTTGGTGGTGTTAGTGGCATTTCAGAACCTATAGTAAGAACCAATGCCGGTTACGGCGACCACGACGAAGCCGGAGAAGAAGGAATCAGCGAGGAGAAAATGGCAGTGGCGAAATTGGTGGAGAAGAGCTTGCAGAACAATCTGAGAAGGATCGCGAGGCGTGCGAATCTGCCTCCGGAATTCACTCAGTCTGCGCGGTTTAAATCGCTCACTGCGTCGTCTACATCCAAGAGTGTGCCTTTCTGAAAGAATTTCAGAGATGAAGATGGTGATTCTCCCACTCTTCCTCTCTTCTCTGGCGTAGTCTGTACAGAAACTAATTTCAAGAAAATGAAGTGGCAGATCCAGCGGTGGGGTTTCCACACATTGTTTGTTTCTGAATCTCCCGACGATGGAATGAGAGAGAGGGAATCGATTGTTCAAGAGAGGGATTCCTGGTAGGTGAATCATTTAATATCTTGTGCTTGCGGGAACCACTTTGGTCGCCGCAGATGGATTGTGTAGGTCTGGTCACCATGAACTCTGATTTGTAGGGGTGGCCATTTCGTGTTCGTGTTCGTGTTCATGTTATGTACAAATCAATCAGAGTGCACGGCACAGTTTATGTTAATTTACTTATGGTTATATTGCAAGTAATTTCATGTTTTAGTACTTGTTTACTTCGTGTCAAAGATTGGTGAATAGAGTTACCATTTTGGGCCGATGCTGATCCATGACACTATGGCATCTTAGCTCTCAGGGAAGTGTCCGGGCTTATCCCATTTTTTTTCTTTTTCTTTTTGTTAGAAGAGGAGGCAAAAGCTTAACACACACAGCTCACACATGCACCCACAGGAGTCGAGCTCCCAGCCAGCAACAACGGCGCTAGAACGCCCGTGGGTGCATTATTAATAAAGTGAAGTATTTTCTCCTTTTTATTAATGAAAGTAGAAAACCCTTATGAATTTGGGGATGAGTTCTTTCTGCAATTATTGATTGATGAACTGTCTATAAGTGTTCTTTTATAAGAGGAGGTCGAAGCCTAACACACACTTGCACATGTACTCTTTGGGAATCAAACTTCCCACCACCACCACCACCACCACCACCAACAACAACAACAACAATGCTAGAGCGCTCTGTCGTTGAGCTATCTCTATGTGAGTGCTTTGTTAGTAGGAAAGGTGATATACCAATCATCAATATTATATTATGATATCCTGGATTTAACCGAGAGAAAGGTCACTCCAGTCCTTAAATTGAATTTTAGGTTTTCGAGAAAGAGAAAAATAGCTCAGAATTTTTAAAAAATGAAAAAAAAATTCGACATTGTAAAATCAAGGTTGGATGTGAAGGAAAATTTAATATTGGAGCATTTTTTTAGCTAAAGTTAATTCGAGGTGTAAAATAGCTCCTTAGTGAAGATCTTATAAGCACAGTTCCAAGGAGAAAATGTTAGGTTTGCCTCTCACAAAAGGTTAGGAGTTCAAACTAGATCACCTAATTGAGTTTTAATTAGCATGTGTCTTTAGACTTTAAAAGTAACAAATAAAAACCTAACCAAAAAAAAAGTCTTATTGGACACTAAGTGAGGTTTTAAGTATTAAAAAGTGACCAATGGGAATGATCGAATCAAACCTAGTTTTGATGTAAAACATTTCTAGTTTGGATAAGAAGGTATTTGAATCATGACCAATTTGGAACCGGCCCGATGTCTACTTGTGGTAACTGGAATTGGGGACCTTTTGTTCGGTTATGGTTCATGGTATCCAAAAACCAGTTCAGAACGACAGTTTCAAACTCCTGTTAAATAGATTATACATATATATATTTGTTTATTTATTTATTTATATTTCAATACCTATTAACACAAACTCATCAGTAGTTTAATGGTAGGTTGGTGAGAAGTTTGATTCCCGAAAGGCACATTTGCCCTATTTTCAATTTTTTATTAATTAAAACTGATGATTTTGAAACGGGTCATGTTCCAACCAACCCGAAACCGAACATGTCTACTTGAATCAAGTATTCAACATTTTATTGATGATGTAGAATTTATGGTTAGTCTTGTCATGAAGCTTCATGATGTCTCTCAAGCGTTTATTTATTTATTTACAAGTAGAATCGAGGTGTGTGCTTAGTAATTAAGGGTGTGCTTTTAGTGAGTATACTTGAAAATTAGGACTCACTGCCCGCTGAAAAACAAAGAATCATGTACCCACAACCTTACATCATCCTTTCTTGTTGAGCCAAAAGCAAGTCTCTTTCCTTAGATTATCGACTTCAATGTCAACCATTTGTTGATGGTCACACAAGGAAAGACTGAATTACGAGAACAGAGTGCATGCTCTCTTGTTTTCATGTTGTTCTTGGTGAGTTTGATTTCAGGGACGTGTTTGCATGTGACATGTTAGGCTTTAACCTCGTGTAGAAGAGAAACTGAGAAACTTGTTTGAGATGGTTTGAATACTAAGAAAATTAGACATTGTGCATTTATCGATCCTCTTTAGGCTAACTAGTAACTCTTGGGCTTCTTTTTCTTTTTTCTTTTTTTTTTCTTAAATTTCTTTCTAATAATTTATCACATAAAAGCCATCTTTTCAGTTAATATTCCAAAAGGAGACCCACCTTTTAAGATTAGTGGGTTGAAATCCCTTTGTGAGAACAAAGGGGTCAAAAGGAGATTGGCAGATGATTTTTTTTCTATGTAGTCTCCTCTCTCTCTCTCTATGTTACAAGAGGAAGCCAAAGCCTACGCACCCTGTGGTAGTCGAACTCCCCACCAGCAACAATGTCACTAGACTCCCTGCTGTCGAACTAACGCTCTCGATGGTATGTAATCTCCTTTATTTGTAAAGAGCACAACTTGCGAGCAATAGCTCACCTGAGTAGGGGTTCAACTCACAAGTTGAAGGTCATGAGTTTGATACCCGTGGCCTTCTTCTAGTATCAGCCACCCAGTTGTACTAAAAAAACTGTATGTAAAGTGTTAGGATCTAGCATAATATTCACATTGCTCAGTAAATTCATCACGTATGAAAAGAGAACTTAACCGTGTACTCGCATCATCATCTGTGACACTATTTCTCTACCATTAAAATCTACACTAAATTATAGTGGCCCCCATTCTAATCTAAATGTGGTCCTTCAATAAATGACGTTTTGCCATGTGGCAATACAGCACTGTCAGCAAAGTGTGGGACCCAGTCTGCCAAGTCGCCACCAATCTATCCACCTCCATGAGTATGAACGGTGGGGATGTATTGATTATTGGGACAGTGATCTCTAGATTTCCGACCTCTTCACACAAACCTTTCTTTGCGAGTGTATTTGGGGTGGAATCCTCATAACCCTTCTCCACATCCATTGCATGCTTCGAGTTCCTCAAAATGGAGCTTTCTCCGTCTCTCTCTCTCACACATGAATGTCATATGCAGAGTAGTTAGTAGTAAATGATTTCATTAATGTCATGTGCATAGTAGTAAATGAATGCATGGTGACATTAATCAAGCAATTGCAATGGAACTGTTTACAGAGATAATTCAATGAAGTAAACAAAACCCACATGGATTTTCAACTGGGGTTTGGTGCTCGATCTTGTTCATATTAGCGTTTAAAATAAAATAGGATCAATTTAATTATTCTTTATTACATTATATAGAGGTCTCTCTATCTTCTTTTTTTCTTTTTAAGTTAGAGTTCTGTTTTACTGCCTTTGGAGTATCTAAGCCGCCTTCATTCAATCATCTTCGTTTGGACGAATGAGATCTTTTGCAGTTTATGGCTACAAAGATCCACTACACAACACGAACATTGTTTATGTTACTGATACCTTTTTTTGGGGTAAATTTTAGTGGATTTTCAATTCCAAACTCTCTCTCTCTCTTATATAGGTGGGGGGAGGTTGGTAGTGCATTGAAAGAGGGTGAAATGAAAGAAAAGAAGGTGAAAGTGAAAACGGAGGGGGAAGAAGGGTAAGTGACCGCTTGGCGCGTTTTCGTCCACCTAAGAACGTGGCGCATCGCTTTGACAGGCAGTGTGTGGCCTCCTTTGTGCCTTTTCTTCTGCTGCTGTTTCCTTCCTTCCCTGTTAGTTAAAATTCACTAGAAACCGTCCTTACCTTCTGTCTCCGGGTGCCTTCCTTCACGTACACACACACAAACAGATGGCGGGAGAAGGGGTATTCTCGGAGATTAAGGACGGAGAAGCTTTCAAGTATTATGCCGAAGTCTTCGTCCGGCAAATTCGTCGCTATAATCAACCTCACAACCAGAAAGCCCCAGTACAAAGTTCAAGGTCTTTCTCTCTCAGACTTCCTGTATGTACATCGGTGCATGTGTAATCTGCCTGATTCTGGTGATAGAAATTGTTTGTTTTCTGGATCACCCAGATGTTTTTGTCTCGCGCTTAGTAGGATTTGTGGCTTTTCTGGATTACCCAGAACAATTTGTGTTGCATACGGTAGAAATTATTACTCTCTTGTATCACCCAGAAGATTTTGATGTGCGCACAGTAGGAATTGCTGCTTTTCTGGATCACCCAGAACATTTTCCGGTTCACAGAGTCAAAATTCTTTGTTATCTTGGTCACCCATAATATTCGCTGGTGTTCGAAAGCAGAAACTGGCCACCTAGTAGATGTTATGTGCACAAATCAGAAATTATATACTTTTACGGGTCCCGCATAAAACTTGTGGTACATAGAGGTAGAATAGTGTGTTTTCCGGCTAAATCACCACTTGATTTTGTGCTGCATAGAGTTTTTTTAAACCTCTTGGAAAAGTACAGGAGAAAGCTCGAGTTTTTCTCCTTTAGTGGAAAAGATTGCGTGCTTCTTTCCTCTGAATACAGCGAAAGCCTTCGTTTTCATGTGAAAGTCTGTTTGTGGCACCAGCATGCACGCAGGAGGAGGTGAACAAGGTCATGGAGAACGCAAGGACCGCACAGAAGGTGTGGGCTAAAACGCCACTATGGAAGAGAGCAAAGTTGCTTCACAAGGCTGGCACAAGAATCCGATTGCAGAGTTCCTCGTCAAAGAGATCGCCAAACCCGGAAAGGATGCCGTTACTGAGGTGTGTGTGTGTGTTTCTCTCTTGCAGACAAGCTAATCTTGCGTTCATGGTGGATAGTATTTCTGTTGATTTTGTTGAATTATCGATGGCTGTTGTAGGTGGTGAGGTCAGGGGATTTGGTGTCCTACTGCGCAGAGGAAGGTGTTAGAATCCTCGGTGAAGGGAAATTCCTACTGTTACTCCTCGAAGGTCTCTCTCTCTCTCTCACACACACACACTCACACCACGAAGAACATAACTTCTTCAGCTTAACTTGGTTGAAGTTTAGAATTGAGCTCCAAGAAATGCTTTACTATGAAGAGCTGGTGCAAGTGGAATCCATTTTTGCTAAATCATGTTCATAATTTTGGTTATGTACTATTTGAATTAAGAGTTGATCTAAACATTTGTAGTGGATAGTGACAACAAATGATGATGACATTATGAGTAGCATGCCAATCAAAAATTAGATTTATGGTTTATATGTGGAAGGATACCAGTACCAGTGATTTAAAGGATACTCTTTGGCAGAATAATATCTCAAGAATTGACAAAGCCAATATGGATGCTATATCCTTTCTTTGAAGCATTTAATTTATCATGTTCAAATTGGCATGATAAAGCCTGCTTTATATTATCAGTGGCAGGTAGAGAAAAGTTAGCACTTATCCTGGATATAGAGTTAGTGGCAATATGGTGGATTGAGTTGAACACCAACATGAAATGATATACTATTAGTTCTAAAAGAATAACTCGAAATATATATCTGGGAATAATAACATCCTGCTTATTGGTTATCGTGTTACACAAAAATTTCTTCCTTTCTGTGCTCTCTTATTTGTTTTTAGTATCCCCAAGCAGCAAAGTGGTGCAGCTTTTTACCATTTTGGGAGGAACCCAAATTTATAGTCAGTTGAGAATAATGAATGCCCATGGTGAAAGACTGGACTAAATGGTCCTTGAATGGTTTGGGTTTCATGGACTCATAATGCTGTGCTTTTCACTGCAGATTCCTCTTGGGGTCATCCTTGCTATTCCACCCTTCAATTATCCTGTTAACCTTGCAGTTTCAAAAATAGCTCCTGCACTTATTGCTGGAAACTCGCTGGTTCTTAAACCCCCAACTCAAGTATCCATGTTGTATATGTAATTTATATGAATTTTTTAATTGCTATGTTACTATCTTGAGATGGAAAGAAAATGTATGTTGGAATATGATCAATGGTTGTACTTTTCTGGGATTTGTGCATCGTTTGCTACAGTGAGAAGATGATTTTCCCATGCTACACTAAAATGATGCACATCGAGTATGAGGGGAAACAGCAGTCTTCTACTGAAAATAAATATACTATGGCTGATGCTTATGAAATCTGGTCCTGATATATTGTCAGTTTTCATAGCAAACGCTGGTTCCTAACTCTGCCTTTTTGTCATACAGATTGGCTAATCATCGAGTTTGAACCCTTCTTTGGTTTATGTATATTAATTAGTATTTTCTGTAGGGTGCGGTTTCTGGTTTACACATGGTGCATTGCTTCCATCTTGCTGGTTTCCCTAAAGGTCTTATCAGTTGTATAACCAGAAAAGGTTCAGAAACAGGTGACTTCCTTACAATGCATCCAGAGGTGAACTGTATAAGGTAGTTCTCTTGCCCTGCATGGATGTGTGCGTAGTTTTGTAAAATTTGTTCTTCTATTTCCTTACTTTTCCCTCCAAATCTTGTAGCTTCATCGGAGGAGATACGGAATTTCTATCTCAAAGAAAGCTGGGATGATCCCACTGCAGATGGACCTTGGAGGAAAGGATGCTTGCGTTGTGCTTGAGGACACAGACTTGGATTTAGCTGCTGCCAACATAGTGAAAGGAGGCTTCTCTTACAGGTATATGGCAGTATATCTTTCTCGTACATTGACAGAAGTATGGTTCTCTTTCCATTTCACTTTTCCAGTCAACGAACTCAAATTATTTCATGTTTGTATAGATGCCACCCTGAATAATAGGGACATTGTGTTGCTGGTGTGATTTTGACAGGTAAAATATTGTTAATATAGGAATTTAGGATGTGATGGTGTCTCAACAGACTTCACACGGATAATTTGTCAAGAAGATCACTTATATACTATTATCTTCTCTTTCCCTTGTTTCCCTTTTGCCTCTTTCCAGTGGTCAAAGATGCACCGCTGAAGGTGGTTTTAGTGATGGAATTGGTGGCTGATACATTGGTGGAAAAAGTGAATGCCAAGGTGGCAAAATTAACTGTGGGACCACCAGAAGAAGATTGCGACATCACCCCCGTTGTATCAGAGTCATCTGCAAATTTCATCGAAGGTCTGGTGATGGATTCCAAGGAGAAGAACGCAAAGTTCTGCCAAGAATACAGGAGGGAGGGCAACCTCATTTGGCCATTATTGTTGGATCATGTCCGGCCTGACATGAGAATCGCATGGGAAGAGCCATTTGGACCAGAGCTGCCTGTTATCAGGATCACCTCTGTTGAAGAGGGAATTCATCACTGTAATGCGAGTAATTTTGGACTTCAGGTATGTAAAGCTACCAATATTTCAGCCTTTCTTTTTCGTTTTGCATCACTTACCAAGTAGGCATGTTGGTTATAACTTGTGGGAAAGAGACGTATCTTTGGTAACACACATTTTTCAACAAATGATTTCAAGAGCAGGGGAAACTGAGGGTAGCTACGGATGCATTTTTCATAAGAAAGCTCTATTTTTATATGAGAAACGTCACCATACTTGGGCCTCCATAGGAGGACTTCTTTTCTCCCACCGAGTTGCACATGGTGCAGTTTTATAGGAAAAGAGCCATTTTCTGCAAAGGATCGAGTTATTGTACATTTGTACTCATGCAGGTTGAGCCTTACTGAGACAACACTTCTTTTGCGAGTGCAGGGTTGTGTATTCACTAGAGATATCAACAAGGCCATAATGATTAGTGATGCAATGGAAACAGGGACCGTTCAGATAAACTCTGCACCTGCTCGTGGACCTGATCATTTCCCTTTTCAGGTATTAACACATATCTAATCAGAGATTACTTTGGCATATGAAGCGTGCCATTATCTGGACAAACTTTGATATATGATTTAAGTGTTTATATTTTTGGGTTTCTTATTGTTTCATTGAAGAACCTCAGAAAGAAGATAAAAGATTCATTAATTGTGGCAGTTTTTGAAGTTTGATATGTTTTCCATGCGGACAATTTAAGATGCTTTGTAGGAAATAAGGGATAGCGGTATCGGTTCGCAAGGAATCACAAACAGTATCAACATGATGTCAAAGATTAAGTACTGTGATAAACTTACCAGCACCCTCCTACTCGATGGGTTGAAAGCTTTAGTTGCGGCTAACCACGCAGCCATGATTTCTCTCGAGTTACGCTGTTTTGAAGTTAAGGTGCTCTCTTTGACATTTTACATGGAACCCGTTCAGTAGTTCCTCTGTAATAGGAGCTCACTACTGAGGCTTCATATCATGGTATGATGTATCCTGGTATTAGTGACACTTTTGAGAAGTTCAACCCTTGTTTCTGTTCTCTTCTCTTGCTTTAGCTATTGTTCGCCCTCTGTATTTGGTGCTGTGAGATTAATGAAATGTTCTAATTTCTACATGGATGTTAGTGTTCTTTCTTCTATGCCTGGAAATCGAAGTAGGGCTAGTAAATGAGCCAGACGGGGCTGTTTGAATTTGTCCCCTTAATCATCTAAACTGAAATCAGCAGAATTATATAAGAACTCTGGGTTAAATGCCTGATAATAATGGTTTTGTAAAAACGCCAGGAAAACGACTCCCAAGCAAGTGCCGGCACTTGGAATCCTTGGTAAGGGAGCCAAAGATGAGCTGATTGTTGAAGTTGGATTTGTTTCAGACAACTTTCCATTATAAAAAGTTACTACGAATGCAAACTGAAACGGAAAACCCAATCCGTACCAATCCCCATGGAAGCATAGAGTCAATTGGTACAGGTGATATGATAAAAGATTTTAGATTGGTTGGATTTGATGGTTGCATAATCTTGTAAAAATAGTTTTTCATCAACATATTTTTTATTGCAAAATCTTTCATAAATATTTTCACCACTCGATTGTCATGATCACCCGTGAAAATTTGAATTAAAAACACCATTACACTTACCTAAATATATTATTCATTTACCATTATATATTATATATTTATATCAAACTTGATCCAGTTGATAATTCATATTTCAAAAGGTATTCATCAAACGTTGGAGTTTGAAATAACTACGTATTCATTTTTCTTAAGTTTTGTCATAATTCTAAGGGTTTCATCAACCATCAACTCATTGATTGCAAGATTAACATCCTGTGATGTGTCTCGGAGAAGGTGATTGAAATGTAATTTATGAAACACCGGTCGTTTAGCTTTTGTTAGCCTATTAGTTCAGCATATTCCTGCAAATTCGTGAGAAAAATTTCAAAATGGTGTCTGAAACCAAAAGAAAAGGCATGAACTAGAGATCCTTCTTCTCCTTAAATGGTACTGCAAGCATGGAATCAAATCAATGCTCACACTACCCTCTTTGTTATTCCTCAATGTCCCCGCTGTTTGCGAGTTGTAAAGGCACATAAATGATCATCTGTTTACAAGAACCACTAACGAAATTCTTGAGATTTCAACGGGATCAATTCGTTCATCTTCTTTGAAGCTGCCAATTTCCAACACAAAGAAGACGTGGAAGGTGCTTTAAAATGGAAATCCGGCAGCACCAGGATTAGCTGATTGATAGGGCTCTCTAACCCCCACTGACATGGCAGGTGGCAAGTTCTATTCCTGAGGAGTTGCATGCATATATTTGTGTGTGTTTAGTAGGCTTCGGCCTCCTCTTGTAACAAAAAAGAAGGGAAGAAGATGAAAAGCCTTCAAAGTCCAAAGAAGCTTTTGTGACTAAAAAATTTGGGTTTGATCGTGTTTTGATAGGCAAATCAGGATTAAGCGGACTCCTACGAAGTGCACACATGATATCAAACTCTTGACCTTCAATTTATAGGTTCATTTCGGGTTGACTCTCTGAGCCGAAGAGCTGCAGCTCTTCGTACTGATGTAGAGAATCTTTCCGGTGAAATACACCACCGGCATGGAGAAGCCCAAACGACCCCAACTAACCCGGTGCCGACGAACCTGATGTGAGTCGAGTCGGCCCACTATGAAGGTAAAGCTCTTCAATCTGGTTTGGGCCATTGGCAAGAGCTTGAATATATTAATTAAGGTCTTACAGGCAAGAAATTGCTGATCTCTATAGACTGAAGTATAATTTATACTTTCCCTGCGTATGTTTTTACTATTTTAAAATTGCTGCTTCTCTTTTTCTAATTCAAAGTTTCTGACTGTTTCTTCAAATTAAAATATAAATTATACAAGAAAACCGCTCACGGTTTTCAAGGCTTTGGAAACTTTGGCATTTTAATGGAGCATAAAATAAGGTTCTTTCTCTTGATCCGGGTAAAGAAGGGATGAACTTTCTAGCACAGAGCTGCCAGAGATACTCACTACCCATGCTTAAAATAGTTTCCGGTTCTGAATGTACTGGTTTTCTCTCTCATCCCAAAACTTTAAAAAAGGTTTATCATATGTATATATGTGTGTGTGTGTGTTTGTGTGCACATGCACACATGCGCATGTGTACACCAAAACCAAGCCTTTTCCAAGTGTAAGTAAGCTAAATCTCATGGCTTCCTTAAAAAAGTATATGAAAATTTTGTCGTTTTCTTTGAAACCATAATCATATATGTGTCTATTGCCTACTTTTAATCATATTTACTGACAATTATCTTTAACTTTTAAGGGACAGAATATAATTTAAAAAGTTATATAAGTATTTTCAAAAATTATTTTAAAACTCTTATTATCATGTCTTATATTACCATTATCCAGTCACTATATAATGACTATTTCTTATTATTTTTGAAATTTTTTATGTAGTTTATTTTAAATGGTTTGAGACACAAACCAAAACTGCAAACTGAAATTGAAAACAGCCCAGTTCCGGTTCATTCAGATTACTAGCTTCTGGAGAACTAAACCTTTGGCTTCGGTTTAGCCCGAACTGGTTTCTATTTCATCTTAAAGCAACTTAAACTGTTGTCATCGTCCAAACAGAGAAAGAAAGATTTTGTGCGTCACTCTTACTAAGTTTCTCTCGTTTGCTCAACTTTAAAATAGTCGGTTTAGCCCGAACTGGTTTCTATTTCATCTTAAAGCAACTTAAACTGTTGTCATCGTCCAAACAGAGAAAGAAAGATTTTGTGCGTCACTCTTACTAAGTTTCTCTCGTTTGCTCAACTTTAAAATAGTCATCCGCGGAGGTGGGTAGCAATCTCTTTGTCTTGCTAAACGTAGCTAAACATTGCTTCATCATGGTCATTGTTGGTGCACTCAATCTGTAGTGATCAAGTACTTATCCCTAATTTCATTTAATACATTAATATGTGTTAAATAGGATTGATTCTCATGTTGCGAGTCAACCCACCAATCAGGTTTTAAATGTATAAGTGTCACATAAAAATTATAAGAGAATTCTAAAAAGGTATAAAAGGCGACTCGATTACATTGATTATCCGAAAAAACAAAAAAGTTAAGGAGTGTATATAGAGAGAGAGAAAGAAAGAGAAGGTGATAAATGTGTACACTAAGTTTAACCTTTTGAATTAAAGAAACTTTTTGTAAGGTGCATTTAATGCATATGATTTATTTCACTTTTACTTAAAACATCTCAACTATTAATTTTGATTATAAAATAGTTAAAATCTTCAAGTATATCTCTCTCTATAGTCTATATAGAGAAAGATAAAGAGATAACTCAAACAAAAAAACATTTAAGTGTATTAAATTAAAAAGCAAAGTATATAATGATACTTTTAATTTAATTTTTTACCATTAATCTTGGTTATTAAAGGATGAATGTTTGAGTAAATTTGAGCGGGTTTTAGCATTTATATCTTCATATATATATATATATATATATTACATAAACCATAGAATTGTAGATTCTCGATCATCTCCTTTTCTCCAAATTCAAGCATTAGAAAGAAAAAGGACCGCCAGAATCAAACAAAAATCAGCTCGAAATACAAGAGTCCATGTTTTGTCCGTGTCATCGGAGAACAAGCTTACAACTCGAATAAAACCAAAAATATTAAGAGCAAAATACATGACGACGACAGGGAGGGATTCTCTGTCCTCAACTCAACTGCTGCACTAGGAAAGCTCTGCTACTACGCGCGGATTTCTGAGTCCTCTCTCATCCTTTTCCTCGCTCGAGCGACGTCTCTGGCTCTCTCTCTCTCTCTCTCTCTCTCTCTCTCTCTCTCTCTCTCTCTCTCTCTCTCTCTCTCTCTCTCTCTCTCTCTCTTCGTGCGTGTAAACATTCCCTGCCAAAGTAAGTAGAAAGGCTCTGTTTTGAGCGACACCCACTCATCTCTCTCTGCATATACGCAGCCGCTTCCACCGAAGGAATGTCACCGATTTCTTCTTCATTGAATTCACAGGAAATGCCCATCCAGGAGATGGGAAACAACGATTCTAGCGTTCTAGACCACCATCAAACGGTGCAAGATGATTTCTTGGATCAGATGATCTCCATCCTCCCTTCCTGGGCTGATCTCTCTCCTTCAACTTTCTGTAACACTCTACAAAACAACACTACCACTGATTCTCAGAAGCTCTTCTGTCTCATTAACAAGACGGATTCCACGACCTCGGCGGAGAGTATCCATTTCGTGTCCACCTTCGACGAGTCGACCGTGCTCGCCTCTCGGCTCCGGCAGCATCAGATTTCCAGCGGGGGAAGCTCTCCGACTGCCCGATCGCTCGGCCTTCTCCAACTGAACACCACCAATCTTGGTCTCAATCCTTCTCAGATATTGAGCTCCCGGACTATCTCCAGGTCGCCAACAGCGTCGGTTGGAGAAACGGCTGGCCATGGCGTCGGCGGAGGAGAAGGCTTGCCTATCCCTCTGAGTCTTGTCCAGGGTGGTAGCAATCCTGATTCTTCTTCGGATTCTCGTATCAGAGATGAGGTTGTTGAAGCTTCATTTATAACCGTAAGAACCTTCCTTTCTTTCCCTTTTTAGTTTGTGGCTCTGTTGTTCTTATCTCCTTGCTCTCCAATCTTCGGAAATCAAAGAAACAAATGTGTGTGCATTAGTTTTGCCATGAAACTGATTATAAACAGAAGAGGGAAACAAGCTGAACTAGTTACCTTAAACTGTAAAAGGAAGAGAGAGAGAGAGAGAGATTACTGTCATCAAAGAAACAGATGTGTATTAGCCATGAAACTGCTTATAGACAGAAGGGGAAAAGGATGAACTAGTGACATTAAACTGTAAGAGGAAGAACAAGCACGATTTTCCCGAGTTTTGCTTTTGGATAGTGGGTTGTGTGAACAGCGAAGCTAATTGCCTGTTTTTACGAAGAAAACATGCAGTAGGTGTGCGTGAGAGAGAGATTACTGTCATTCTTGGATCCTTGTTCTTCATTTCATAGTGTTGAATATGATTCAGAGACGTTGCCTTTGCTTTGTTTAGTGCGTCGATGGTGCTGCTTCAGTGCAAGGTTTGTACAATGGGTTTCAGATGACCAGGGGTGCTCCAAACAACAGCCAACAATTTCAGGTATCTACAGGCCTTTCTCTCTTTCCCAACCCTCATTTTATTGTTAATTTAATTCATAATTTGGAAAATAATTCTTTTCTCTCCTTTTTCTTGTCGAGTAAAGAGTTATGCAAGGCAGAATGCTGGTATAAATCAATCTCCAACTTCCGTTCCAAATGCAGCCGGAGGCACAGTTCCGGCGAGACCAAGAGTCAGAGCCCGGCGTGGCCAAGCCACTGATCCCCACAGCATTGCTGAAAGAGTGAGCTAACAAGCATCCCTCAACTCTTCGAAATGGGAATCTCTAGATCCTTTTTTGTGGGAAAGAACAGTTCTTTTACTCAAATTTTGGTTTGATTGGTTATTTCAGTTGAGGAGAGAGAGGATAGCTGAAAGAATGAAGGCTTTACAGGAACTTGTTCCCAATGCCAACAAGGTATGCTTCATCGTAAAACATATTATTTTGGTTATCATTTAATTATCTTTTGTTTCTCTGAATTCTGATTCAACGAACGGGTACAGACAGACAAGGCCTCCATGCTAGACGAAATCATTGATTATGTCAAATTTCTCCAACTCCAAGTCAAGGCAATCTCTCTCTCTCTCTCTCTCTCTCTCTCTCTCTCTCTCTCTCTCTCTCTCTCTCTCTCTCTCTCTCTCTCTCACTTTCCTTTCTGTTGTTAAGGTTCTGAGCATGAGCAGACTGGGCGGAGCTGCAGCTGTTTCCCCTTTGGTTGCCAACATTTCCCCGGAAGTATGTTCTTGGTTCTTCCCCTTTTTTTCTTTCTTTGCTCTATACAAGTGCATATGATTTGAATTACAAAAGAATGTTGATTGTGTATTGACGATAGGGTGGTGGAGTTGCGCGGAGGACTAACGGCGATCAGGCTGTCCCACCGGCTTCGTCGCAGGACGGCCTCACGGCGACAGGGCTGCAGGTAGTGAGGCTAATGGAAGAGGATATGGGATCGGCAATGCAGTATCTGCAAGGGAAGGGTCTTTGCCTCATGCCCATTTCCCTTGCCTCCGCCATCTCCTCCTCTTCCTGCCACCCTCGAAACGGTGGCATCACGAATAATGGTGGATGCGCCGGCATCCTTGACCTTTCGCCGCCTTCGCCGAGCATTTCCGTCCTGACAGTTCAGTCTGCTCTTGGCAACAGCAGCGGATGTGCTGCAGATGCCCTCAAGGACGCCACTTCCGTCTCCAAGCCATGACACTCTCGCTGTTCCTCTCAAAGAGACGAATGAAATGATACTAGAAGCAGACCCATCTCTCTCCACACTGAGAGGAGATTGAAGGTTGATGACCACTGTAAAGGGCAAAATTCACGGAGTTGCTGTTGAGTCCTAAGCTTTTCACTCTTGTATAGGCTTTGCCGACTTACCTACCTGCCCAACTTGTTCTTTTGAATCCTCCGTGCTTCCTACTACAGAGCCTTTTCTATATTACTACTCTCTCTCTCTCTCTCTATTATATATATAATTCTCCTTTTGCTTCTTTGTCGTGATGTGGAGGACTTTTAACTGTCATAAGCAAACGAAGATGAAGAACAGGAAGTAGAGTTATGAAGAACCTTGAGTTGTTCTTGTCAGAAAAGCTGAGAGGTTATATATATATATATATATATATATATATATATATATATATATAGTTTCTGTGTACAGCTTTTCTTTTTCCGGTGTGCGATTCTTTGCTGTGGAATCGTGTACGCATCTGCTTTCCTTTTCCAAAGGTGTGGTGATTGTCAACGTTGGGGGTTAAAGGTGGATAAGAGAGAGCATAAGACAGGGATGGGATAAAGGGATTATGAAAGCCAATGAATATAAAACTCTGAAGAATGTGTGGTTAATTTTTTTTTTGGTCTTCACAGAAAGTTTACGTAATGATAAGAGTTTGGTATTTCTCACAGGCGCGCACGCGCACACATACACACGCACACACACACACACACACACACATATATATATATATATATATATATATATATATATATATATATATATATATATATATATATATATATATAAGGAACCTTAGGGTCGGAAAAGAGATGAATCAAGAGCTGCTGCACGCTTTTGTTAGTCGTTTCTTGGTGAGTGGAAGTTTCTCTCTCGCATGCTCAATCGTGGCTTAATTTTAAAGCTATTTGATGAACATACTGACTGCTTGTATATTTTAGAACGTTTACCCATTACGTAATATTGATGATTATATTTACTAATTTTTGCATGTACAGCTTGAATAAGACAAGATGATCTTATCATTAATAGGGAAAATATTGGCCATACTGACATCATGTGCTTTCTAACTTCAGTTTTTCCCTTTTTTTTAATAGGCAAACTGAGGTTAAAGAGATAAAAGCACGTGATGGGTATCAAACTCATGACCTCCCACCTCAAGACTCTTTTGGGTCGGCCTCTAACTAAAAGAACTGAAATTGATTATGCTAACTTTAGTTGTGTTTGGAGTAGACATGGCCAGTTCTGGCCAAAATCGATTTAGGTTTCTCTGAAACTAGGAACTGGAATTGAACTAGGACCAAGTCGGCTCAGATTCTGATTTTGGTTTAAATCCTAAAACATTCGGAACGGGAAAATTATTTACACATTTTAAAATTTGAAAAGATATTAAAAAATATGAAACTGGCTACCAGTCACAGTACGGTTCCAGTTTCAAAAAAACTGGAACTGAACTGAGTAATCTCCGGTTCTGGATCCAGTTAGAACAGTTCTGGTTCCAACTGGTTTCTGACCTTGTTCTACAGACGCATGCCCTGGATATTGAACTCATGACCTTTTTCAAAAGGTAAGATGGGTTTAGACCTCTCTACCAGTTACAACTATAAACAAATCATTGATGATTGAACACCCTCCAACTTACGAACTGTTTCCTTTTTCCCTTGGAGAGCCTTCTTTTCAAAAGGCAATATGGGGTTAGACTTCTCTACCAGTTACAACTAGAAAGAATCCATTGAGGATTGAACCCTCGACCTACTGCCAAAGGTTGTTATGCCATGATTGGCTTCTTTCTCAAGAGCTTCTTTTTTTTGTTACATGAGGAGACCGAAGCCTAACACACATGCACATCTTTTTGGGAGTCGAACTCCCCACCGGCAGCAACTGTGCTAGAGCATCCTGTCGTTGAGTTAAGGGTGCTTCTTAAGAGCTGTAATGACATCCATCGCAGGCATATTTTGCATCTAATTCAGGACACATGATTTCCCCTTATATTTAAATCATAGATGGAATGGAATCTGTCCAGGCGATTTCAAATCATGTCCCTCCTTTAGCGATTCGGATTCTTGTTAGATGTAAGAATCCCGAATAGCTCAAAGGCATAAAATCTGGGTTCTGGGATATCTTTGCTTCACTCCTTCATACATATGGAATTCATTTCTCTGGTGATTCCGGTTCACATGTGAAACAAACAGTCCTCATCAGCCTTTCGAACTTATCTAGATGCTTTGGATGGAAAAAGAAACGAAAGGAGAAAGGCGCACCAAACCAAGACACCAGCACGTAGCAAGCAACTACTTGTTTTTGGGGGCAAAAGCAGCGCCCAAGTGAGATTTAATTATTATTAAATGGTCTCTTAACAGATAAATCCAAAAAAGTTTTACGTGAGTTTTCAGAAACTTAACATAACCCTCTTTTATTTATTTAGTTTATGCTTTATGTCATGTAGCCAACCTGATTTAGTGTGAGAAAAGACTTGGTTGTTGTTGTTGTTGTTTGTGTCTCGTGCAAAAGAAGATGCACATTCCGGTACCTGTTTTGTACCTGGATACTCTTCCTAAGAGAAAAGATGGGTTTTTTGGGTTATAATTAGAGGCCTAACCACACATGCATCCTTGTGGGAGTCGAACTCCCCACCAGCAGAACCACCATTGAGCTACTGCTCTCGGTGCAGAGAAAAGGTGGTTCTTGATTTATAGATGAGGTTGGAAAACCGCTTGTAAACCACATCCTACCAAGCAATTTATTGATTTCACGCAATTGGGCTTTTGGGTCCCATGATCAATACTCAATTAGGAGTGAGAAATTGGGTCGATGGTGTTGGGCCAGGTCGGGTCGCTTCAGGTTCGGCTCCAGAGCAGGTCAAACGTAACCTTCACAGAACATATCTCATGAGGTTCAGGGCGACAACGCAACCCACATTGCATGTGCCTAACAAAACACACATACACATGTATACATGTCTTTGTCTCTCTCTCTAACTCTCTTATATATATATATATATATATATATATATATATATATAGAGAGAGAGAGAGAGAGAGATTGAGAGAGAGAAATTGGAGCTTTTTTTGTCTAATAGTGTTTCCTCACACTTTTTATGTTTTGGAGTCATAAATATAATAAGATCGTCTTTCATATTTTCTCAAATACTCTTGTAACTCTATCAATTTTGTTTATACTCCAAAAAAATAAAAGGTGAGCATGAGTAAACAGTGCTATAGTTAAAAATATACATGGCAACTACACTTTTATTTGGTTGCTTTTGATAGACTCTAACCCGATCGGTGCCTAAAACCTAGACCATGATTTTTCAGGTTGGCTTTTGGATGGTTTGTCGGGTCAGTCTGAAATCGGCACCCTATATGCAAATCTCATATAAGGAAAAGAGGACAAGTGGATAAATATATACTCAAATATATATATATATATATCCATTCATGTTGAAATCTACTTAAATATTTATATCGTTTGATTAACAAGATCAATAGTGAGGATTTAAATGAACAGTACTATTTATTTGTGTAATTTATATTGAATTTTTGCATTATTACCTCAACCATTCATTTAAAAAATCAAACAGTTAAGATGATTAAGTAAATTTGAGTACGGATGAGGTTTAAACATTTATCATTAATCCTCTCTTTCTCTTTACATATATATATATATATATATATATATATATATATATATATATATATATATATATATATATATATATATATATATATATATAAAGAGAGAGAGAGATAGAGAGAGAGATTAGTATATGCACACATCAATCTATGCTCAAAAACACTTAAAGATTTTTACCATTCGATCTGCTTAATCAACAATGAAAGTTTAAATTTAAAAAACAAGAAGTATTGTTGTATTCTTTATACATTATATTTAATGTATCATTAAATACTTTTAAATTCAAACTCTACTATTGATGATACAAATGGTAGTGAAAATCTTTAAGTGAATTTAAGCATAAATGAATTTGTGGATAGATTTTTTTGGATCTTTTCTCTTTATATGTGTGTGTGCGCGTGTTCACACATGTGGTCTGTACCTGGTGGCTTGACTTTTATCAGGTTACTTTGGACAGACCGTGACGCAAACGATCAAGGTGCCAAAATCCCAACCCGGTACCAGGTTGGCTTTCTGTTGGGTTGTCAGGTCAGCCTCAAATCCCTACTCCTATGTTTAAATCGTATCTCAGGGAAAGAGGACAAATAGAAAGCGACTGGATTTTGTATCTTCATTTCTCCAAACAAGCCAAAGACCCGCAAGGGAGCATCCATTATTGCTCAACTGGCCTCTGTGATCTTATTCCAAGGCGGATACTTAGTTTGTTAAATCATAATGGTGACATAGACATGTTCCTCTACCGAGGGTAAAACAATTAGTATCCATTTATGAAGAACAAAACTTGCTATATATATACATAGAGAGAGAAAAAGAGGAAGAGAGACAGAGAGAGAGTCGCTGTTCAGTAAGGCGCAAAACAGCTTGTTAATATGGTTGGTATCTGAAGAGTCCAACTTCGCGGTCTCGTGGAGTGCATCAAACGGTCAGTGGAGTTGAATTGACGCATCCGAAGCTGTGCGAATGATGGAACTCCTTCCCTTCCCTCATGGCAGAACGAGTAATGCATGCAAATTATATGTGAAGAGGCCGTCATTTTCCAACTATTCTCTTTAATAAGCACGCGCACTTGCCACATTTGCTTTTCATTTTTCTTTTAATTCAGCAGCCACAGATTGTAGGGGAGAGAGGAGTCCTGTTTAACATTCATGCAAATTGTGTGTGTATGCACGCATATATGTGTGCATGTATTCATTGGACTGCCAGCCTTGACAGAACACTCACGTTATCACCAATTTAGTCTTTTACTTCTCGAAGGCACGAGCGTAACAAGAGCGCCCTTTAGATATTTTCAAACAATCTTATATCTTTCCAAATAACATTCATCAACCTAAAAATAAAAGATAGATAATGTATGCGTTGAGAGATGGGAAACGCCCAGTTTATATAAATATATATAAAGGTACCCAGAGAATATATGCTTTGGACTTTAGCCCTTCAATTGCTTTTGGTAAATGATTTTCCACCGAGGACAATCAAACACCGGTACTTTACGATGTCATTCCTAAAGCATAGGTTACTCATGCATTCCATTGATTTTGGGGTGCATAAATGTCATGTAGAAAAAGGTGGTTACAATAAAAGGCACAAATCTAACTCACACCATGCATGCACGCCATAAACATCAAACTCACAACAAACGACGTGGGAGTCAAGCTCTAGGGCATCGTGTGTGCTAGTAGTTATATTTATTCAGAAAAACAACGAAAATGAAAGCCATGAGAATTTCTTTGAAAGTTTAAAAGAAAAGAAGTGCTAAAATGAATCCCAAAATGGAATGACAGACCGGTGAAGACACCAGCAGCAGATGGTGATGGCAAAGGCGGTAAGGGATGGTGGATGGTAGTGATGGCGAAGTAAAGGTGAGTGATAACAATGAAGATGGCAGAGGAGAGCGTTTCACGGTGTTGATGGTGGCAGGTAAGCCTTTTCCCATGCTAGACGGGGTCGGCTATCTTTGTTTCCATGGAGTCCTATAATTGTGTCGTGTTAGCATTTATCTCACAATAGGCTAAATCATTCTTTATTATTTTTTAACACTTTTGTAGTCGAATTCTATCACTTTTAATACTTTTAAAATCTAGTTTTTCTACGTTCAAACCATCTTAAACGATATTCTCTCATTTTATCCCTTATAATAAGGCTTCTAATTTGTTTATAATAATCTCATACGGTTTTTCTACGACGACTCATAACACGTTCATTTACATACGATTAATTGCCCACCACTCAAAACCATAAAACATCACAAATTTAATCGTTGCTCTATAATATTTAACTTTTAACTTTACCGGTATCTTCTTACAACAACAACAACAACAACAACAACAACAACTAAGCCTTTTCCCATACTAGACGGGGTCGGCTACATGGATTCTTTGTTTCCACAGATCTCTATTGTGTGCCATGTTAGCAGTTAACTCCCAATAAGCTAGATCATTCTTTATTGTTTCTTTCCAACACTTTTGTGGTCGTCCTCTACCTCTTTTAATACTTTCCAAATTTAGTTTTTCTAACCTTCTTACAGGTTCTTCTTTTGATCTTCTTTCTATATGTCCAAACCATCTTAAACGATGTTCTCTCATTTTATCCTCTATTGGTGCCACTCCTAATTTGTTTCTAATAACCTCATTATGTATACGGTCTTTTCTTGTATGACCACTCATCCATCTCAACATCTTCATTTCTGTCACAGACATCTTTGTACATGTTGATGATTAACTGCCCAACACTCAGAACCATAAAACATGGCAGGCCTAACTGCTGCTCTATAATATTTACCTTTTAATTTTAATGGTATCTTCTTATCACAAAGAATACCGGATGCTCCTCTCCATTTTAACCAACCAGCATTAATTCTATGTGTAACATCTCCATCAACTCTTCCATCACTTTGAAAAATTGACCCTAGGTATTTAAAACTTTCCTTTTGGGGAATGCAATGTGTGCCAATTTTAATTTCTATGTCCTCTGAAGTAGCCAAATGATCAAACTTACATTCCATATATTCTGTCTTTGTTCTACTAAGTCGGAGGCCTTTGTTTTCTAATGTTTCTCTCCATAGTTCCAATTTTCTATTAACTTTTTCCTTAGACTCCTCCACTAATACAATGTCATCTGCAAATAACATACACCAAGGTACTTCATCTTGAATATGTTTTGTTAACTCATCCATCACCATTATAAATAAGTATGGACTTAAAGTTGATCCTTGATGTAACCCAATATTAACTTCAAAGAAGTCTGTCGTTCCTTCATGAGTCCTCACACATGTTTTTGCACCATCATACATGTCTCTTATAAGGTTAATATATGTCAACGGGATACCTCTTTTTTCCAAAGTTCTCCAAAGAACCTCCCTCGGTACCCTATCATAAGCTTTTTCTAGATCAATAAATATCATGTGGAGGTCTTTCTTTTTTGCTCTAAAATGTTCCATAAGACGTCTCAAAAGGTGGATCGCTTCAATAGTAGATCTACTTGGCATAAATCCAAATTGGTTCTCTGTTGTACTTGATACTTGTCTTAACCTACGTTCGATAATTCTTTCCCATAATTTCATAGTATGACTTATTAACTTGATACCTCGATAATTCGAACAATTTTGAATGTCTCCCTTGTTCTTATATACGGGTATAAGTGTACTTGCTCTCCATTCCTCGGGCATCTTTTGGTTTTTCCATATTTCATTAAATAGTCTTGTGAGCCAAGTGATTCCTATTTCTCCTAGTATTTTCCAAACTTCTATAGGAATATTATCTGGTCCTACCGATTTACCACTCTTCATATGTTTAAGAGCCTCTTTGACTTCATTCTTTTGAATACGTCGGTAGAAATTGTGGTTTATATACTTTTCTGACTTGGCTAAATCTCCTAAACTAATACTAACATCCTTATTTTCATTAAAAAGATTATAAAAATAGTTTTTCCATCTATTTCTTATATCATCATTTGCCACTAGAATTTTTTCATCCTCGTCTTTTATGCATCTAACATAATTAAGATCTTTAGTTTTCTTATCTCTAGCCCTAGCTATCCTAAAAATATCTCTTTCACCCTCTTTTGAGTTGAGTTTTTTATATAAGTCCTCCCAAATCTTAGCTTTTGCTTCACTAACGGCCTTTTTTGCTTCCTTCTTTGCTTTCTTATAAGCTTCTAAAGTTTCACTAGTTTTCTTAGCATAATGTAATTTGTAACATGCCCTCTTTGCCTTGATTTTATTTTGTACTACTTCACTCCACCACCAAGCTTCTTTTTGTGTCGGTACACCTCCCTTAGATACCCCTAACACATCTTTCGCCACTTTCCTAATATGTATAGCCATATTGTTCCACATATCAGAGGGTGTGCCAACATAATTCCAAACATCTCCTTGAAGGACTTTCTGTTTAAATATATCTTCTTTCTCACTTTTGAGGTTCCACCATTTAGTCCGAATAGCTCGATGCACTCTTTTCTTCTTTGTCCATTTTTTTATTTGTAAATCCATAACTAAAAGTCGATGTTGGGTGGTTAAGCTTTCTCCTGAAATTACCTTACAATCTTTACAACACGCTCTATCTTTTTTTCTACAAATAAAGTAATCAATTTGTGTTTGTGATAAGCCACTCTTATAAGTAATTAAATGTTCATCTCGTTTTTTGAAGATTGTATTGACTATAAAGAGATCAAATGACATAGCAAAATTTAAAATCTCCCTACCTTCCTCGTTTATATCCCCATAACCAAAGTTTCCATGAATCCCTTGATATCCTAATGCCTCTTTACCGACATGTCCATTTAAATCTCCTCCTAAACAAATCATCTCCCTTTGTGGAATCTTTTGAAACACCTTATCTAACTCTTCCCAAAAAACTGTCTTTATACTATCTTCTAGTCCTACTTGGGGTGCGTAAGCACAAACTATATTCAAAACCTCTACTCCTAACACTAATTTCAATGTCATGATTCGGTCACCATATCGTTGTATGTCTACTACACTCTCCTTTAAATCTTTATTTATGATAATACCAACTCCGTTTCGGGCCTTTTCTTTACCCGAGTACCATAATTTAAAACCTGTATCCTCTATCTCCTTTGCTTTTTCTCCAACCCATTTTGTCTCTTGTAAACATAGAATATGAATCTTTCTCCGAATCATAGTATCTACCACCTCCATTAGCTTACCCGATAATGTTCCGATATTCCAAGAACCAATACGAATCTTATTATCTAAGACTAGCTTCCTTACCCCCCGCATCCGTCCATAATCAAAATGCGGAGACCCTCTCTGAAAATTTTTCACTACATTCGGGCGGCAATGTAACGGGACTAACTTCTTTACCCACACCCGTCCATGATGTGGGAACCCTCTCTGCAATTGATTCACTACATTCGGGCGAAAATGTAGTGGCCCTTGCTTACTTCTTACTGCATTCGGGCTCTGCAGCACGTCGCTAGGCGGGGACGCCCATTTTTGTAATCCATGTTGTAGAAATCCGACGAAGTTTTACGCTGGCTGTCGGAAGCCTAACACAACCCTCCTTCTTTATCCGGGCTTGGGACCGGCAATGCAAGGGTGATCCCTTACATGGGCGGAGTTTACCGGTATCTTCTTATCACAAAAAAATACAAGATGCTCCTCTTCATTTTAACCGACAAGCATTAATTCCATGTGTAACATTTTTCAATCACTCTTAAAAATTGACCTTAGTTATTTAATACTTTCCTTTCAAGCGATCAAATGTGTACCGTGCTCAATAAAAAGAGAACAATATTAAAGAAAGGAAAACCACAGCCAACACAAAAGATGGCTGATTAGAATCATGCTTATTGAGTCAAGAACATAAGCCATATCACAGAAAATAAGTACTAACTCAAATAAAAAAGTATATGAACAAACTGTTACGAAAAGAAAATGAAATCAAAACTTATACTAACAGAAAATCAGATAAAGTCACTGCAACAAAACCTTAACATCAAACAAAAGCAAGAAGTTACTGGTGGCGATTGGCCCACAAGAATGACCAGGATGCAACAAAGCGCGCGTCGCGAACAGCAACGAAAAGAATACGGATGTTACATAAGCCTATATGAAGCAGTGATGGCAAAAGGTATAGTCTCACCTGGCCGAGAAGCACCTTGACGTCGACTCACAAATGGATGGTCTCACATGGCCAGAAAGATGAAGTACAAGAATAAAACCCTATAATCTTTTTACGTTGAAATGAAATACAATCACAAATCCGGGGGAAAAAATGAACAAGCCAGAGGAGAGTCGGATGGAAATAGATGTTCTTCAGTCGTTGCTGCGGAGAAAAGCATGAACCGGAACAGTCTTCAAGCTTTGAATTGGAGAAATACACGAATACAGCAGCGAAGGGTTGGAAGAAGAGGGGACCCGCGCGCGCGCGAGACAGAGAGAAGGGGATTTGGAGAGCGAGAAAGATGGGAAAGATTTCGGACAGAGAGTCGAGGATTTGGAGGGAAACTTCACTAATTTTTTACTAAAACAGGCCTCGTTTCAGGCGGCCAGCGTTTGCGTCGCAAAGGAAGCGCGCATCTTCTTTGCAATTTGCGGTTCCCCACAGGCCTTAGTCGCAAAACACCACCTTAGAGTCGGAAAGGAGATGGATAAGCTGCTGCACGCTTTTGTTTCCGTCGTTAAGCGGAAGCTTCTCTCTCTCTCTCTCTGAGTGTGTGTATGTTGAAGGATGTGGGGAGAGCCGTTTGATGAACATACTGGCTGCTTATAAATTTATAATGATTATATATATATATATATATATATATATATATATATATATATATATATATATATATATATATATTTGGGTATTGCAACAACAACTAAGCCTTTTCTATACTAAACGGGGTCGGCTACATGGATTCTTTGTTTCCACATATCCCTATCGTGTGCCATGTTAGCAGTTAACTCCCAATAAGCTAGATCATTCTTTATTGTTTACTTTTGTGGTCGTCCTCTACCTCTTTTAATACTTTTCAAATTTAGTTTTTCTCATATTCTTAAAGGTTCTTTTGATTTCTTTCTATATGTCCAAACCATCTTAAACGATGTTCTCTCATTTTATCATCTATTGGTGCCACTCCTAATTTTTTTTAATAATCTCATTATGTATACGGTCTTTTCTTGTATGGCCACTCATCCATCTCAACATCTTCATTTTTGTAAGAGACATCTTTTGTACATGTTGATGATTAACTGCCCAACACTCAGAACCATAAAACATGGCAGGCCTAATTATTGCTCTATAATATTTACCTTTTAATTTTAATGGTATCTTCTTATCACAAAGAATACCTATGCTCTTCTCCATTTTAACCAAGCAGCATTAATTCTATGTGTAACATCTCCATCAATTCTTCTATCACTCTGAAAAATTGACCCTAGGTATTTAAAACTTTCCTTTTGGGAAATACAATGTATGCCAATTTTAATTTATATGTCCTGTGAAGTAACCAAATGATCAAACTTACATTCCATATATTCTGTCTTTGTTCTACTAAGTCGGAGGCCTTTGCTTTCTAATGTTTCTCTCCATAGTTTCAATTTTCTATTAACTTTTTCCTTAGACTCCTCCACTAATACAATGTCATCTGCAAATAACATATACCAAGGTACTTCATCTTGAATATGTTTTGTTAACTCATCCATCACCATTATAAATAAGTATGGACTTAAAGTTGATCCTTGATGTAACCCAATATTAACTTCAAAGAAGTATGTTTTCCTTCATGTTAAAGTTGATCCTCACATATTTTTGCACCATCATACATGTCTCTTATAAGGTTAATATATGTGAATGGGATACCTCTTTTTTCCAAAGTTCTCCAAAGAACCTCCCTCGGTACCCTATCATAAGTTTTTTCTAGATCAATAAATATCATGTGAAGGTCTTTCTTTTTTGCTTTAAAATGTTCCATAAAATGTCTCAAAAGGTGAATCACTTCAATAGTAGATCTGCTTGGCATGAATCCAAATTGGTTTTCTGTTGTACTTAATACTTGTCTTAACCTACGTTCGATAATTCTTTCCCATAATTTCATAGTATGATTCATTAACTTGATACCTCGATAATTCTCACAATTTTGAATGTCTCCCTTGTTCTTATATATGGGTATAAGTGTACTTGCTCTCCATTCTTCGGGCATCTTTTGGTTTTTCCATATTTCATTAAATAGTCTTGTGAGCCAAATGATTCTTATTTCTCCTAGTATTTTCCAAACTTTTATAAGAATATTATCTGGTCCTACCGATTTACCACCCTTCATATGTTTAAGAGCCTCTTTGACTTCATTCTTTTGAATACATCGGTAGAAATTGTGATTTATATATTTTTCTGACTTGGCTAAATCTCCTAAACTAATACTAACATCTTTATTTTCATTAAAAAGATTATAAACATAATTTTTCCATCTATTTCTTATATCATCATTTGCCACTAGAATTTTTTCATCCTTGTCTTTTATGCATCTAACATAATTAAGATCTTTAGTTTTCTTATCTCTAGCCCTAGCTATCCTAAAAATACCTCTTTCACCCTCTTTTGAGATGAGTTTTTTTATATAAGTCCTCCCAAATCTTAGTTTTTGCTTCACTAACGGCCTTTTTTGCTTCCTTCTTTGCTTTCTTATAAGCTTTTAAAGTTTCATTAGTTTTCTTAGCATAATATAATTTGTAACATGCCCTCCTTGTCTTTTATTTTGTACTACTTCACTCCACCACCAAGCTTCTTTTGTGCTCGTACACCTCCCTTAGATACCCCTAATACATCTTTCGCCACTTTCCTAATATGTATAGCCATATTGTTCCACATATTGCAGGGTGTGCCAACATAATTCCAAACATCTCCTTGAAGGACTTTCTGTTTAAATATATCTTCTTTCTCGCTTTTGAGGTTCCACCATTTAGTCTGAATAGCTCGATGCACTCTTTTCTTCTTTGTCCATTTTTTTATTTGTAAATCCATAACTAAAAGTCGATGTTGGGTGGTTAAGGTTTCTCTTGGAATTACCTTACAATCTTTACAACACGCTCTATCTTTTTTTCTACAAATAAAGTAATCAATTTGTGTTTGTGATAAGCCACTCTTATAAGTAATTAAATGTTCATCTCGTTTTTTGAAGATTGTATTGACTATAAAGAGATCAAATGCCACAGCAAAATTTAAAATCTCCCTACCTTTCTCGTTTATATCTCCAAAACCAAAGTTTCCATGAATCCCTTGATATCCTAATGCCTCTTTACCGATATGTCCATTTAAATCACCTCCTAAACAAATCATTTCCCTTTGTGGAATCTTTTGAAACACCTTATCTAACTCTTCCCAAAAAACTGTCTTTATACTATCTTCTAGTCCTACTTGGGTGCGTAAGCACAAACTATATTCAAAACCTCTGCTCCTAACACTAATTTCAACGTCATGATTCGGTCACCATATCGTTATATGTCTACTACACTCTCCTTTAAATCTTTATTTATGATAATACCAACTCCGTTTCGAGCCTTTTCTTTACCTGAGTATCATAATTTAAAACATTTATCCACTATCTCCTTCGCTTTTTTTCCAACCCATTTTGTCTCTTGTAAACATAGAATATGATATTTGGGTATTATATTTACTAATTTGTGTATGTACAACTTGAGTACGACAAGATAACCTTACCATTAAGAGGTAAAAATATTGGCCACACTCTGTGGCAGTGGCACCTGCCTTCTCTTCACTTTTCTCTTCTTATAGGCAAGCTGGGGTTCGTCAGAGAGTATGCGATAAAAGCACACGCAAGGGTCCTTTGACCCAAGGGTTCTTTCAGTTGACACGCAAGCCAAGAGAGTAGTAGTAACTGTGTGCTAACCTCAGTTATGTTTGGCTAATCTAACCACATCCACGGGTTTAGATTCCCTAAGTTAAAGCGAATGACTGTCGATAACAAACTTTAGCAAACTTTCTCGAGTTGTCATAAATCAGTTGCATTTCCATCTCCACGAACTTGTTTATACACATTGTTATTGGTTTCCGACCTTGAAAGGTTTCCAGTGAGGCACAAGTCAATTGGATGAAATACTGAATTTTAGGTTTAACGACCCACGAGTTATAGACCGCGAGTTCGACATCACGGTGCATCCATACCTTGTTTTGGAATCCCCATTTTTGGGGATTGATTAGCATAAAAAAAAAATGTGCTCTATTTTGGGTTACGTTATTTTTAACGAAAAAAAAAACATGTTCAATCTTCACATTTCGAAGCCTTCCTCTACTCGTGACGGTGTTTATCTAATTTTTCCTACTTAGAACTTCGCCTCACCTATAAAACAAATTCCTAAGACCATCTTCTAGTCTTCATCTCTGCACAGGTCAGGTCGGTGACTTGACAGTAGACATTTCAGCCATACGGGTCACCTTACAGTAATTATTTCCAATGTTAGCGGTATCTCCGAATGCATCAAATGTCACTGCCCATACCTCCTCTGAATGACACCCCAACTAAACCAAAGCATAAATTTGGGGACAAAGAAAGGAAAGATGCGTCCAGTGGTCTAAAGTTGCATCGCAATTTCCCCGGCAAGGAAGCTGACTACAGCGAGGAGAAATATTCAAGTTAAACAATAGTCAAAGGGTATAGTTAGATTGATACAAACCGTATGATGGAGACAGGAAAGGTTAAACCACCAAGTAAAAAAGGAGGCTCTATTTAACAACCAACCAATAACATCAGCATGCCATTCACTGCTGGAAGCATTTGCGCTTTCTGCACCAAGAAGCACAAACCCCACAAAATTTGCCTGAATAGATGACCTTTAAGTTATGGAACAGTAACCTTTCCTCTTTCAGATCATCGCTTTTCATCTACCGGTGTCGGGGGATGAGAAATACAAACTGGAATTTGGTGGGAGCCTATGACCACAAAAACGTGAATGGCTGTGATATGCAGCTTGGAAAACATCCCTATGGCTTCCGAGGGCAACTCAGCCCCTCGATCCGTGCGGCATCTTCTTACCCTTGTTCTCACTATGTTGCGTTGTCTTAGCTGAACCAGGCTTTCCCTTAACGGACGACCCATTTGATTGTATTTTGGCATCGGACTTGGGCGTGATACTTCTTGACTTGCCGGAAGGAGTTTCCTTCCTGTTGATTTCCAAACGTATCAGCATAAAATTAAAATTAAACCATGATGAGCGAAACAAAATCGGTTACCCACCTTTTCTTCGGGGGAGGTTCATCCTTGACCTCGTTTTCCCTATTTGCTGAGTCTGATGTCTTCATCCTCTTCTTTGGAGGGGTTCTGATTAACACAGTGCATAATTAATTAGTAAATCAATTATCAAAATGCAGTATTAGCAAATCTAACCAGTAGACGAGGAGAAAAAACACAGACACGATGCATGGGCATACAGTGTAAACAATTAGAAAAATGTCCTAAACACCAATATCAGTCTCATCAAATATTTTGATGAGGTTGTATACATTCAGGAAAAAGAATTATTTTGACCAGGATAACGTACAGTAGTTGCACAGTATCGTAGAACATATAAAGAGATAAAAGGAACAGCATGCCGAGTTTGTTAGCAAAACTGAACATGCCTATCAATGTCTCCCAATTCAAAGACAGGAGAACAGACCTTGCAGTAAGGTGCATAAAGAACTGTTGAATAATCAACTACAAAAGGCTTTCATTGTGATTCTGGTATGAAACATATTAACTTTGACAACAAATACTTGTCTGGTTTATTCAATAAAAGCAAAGTCATTTCAGCAATTAAAAAGCTAGAACGTTACTCCCATAACAATAGACATTTTTTCCCTCGTGAAGTATATCACCTGTATCTAGAATCCCAAAGGAGCCCGACTGATCAGGTTCAAGCCGGGTCGGGCCCACTATAGCGGTGCATAGCTGGTTTTCTCCATTCAAAAGGTTCGAACTCGAGACCTTTGCTTAAGGGGAGCAAGTGCCTGACTACTTAAACCAACCAAGCCTTGGTCCTTGCCCACTAGAACACCAGATCAGAGATACCATGCCAATACAAACAGTTTTGCCACATTTATGAAAGGTAATTCCATTCCAACATGAATTGTTTAAATGAGAGAATCAGCCAATCGCATGATTCATTGCAGAACAAGCAAAGAACTGAGGGGGAGCATCAAAATCCAAACCATTAGAAATTCACTTACATTGCAGCTGAAGCATCAATGCTAACACCACTTCTGAAGTGTCCCTATTGATATGATCATAATTTTAGCAACAAGTAACACCAGAAGCAAAAATGATCAAAGAACGTGTTCAAATCTTAGCATACTGCTTGTTGCTTTTCAACTTCAAGATACTCCCACCGCTCTTTAGAGAGCATCAACTCCTCCTCATCCCCATCAACATAGGATATCTAGAAACAGATTTCAGGAAGTGTTACATGAATTGATGCAACTTAGATGATGAAAAAACATTAATATAATCCTTACCTTATGCTTCTTTTTTACTGGATCATATGAGACAACAAAACCTTCATAGAACCTGGAGTACAGAAGCATAACAAAATTGTGAAGTTTCATGAACGAATTTAAGTCCAAGTTGTAGAAAGGGAACGTAAATATTTAGAAATTCAAAAGAAGATTCATAAACAAATTAAGTCCATGTTGTACAAAAAAGTGACCAAGTATTTAGAAAGGCCGAAAAGAAGGAAAACGTTAGTATATACTTGTACCATATTTAGATAGATTCCTGTTCAACTTGTACCTGGGGCAGGTCCAGGGTGGGGGCAGAGAGAGAGATTCCAGAAGCAGATTTTTGAACCAGACTATCTAGCGAATGCTTAAAAGAAGTCAAAAGAATCCAAGCTTAGAACTAACGACTTTACTCAAGCGAGGTATACTAGAGACAAAGAAGAAAAGCCCTGGTGACAAGTGACAATATTACAAGCTAGATGTGCGGAAGATAAGAAAAAGTGCTGGTGACAAGTGATGATATTCAGACATAGATCGGACGTTATTTTGGCTATTTGATAAGCTCTTCAATAGAAGTACAAGTATTCAAAGAGCTATCCAACTAAAGAGCACACACAAATTATGATATACCACTCATTTAAGAAAGGAATGGCAGAAGACCCTTGAACTCTGGCGAGTGTGTGGCATCGGATGATATTTCTATATAATTTTAAGGTTTGTTGGGTAAGACGGACAACGCTTGGTTTACAAATTTAATTGGTGACGTGCAAAACCAAGAAAATGCATGTCCAGTATCCCAAAAGGTATCAAGTTTTGCGACTTGGAACATGCGAGGGAATTATACCATTGTAGAAATCCACTTATCAAGAGGCTAAACGAAACATTTGGGGGCCAAGAAGAACTAATTACTTTCATGCCAATGCCAATAACATCAAGGGTCAACATCAAGCCTATATCTTCTAACTTTGTTTATAGGTGGACTGACGAATAAAGTGTCCTAGTGCATGATTTGCAGATAGCTTTCTGTTGGTGGATGAGATGGAGGTAACAAACTTGAACCATGAAGGAAAAATTCAGACAGAAGAGCTTTCAATTTAGTAGAGAAAAACAACAATATAAGGTATACTTGTTAAATATTTTCATCAACATACAATTCAGAATTAAAATTAGTATATTTCGAATAAAAGAATTGGAAAATACTAAGAGTCAGCGATTGAACAATATGACAAAATGCATGAAGACATCAACTAATTAAAGGACAGTTAAAATTGAGATGTGCATCAGGTGCCCGTTGTAGCAAGAAGAAAGATCACAAATGGGAGGTGACATATTACACCAGTGGTACAACCAGTAATGCTTTTAGGTGAAAAGTGTTGGGAAGTCTCCAACTGACATGTCCTAAAAATGCCATCCACGAGAATGGGGACGTTGAGGTGGATGTAAAATCACACGAAAAGACCAAATCTGTAATGTGGGTTTCAGATAAAAAGTCAATTGATGCCAAAAGATGATAAAATAAGAGAGAGATACTTAATCTGGACGTTTAGAGATACAGGCAAATGGAGCTCAATTGCAAATTTGAGAGAAATCAAATGGATAACACTTCAAAAGGTGGATAGGGCCACAGCTATGTTTGAAGAAAAGGATTATACATGATCTTACTTTTTCTTGTACATGACAGAAGATAGAGCCTAACATTGACTAAGAACAGACCTACCCAAACCTGCTTGTTGTGAAGTCCTGATTTTGGTTTCAGAAAGTAATCATTCAAGAACTTTGCATGAAAAGACGACCACTTACACCATTTTAGAAATTCGACAGATTTTATGCAAGAATACATTTTTTGTGTTTTAAAAGAATTCCATATTAAAACTCTGCCCCATGTAAGGGATCACCCTTGTATGGCCAGTCCCAAGCCAGGATAAAGGAGGGGGGTTGCGTTAGGCTTCCGACAGCCAACGTAAAACTTTGTCGGACGTAACATGAATTCTACAAAAAAAACAAAGAATTCATGTAGCCGACCCGACCCCATCTAGTATGGGAAAAGGCTTAGTTGTAGTTGTAGTACAAGAATTCCATATTAAGACTTGGAGCAATTTGAAGTTAGCTAATTTGATACTATCAACAGAGCGAGTGCCATTGGAAATGTAAAAGATCAGATACAATTACACAAGATTATTCTAAATTGTGTCATTCAGCTCAAACCAGCTCATCTAGTTAAGCACAGGAACTTATCCGAGCTTGACTCAGCTCATCTGCCATAGCACATAGAGTGCAACTTGTATATATTAATCTTTTGGGAAAACATGTAAATATGTTAGAAAGATCCGCTAAAAATGCGTTTAGAGTGCCTATTTTAATTTATAAATGGAATTACAAGGAAATGTTAAATGAAATTGAAACATTTCAAGAAAACTACCCACATAATTCTTACATTTGATTAGCTGTTCTGGCTGTTGCTCATCAGCTTTACAGCTTGTCTCATATTAGACAAGCTGATGAGCCATGTACGGTCCCGCCACAAGTTAAAGGGGAGAGCCATAAATAGGCCTAGCTCACCTAGTTTAACAATAGTTCTTGCAAATTCACAAAAATTGATCTAAGCAGTTCTCTAGATCCTATGCAAATATGGTATTAAGACATATATGGAACATAGTGCATGCACTTGAAAATCACACTAGAATGAATGCTACAACCAGACTGAAAATAAGACTCCACAAAAAACAACATGAACACCATTGCCACCCATACAGAACCAAAACCATAGAAATAGGACCAAACAGACAATGTCAATCAAGAGTTATATCAATAAATAACTGATGTTATTAAGTCTGCATATACATGTGCAGAGAATACCAGAAGAAAAAAAGAGAGAGGAACATAATTAAAGGGATCTGTGACTTACGCTTTGTCCAAAGGCCAATAAACTTTAATTCGAGCTCCAACAAGGCTTTCATCACAAGCTTTCAAAAGGTCTCTCGACCCATCAGTCTGGCAAAGCAACAACAAAGGGGATCAATGGAATCTGAGATTCCAAACAGTGTAGTCTAAGATCAAATGGATCAACCAATCTGATGAAAACACATTTTCAACATCATTGTCCAATTGGTGCAAAAGGTGTTACATGTGTCGACAAGAAAATGGCATTTCCAATACCACTCTAATATAAACTATCACAGAACGGCCAGACAGTTTGAAACAAAAAGTGCCATCCAACTAAAAAACCCATTAGAGAACCACGCCAGATCAGTGAAACCCATTAGGATAGAAGAACATAACAGTGCAGCTTTCTTAAGAACACAGTGAAGCATGATTCCAGTACTGTCCTATTGGACTACCAAAATGTGTGCCAGTAAGTAGTCAAACATCAAATTCCAATATTACAAGTATGGCACTTTTAGTGCACATAAACTGTCCTACAAAATGAATATAATTTTGCGAAGATAGGTAACAGTGATTTGTTAGGAAGCCTGTAAGGCGGTTTAATTCAAACTACCATGACCAAGGGTCTTGACAGAAAACCAGAAGGTCTCACCACTCCCCGAAGGGTGAAAAAGGAAATTTAACACCTAAATTCAATTGAAGGCTTGTACTCTGGCTGCTGAATGAAAAGTTTGATGAAAATTGATGGTGGCTCCAATTGTTCTTTTATTCCGATTGCAAGTTGGGTTAAACAGACCCCAACCAGACAAGCAAAACTCAGGTATCAAACTCATTTCTTCAAGTTGAAACAGGAAAATCGTAGCTTAACCATTAATAGAAATAGACAATGTTCTCGAAAAAAATTGTGAACAATGATGCATTAACTATACCGGCAAAACCAGAAGAAAGCATGTAAATTGGTAAGCAAACTCATAAGTTCAGATGTAGTGTCAATAATAGTGATAGGTGTCATTTTAGAAAGAGGAGAATAATAAAGTTAATCTTATAGTAACAGAAAGAAGATAAAGGAACCATGATGACGAGCAATACCAAATGCATCAAACAGGCACTCCAATTTCCAGAAAAGGCACAAACTTTGAGATGCATACGATGCATTTCACATTCATAACCTCATAAAGCATCAGCTTTGAGTTCTACCTCATGTTTTGGAGTAGGTTTGCATCCAGGTTTTCCATTGATAGAAGAACCTCTAGTACTTGTCTCTGCTTCTTTAAGGGCAATGCCAGCAGGTTTCTTCATAGCAGAAGACTTCTTTGACATGACAAAAACAAAGGAACATAACTTTAAAGTACATCTACACCAGAAATACCGGTCATCGAAGAAGACAGGCTCAGAAACTACCTTTTCACCAGTCTTTCTGTGATCTTCTATCTTAGCACTGGAGCCCTTGAACTTTCTTCCCTGCCGCTCCGATGATGGTGTACTCTTATTATCTTTTGTAGCTTGAGTCTTTTTTGATGAACGTCTTAATGACTTGGCTTCTGCAATTTTCTTGCTCTTTTTTTCTTTACCAGATTTATTAACTATTAATGGCGAAGATGTGTCTTTCTCACTGTCACTGGCTAAAGTACCGACTTCTTCTCCACGCAAAGCTGGTGGTTCTGATTCAGTTTTAGAATCCCCCTTCTCTGCAGCAACTTTTCCACACCCTTTTTTAGAATGACCTGTGTCAGGAAGCTGACTTTTGGCTGAAGAGGGTTCACTGAATAGTTCTTTTTCGGATTCAGATTTCACTCGAACATCCTTAGCAGATAGACCTTCAGCCTGCAGAGGTTCGCCTTCCTTTTTTCGACCTTTTTTACCTTTAGGTTGCACAACATCCTTGTCTTCCTGAACAGTTCGAGCATCATCAGAGATCCCAGTTGCTTTTTTAACAGTATCAGGTTTGCAACCCTTGGTTTTCTTGGTTGCTTGATTGGATTTGGATTCAGTTTTGCTATTCCGTTGACCTGCATTATTAGGAGTCATCTCACTTGAACTCATTTCTTTTCCAGTGACAGCATGTTGAGATTTTCTTTTTTTAGAACGGACATCCCTTGAAGAATCGCCTTTTGGAGATGACAAGGACCCATTACTCAGTTTCACTTTTAAAAACTTTTCTTCATCCTCAACCGTTTCAGGACTAACATTTTCTTCATCCAATTTTCCAGCTTTCTGTGAAGTAGGAGATGAATAATAAATAATATTGAAGACTTGATTAAGATCCAAACAGCTAACGGACTGAACAAGCAAACAAGACAATAAATGCACTCCTTACATATAACATGATCATCCACGCTCTGCAGCTTTTTAAGGTAAAATCGTGAAGTTTATTCTTAGATCTGCCCTAAACTTATCCATCTTTTCCAAATACAATGTTCATTTAAATCTTCAAAGTTCAAATCCTCTTCCTCTAGAACTATGTTCCATTGACCAATTTTGTGACATATGCGCATTCCAATGTCCAACTGGGAACATATGGCAATGCATTGAACAAATCCTACATCTTCTAAGTAGTTGTGTCCCTCCACTGGCGGCCCAGCCACCCATATTTCTCCAAAAATTCCAATAAAAAATAAATCAAAATCAATTGCAGATACCCTCCAACAAATTTAGTGTCACTGAAACCTGATCCCTGTGAGAATCACTCTACCAACAAAATCCCCATAGAGTTGCAACAAATGCTCAGATACGTCATCCAATGAGAAAAATCAATAGTTAACCAGCCATTGCTTAGGAGCAACAGCAGTACTGAAGATATGACTAGAAATTCAGGGGGCTAGACTTCTGAAACAACAGAAACACAATTCTCGAGTTGGAGTCTAAACTGCTGATACTCTATTTTGCATAGAACTGCTCCAGTAGGGCAACCTCAAAAGAACATGAGAAAGAATATCATGTGCTGCTGCAAACACTTGTTGGCTAACGATTAGATAAAAGTAAAACAAGATTTTGCAGTTTATGCTAAGGATTATTTCCTCATGAAGGAGATTTATAGACATTAAGGTCTATGGAGGATATTTGGTTGGAGGCAATTTGAGAGACATTCAGAAGAGGCCCTAAGTAAAGGTACTTGTAAGCTTTAAATTGATAGTAATGCCCAACAGGGGAGGTCTTGATTTAGAACAAATTACTTTTCTAGCAACAAAAACTAGTTTGAATGCTTATGACCTACTTCCTTTACACCTCTTTTCACGCATCTACAGATTCTACACATCTTCATCCAGAGTCCTGCAAAGGGAGATTCAACTCTGATGTGGTTGAGGACCCAATAAATGAAGAAGATGACCAAATATGTAACAAATCTCTATCTTGAACCGGAAGTCTGAACCATGGTGACCAAGTCTCCCAGGCGTTTGAACTTTTCAGCAATGTTAGAGAAAACCAAAAAAGAGCATGGGAAAACCTCATGGGGAAATCCAAGTCTCAGAAAATCAGGATGGCCAAGTATGCAACACAACTCTATCTTGAACAGAACCAATCACCCTTTCTCCCAAGAAATTTGATTTCTGACACTTTATTGAAATTTCAAAAACAAAAGAAAACAGCAAAACTTCATAAGGAAATCAAAATCTTAAAAAATAATCTTTCTGGAGATTTTCTTCATATAATATCAAGAGATAACTTAGAAAAAACTTTTGCAGGAGTATAATGGTATTTAACACCTTCATATTTCCAAGTTTAGCAGTTTATTTTTTCCTTTTTATTTGGAGTAGCTTTTTTAACTAGTACCTGTACATTCATTCAGAAGAAAAATAGAAATAACACTGCTTGTTTCTTACTTTTCCTCTCTTTTTGTGCATCCAGAAAGTTTTCAAAACTTCTAGGAATTTTCGGAAAAAGTACATTCTGAAAATATCTCCTGAGAAAATGCTAAAATGAGAACAATGAGAACAAATAGAACTCTCCAATCTTTCAGATTTTGTCTGTCTTCTCCTTTTAAAACGTCATCTGATCATGATGACACTCCTCTCTTAAGAGTGCAATCTAACATTTTCAACTTCCACATTCCCACATCATGTACTTCGAAAACTAGTATGCAAGGGAAGGTGAGCACTGTAGGAGAGCTTTCCACAAACAGTTTTAGATAAACTGACTATCGTTAATTATCCAATTCCAGATCAAACTTTTCTTTACATGGAGCTGAATGGTCCAAGTAATGGATATCAAGCTGTAACCCAATCCGCAAGAATCTTGTGCGAGAAAGATGTCATGCCGATCTCCCCCCCCCCCCCCCTTCTTCCTAGAGAGAGCAATAGGTTTTGATGTTCCCAACTTTTTAGTGACGAACAGTGGTCTTGTTGGGTCACGGCTTTAGCGTTTCTCCTCAAGGTTCACTCCCATGGGTACCATTGGCTTTTCCAAAATGTACCGGTCTATGAATCTTCACACTGGGCCCAGATTTGAAGTAGCTAGAAACACTGCCTCATGATTTTTTGCTTCAACCTACTTTCTACCACTAGGAACATCGACTTCAACTTCATAGACTTTTGGTAATGGTGTCCTACGCATCAAG
The DNA here is from genome assembly GCA_036023115.1 of Brasenia schreberi. Lineage (NCBI taxonomy): Eukaryota > Viridiplantae > Streptophyta > Magnoliopsida > Nymphaeales > Cabombaceae > Brasenia > Brasenia schreberi. The sequence continues at coordinate 1,913,635 of JAYKKT010000047.1, forward strand.
GAGAGATGGACACCCTACAAATTAAAGATCTGTCTAGTCGATGTTAAGAGATGTGTACAAGGACTCACATAAGACCATACTCACTTCTCTGTATTTTTGGCAGATTCAAATAAGCACCAGATGTGTAGAAAATTGACAATAATATGAAAGTTACCACAAGCTTTATGCAAAAATTACACAACTATACATTGTAATGACTAGTATTTGGGAACAAAACCAACCAACCTAATAAATGAAATTCCTCGAAGGAAAATTATAGACATTCAAATTTCAATAGCACATTTTGAAGCATGTAAAGGGGAAGGGATTTACGTTCTTGGTATTACCCTAGTTTTTGTCCTCTCTTGTCACATCAGCTCCAACACAACAAACCAGAACTATCATGAAAGACTATGACTTCCTAAAAGATCAGGAAATTCTGAACCCTTTGCATGTGATAGATGTTCTAACTAATTAGTCTCATGCTGTCTCACCCCAATAGAACTGTCAAAAAGATGAAATGTACTTAATAAAACAGAAGCAAGTTTGATTTTGTTAAGTATGAAAGAGAGGAAACGGCATGCCTTTGAATTCCATGAAGAACCAGTATCAGCAAGCATATCATCTTTTTGACAGAGCCATGAATGACAAAAGACACAGACTACCAACCAAGAAGTAGAAAAAGAAATTCCAAGTGAATTCATTATGTTCAGAATGATTCCATTTCACTCTATCAAGATAACAAAGTCTCTCATGATATCTATTAAGTCATTGAAGACTCCAAGATTTTGATTGTTGCATCAAGATCTAGATTCAGTTGGGACCTATGTTATCAATAGCGCGCTATAGCGCCCGCTATAGTGTTTTAGCGGGGCTAAAAACGCTATAGCGGGCAACCCGCCAAAGCCGATATAGTACTGCTAACAGCGCTATAGCGGTCCGCTATATCACTGTTAGCGGACAATGTTAAATAATACATGTTGGGTCAGACTGACCCGATCTAAATGAAATAAAAGTCATAACCTAACCCTTGCATACGCAGGTTTCTCTCCCGCCTCTCTCACTCCCACCTCTCGCCATCTCTCACTCCTGCCACTGCTCTCCGCCACCACCCCTACGGGCGGTATGCCCTTTCTCTCTTCTCTCTCATTTCTCTCTTCTCGTGGTGCTCCCTCAAGAAAGAGGCAAGGCACTCTCGATCAACACCTCCAAAGTCGACTAGTGCCTGCGGCTTACAGTATCTCATAGAAGGGCCATGGTGCCTTCCATCCAACGAGGGACTTTTGTCTAAGTGGCTACGAAAACCCTGTCCTTTCTACGAACGTTCAACGAATTCCACAAGAGTGGACCTAGGCCTCATCGTCCTTGCTAGAATGGTTGATTCAATCAAACCGAGTGTTGAACTTATGTGGGTACGTGGAAGTAAATATGAACTCTGCCATTGTTGTTTGGCTTTTATTTAATAGCTTGCTGACATTATGGCCTAGACTTCAAGTGCTTATTTTTGTTTACTGCAAACTATTTAAGTTTGTTTTTTTCAACATATTTATTCTTTCCATGTCATAAAGCCAGGTGGATATGGCCACCTAAGCTCACATGCTTCAACCATATAACATTTGTGGACATACCCCATGCATGAGCGATGTTTATGAGTGACTGCACTAAAAGAAGCATTTAATTCGTCTTTCTTATTAGTGAATAATTTTATCTATAGCACATAGTTTCTTTTTAATGCTATCCTATTGTATCATGGAGCTTTAATTTTCTACTTTGTTTACAATGTTGGTGTTCATGAAGATTGTGACCTTCGAGCAATGGTTGAACGCATAGAATCTTCTAAGCTACGAACTATTGATCTCACAAACAATGACCTAGCAAAAGATCATCTGCGAATCTCATAAGTTATTGAACTTCCTGGTACCCTTTTCTCCTTTTTACACCTTTTCATAAAGTACTCAATTATGACTTCAGTTGTATCTTTCTTATGTTTCTATGTTTCTTTAGAAGTTAGAAGAAGAATTTGTTTATTTAGTTTGATTTATATTTATGAAAGAAGTGTTGTGTTTCTTGATATTTCTTAGAAATTGGAGAACCCATTATATATATAATTTTTTAATCATAAATAAAAATGTACCGCTAAATCCACTATATCCCCGCTATCGCTATATCAAGATCGACCGCTAACAACCCGTTAACCGCTATTGATAACATAGGTTGGGACATGGTCATACTAGTGTGCCTCTTAGTGTTGTCATCCAGTGCCACCACAACATGCACACTGTTAGCTACTTCCACAAAAAAGTAGGGAGTGATTCATTGGGCTCCCTTGGCACTTGCAAATCATGAATTTCAACTTGAGTTTTTTTTTTGGTGTGTAGGTGGGGGTGGGAGAGCGCTGGGAAGAGGATATTTTGGTTAAGACGCTGAAACATGGGGACATGGCTAAAATATTGTCGCGGCTTATTTAAAGAATTTAGAAGTGTAGGGCTGATGCTTACAAACCAAATGCAAGAGAAGGTAGTGGACTATCCACAAAATTCTCGGCTCTAAGACTAAGCTTACAAACCAAAGCTAGTTGAATTCAGATAGTTTCACATACATATGTGTGTGTTTTATTGATCACATGCCTGACTAAATGAGGTTTTGGTTGATTTAGCATTCAATAAAAGGCACCACTGAACAATTCCCTTTAGGCGTTATTGATGGTTAATTTTAAAAAACAGGACATTAATCTTCAATAGAAAAGAATTGCATCTCCTCGTTACAGGGCCTAGCACCATTATTTTCACAACAGAACTGCCAAAACTATGCAACAGGCCTTATACTTGCCCATCATATTATTCCCTCAACATGTATCCTTCATAAATCTCACTTCCATGGTCAACCTCATAATATCAATCTAAGAACATCTCATAGCAACAGCTTTCATCTTAGCTGGCTGGCTTTTCTTCTAAAAACTATCTAGCTAACAGGAATTCAGATACCTTGCTACCTTCTGTCTGGCCATTATTTATTGGTGCCTTGATTCCATCCGGCTGCAAACATGAACAAAAAGGAAACTACATAAAAACAATATCATCAACCTATTTATCATTGGACTCCCTTTGGGCTTTCACAGTTAAAAGATTGAGATTTTATGGCAAGAGTCAGCAGACCACTACATGATCCGCATATGCCTTACTTTGACTAGAAAGAACAATCCAAAATTCTACATGAATGATTATTTTCAGTTTCATCGTCATGATCATGGTGAGCAGAACTGTTGGGAACAAGAAGAATTCCAAATAAATGCAAGACTTAGGGGAAAACACACACACACAAATCAATGCAACAGGAAAATACAAGCAATGTGATGTTTAACATGTGAAGTGGTGGTAACTAAATCCAACTAAACCAGACCTCATGTAGGTTGAATCCCAGAACACCACTATTTCATGCTATGTCAAGAGACAAGAACAGCACGGTGATGTATCTTATAATTAGGTACAAGTAGAACAAGCCATGCACACATGATCAATGCATTATTGGAACACTATTGATAACTTGGTGCTTCTTAATGTGCTTTTTATTATAAAATCGGCAGCTTGTATCTTAATCATTAGAATAAACATGACCCTCTTCCTATTTCCTGGAAAAAAAAGAACATGCCTAAGACTTTGTGCTTCCATAATAGCTTGCATGGTATTGGACATTCGAATAGTAGTTTCACCTCTATACACAGTGAAATTGCCAACAGACATTCAAATCTAAGTCCCAAGAAGCCATCCCAGACTTGACCAAACCAAATAAATGAGGTTTTTAAAATGCCAACAAATGTTCAACTCCAAAAATTAAGTTGGAATACTCAAAGGCAAATGTCGGTTATAGCACCAAGGAAAAGGGGCACAACCTTTTATACAATGTCTCAAAAATATATTCAAAATAAGAAACTCTACAAATTAAATCCACCAACCAGCAATCGTCTTAACAAGAAATAAGAAGGTAATGCCCATAGGACACCAATGAAATAAGAACCTTCAACTATCACCAAAAGACATGAAAAAAATGGAAAATGACTGAAAGAAATACACACCAGATCCTTGCTAGAAACGCCTAGGTTGCTATGCTCGAGATTCTCAACTGCTCCCTGAACGATCTCTTCAACTATTTTATTATACTCCTTAGTCAAAATGCCCCGAGATTTCACTGCTTCTACCAAGTATGGTTTCAAATTTGCAGCACAATTCGCCATCACTTTCTCAACTAACCTACGGGCAACAGGTGAAATTGCCTGAAAGAAAAGTAACCAAGCAATTGTGAATTTTGCAAACACCATGAAGACAGAAATTATTATCAAAATGTGAAATATACCTGATTTTCTATTTTCAAGTTGTTTAAGAGAACAGTTAAAAGTTCTAATGGAATATCTTCGCTCTCCTCCAACACCACAGTCATGATTCCTTCCATAGAAGCAAAGACACACTCTGTATGGTCCTCCCTGGAAATCATTCGACAAGAAATGTAAAGAAGGAAACAATGATTGTAAACGGGAAACATAAACAATTGACACAAACAGTAACAGAATGTATAACAACGAGCATCCATGTACATTGAAGGAAACCCTAAAAATGACATAACCAACCAAAATACGAGCAAACCCAATTTGGCACACTGCCAAGCGGAGCATTTTTACAGGTGTCCCACATTACCAACGCTCAAAGAGTTGTTTCCAGAAAGAAAGCACACATCTTGACTAGATGAAATTAACAGTCACTGATTAGTTGAACTCTCTAAGTGAAACGCCCTAGAAAGTGTGGCACCAGAACTCAAATTATATGTTTATAGTCTTAAATGTAGTTGATAAAATCTTGAATAGAATAGCAACATCAGCTAAAAACTAGAATCACCAGTAATCAATGGAAATCCACAATGTCATCTCCGTTACCTTAAAGTCTTCAAAAAGTGATGGAACATCTCCACGATAAGGTCATCACATTCAAGGTCCAACATCACAACACATGACCTAACCTTTGCAACAGTTTCGAGAATCAAAACCCTCTTAGCAAAAGAAGGTGCACTGGGATCTGATAAATCCTCAAATGTTGCAACAATCAGCTTAAATATCTCCTAAAAATGGGGAAAAAGAGTGCCATTAAATCCTCAAAATGATCCACGTTTTGAAACCATAATTCTGCAAGATGAATTGCACATAAATCAATATCGCATGTACCTTCATTAGGTCATCATCATATGGAGCATCTGGAGCAGTAATTCTTGTGATCTCACTAAGGCAAGTTGCCACTGACAGTTTAACATCCTTGCTCGCATGCTTCAGAAGCACAGGACTCACCAGCGACTTCATCGATGGACACAGTGCAGTAGTCATGGACTTTGAGGGTGACTGTTCTACTCTACCCAAACAATTCTCTAATGCCTACCGTAGAAGAGAATACAGACAATAAAAATGTATATGAGAAACATTGTGAAGCAATGCAGCCGCACAGATCAACAGAAACCCTTCACTTGAAATCTAAAGCAATGTGAACAAAAATCCAGCCATTCTCGAGCAATAAACATGATGAGAGCCTCAAATTGCCATTAACAAAAAGAGTTGCTCAGCCACCACCTTCACTGATTTCTCATTGACGCAGCAATCCTAATCGCCATTTTAATCAGAAGAAACTGGTACGTAAGTCAACAACCTGTAAATTTTCACTAACTACATCTAAGTGCATCTCGTACAAGTTGCAATAGGTCTGATCACGTTTTGAGTCTCAGATCAGCTAAAATGTGTTGTCTGGGATAGAGCAAACTGATGAAGACTGTGAAAATTCCATCCTTGATAAGCCGCTAGATAACAATAAGATGAAATTTCTAAGCCGAAACTGAAGCCATCTCATTCATCATTAAAATGAAACGCGAGCCACTTACCAGAACACCACATCGCGGAGTCCTCAATGGTACCATTAACTTTCACACTCGCCACAATATTCCGAATTTTATTTCCCATCATGTAGTCATTAGTTTTCCCGCTGTACACTCTCGAAAGAGATTAAAGGAATTTTCATTTATTTAAAAATGAACTGGAAAAACCCCTATACTAGCCGTTCTTGCGTCTAAATTAGTCAAAAGAAAGGAGCCGACCCTAATTCCCTTTCTACATTGCAAAACATAAACAGCTGGCCTTAACATCCTGACACACGGACAAGCGAAACCACAAAAAAGAGCCGCATCAGCTCTCGTCAGCCCGAATTCATTCTTGTTCACTCGCAGAAAACAATAGCACGAGACCATCAACACTGACACCAATAGACGAACTAACCAAACATACGAAAGAAACAACGGATGTAACACAGAAAACCGAAATTCCCTGGCGAGCGAGCGCCAGAACATCGAACGCGGAAGGGGCTAACCTCAAGAAGCGAAAGAAGTTCGTTGAGTTCCACCGGTAGCTTCTGCAACTTCTTCCCGACCTCAACAAGCTGCTCCTCCAAATCCTTCTCCCCCGCCGCTGACGACATCGTCTCCCTCGCAAATTGCACACCTAGAACCAACCCAAAACACACTCTTCACTACGTCCACTGCATCACTTTCTTATCCGCTATCCACATCCTCCAAACCCTAGAAACACAAAACCCTAACCCAAAACAACCACGTATACAATCAGAAACCTTCACAAACCACGAAAACCGCAATAATCACGCAAATCTGGTGCAAGAAACATACTCAGAACGTTAGAAAGACTTTGATTCACTCCCTTTGTGAGTCTCTGGCTTTACACATACAGGTAGAGGGAGACAGATTGGGTCGCGTTGATTTCGTAGTTCGGTGGAACTTAGGAGAGAGAGAGAAAAGATTCTGGGTTTTGGGGGGGAACTCACGAAAATCGGAATAACTTGAAGCATTCTAAAGAGAATCATCGAATCCGCCCGGATTCCGACGGGTATTATTCATTTCAGCTCACTGCAATCACTTCGGTTCCGCACCTTCCCTCCCTTTCAGCGTACGTGTGACGCAATCGTGCGACTTTTGTTCGTTGCAACACCGACCTAACGGATCTAGACAACAATAGTTCATCGGCTTTGGGGGCGTTTGCGCCCCGGTTCCTCGGAGAACAGGCCGGGCTAGGATAGCAGGAACTAGTTGGTCCAAAACGAATAGTTCAGTGGGCCAACTCGTTCTTAACGGGGCTTGGAACTACAAAACTGGAATACAGTTGCAGTCCGGTGTTGCAATTAAGCTACTAAGGTTCCAACGGCATTGGGAAATTCAAGTGATGGACATGCATACGGTTAAAAACACATAACCTGTATAATTTCATGAAGATGTACTTAAAACCTTATTTTAATATTTGGAGTGGCTTTCATCTTCAAACCCATCTCTGAACAGCATTTTATCCGGCTGGCACCAACCTTCAAAAGAGTGATCTTTGACATCCTCGTTATCTATACAGCAATGGTTAAAGTTCTTCCACATGGGCCTCACCAATCAGATTTGCAAAGGAGAATGGTTACATACCCTTAGGTTTCTTAAGGTGTAAATAGTTCGTAGTCTATTTTAATGTTTCTCCTCTCGCATGATGCACAGCAGCCTATTTTCTTCTTTGAAATGCAAAATGAATTCTCAAGAAACAGATCAGTAACAGATAACATCAAATGTGCCTCTAAAAGGAATAAAATAGGCGATTACTGTACAAGTAAATTATAGTGTCACTGACTTCCTCGTATGCGAACAGCAGCACTTCAAATACCACATCAGTTGCATCATATCTGTGTTATAGATGTTAGCAAAAGCAGACCTACCATTTGAACATGAAGAACAATAGCATGGTCCAAGTCGACCAGAACATTGCATTCAGACCTGCAGCCTACAGGTTGGTGTAGAAGACGGATCCCTGATTCAGAACTCCATTGAAAATCATATGTCCTAAATAAACATGAACATTTGGACTTTTTCCTCTCCATATTATATCTTACAGTAGAAGACCATAACATCTCGCCTATAGCTTCATCGTGTTTATACATAATAAAGGGACTGAGCATTAGTTGGATGAATCAGCTAAGATTGCATCATACCTGCATTATTATTGCGTACACCAAACCTTTACGGAACATAAGGCATTTGGTATGCATCTCGCTCTCAGGAAACCGTATTTGGAGCATTCAACAACAAAACTGGGTCAAAACAAAATGGATGTAATGCAAGAAGAAGCTTCTCTTCTTATCTTAAAGTTCAATCCATGGAGGATGAAAGTGGTTCCAAGTTCACACGCGCAACTCATTTCATTTCAGCTGCACATCAACCAACTACAAGGACCAAGAACGACAATGAACTCAAGATGAATATTGCAATTGATTATTCGATCAATGTCTCCACAGGGGAGAGATTCATTGACAGGGTCATTAATTCAGAAGTTGCATCTACCGGGCTATTGGTCCTCTTCAAATGATCTGCAATCATCTTTAAGTTCACCGAAATCTCTCTTTGCACTTCTACTTGGTAGAATTGCATTATTGCATCATCAAGTTCTAAAGGCTTCTCTTCATACACCAGTTGCTTCCAAATCTTCCAACAATGGAGCCTCTGAGACTTCGTCACAAGCGTAGTGCACTCTCTTAATATTGGCATCAAATTACAAAAATATGTGTCGTGATTGGTGATGAATTCATTGTCCAACTTACAAAAGAACCAAACATGTTTAATGAGTGTTTGAAGTGCACGACCTTGAAATTTGCTGGTGAAAAATTTTCAGAGAGGATCTCCGTATTTTGATTATGGACGGATGCGGGGGATAAGGAAGCCAGTCCTAGATAATAAGATTCGTATTGGTTCTTGGAATATCGGAACATTATCGGGTAAGCTAATGGAGGTGGTAGATACTATGATTCGGAGAAAGATTCATATTCTATGTTTACAAGAGACAAAATGGGTTAGAGAAAAAGCAAAGGAGATAGAGGATACAGGTTTTAAATTATGGTACTCAGGTAAAGAAAAGGCCCGAAACGGAGTTGGTATTATCATAAATAAAGATTTAAAGGAGAGTGTAGTAGACATACAACAATATGGTGACCGAATCATGACATTGAAATTAGTGTTAGGAGCAGAGGTTTTGAATATAGTTTGTGCTTACGCACCCCAAGTAGGACTAGAAGATAGTATAAAGACAGTTTTTTGGGAAGAGTTAGATAAGGTGTTTCAAAAGATTCCACAAAGGGAGATGATTTGTTTAGGAGGAGATTTAAATGAACATGTCGGTAAAGAGGCATTAGGATATCAAGGGATTCATGGAAACTTTGGTTATGGGGATATAAACGAGGAAGGTAGGGAGATTTTAAATTTTGCTATGTCATTTGATCTCTTTATAGTCAATACAATCTTCAAAAAACGAGATGAACATTTAATTACTTATAAGAGTGGCTTATCACAAACACAAATTGATTACTTTATTTGTAGAAAAAAAGATAGAGCGTGTTGTAAAGATTGTAAGGTAATTCCAGGAGAAAGCTTAACCACCCAACATCGACTTTTAGTTATGGATTTACATGTAAAAAAATGGACAAAGAAGAAAAGAGTGCATTGAGCTATTCGGACTAAATGGTGGAACCTCAAAAGCGAGAAAGAAGATATATTTAAACAGAAAGTCCTTCAAGGAGATGTTTGGAATTATGTTGGCACACCCTGTGATATGTGGAACAATATGGCTATACATATTAGAAAAGTGGTGAAAGATGTGTTAGGGGTATCTAAGGTAGGTGTACCGGCACAAAAAGAAGCTTGGCGGTGGAGTGAAGTAATACAAAATAAAATCAATGCAAAGAGGGCATATTACAAATTACATTATGTAAAGAAAACTAGTGAAACTTTAGAAGCTTATAAGAAAGCAAAGAAGGAAGCAAAAAAGGCCGTTAGTGAAGCAAAAGCTAAGATTTGGGAGGACTTATATAAAAAACTCAACTCAAAAGGGGGTGAAAGAGATATTTTTAGGATAGCTAGGGCTAGAGATAAGAAAACTAAAGATCTTAATTATGTTAGATGCATAAAAGACGAGGATGAAAAAATTCTAGTGGCAAATGATGATATAAGAAATAGATGAAAAAACTATTTTTATAATCTTTTTAATGAAAATAAAGATGTTAGTATTAGTTTAGGAGATTTAGCCAAGTCAGAAAAGTATATAAACCACAATTTCTACTGACGTATTCAAAAGAATGAAGTCAAAGAGGCTCTTAAACATATGAAGAGTGGTAAATCGGTAGGACCAGATAATATTCCTATAGAAGTTTAGAAAATACTAGGAGAAATAGGAATCACTTGGCTCACAAGACTATTTAATGAAATATGGAAAAACCAAAAGATGCCCGAGGAATGGAGAGCAAGTACACTTATACCCGTATATAAGAACAAGGGAGACATTCAAAATTGTGTGAATTATGGAGGTATCAAGTTAATGAGTCATACTATGAAATTATGGGAAAGAATTATCAAACGTAGGTTAAGACAAGTATCAAGTACAACAGAGAACTAATTTGGATTTATGCCAGGTAGATCTACTATTGAAGCGATTCACCTTTTGAGACGTCTTATGGAAGATTTTAGAGCAAAAAAGAAAGACCTTCACATGATATTTATTGATCTAGAAAAAGCGTATGATAGGGTACCGAGGGAGGTTCTTTGGAGAACTTTGAAAAAAAGAGGTATCCCATTGACATATATTAACCTTATAAGAGACATGTATGATGGTGCAAAAACATGTGTGACGACTCATGAAGGAACGACAAACTTCTTTGAAGTTAATATTGGGTTACATCAAGGATCAACTTTAAGTCCATACTTATTTATAATGGTGATGGATGAGTTAACAAAACATATTCAAGATGAAGTACCTTGGTGTATGTTATTTGCAGATGACATTGTATTAGTGGAGGAGTCTAAGGAAAAAGTTAATAGAAAATTGGAACTATGGAGAGAAACATTAGAAAACAAAGGCCTCCGACTTAGTAGAACAAAGACAGAATATATGGAATGTAAGTTTGATCATTTGGCTACTTCAGAGGACATAGAAATTAAAATTGTCACACATTGCATTCCCAAAAGGAAAGTTTTAAATACCTAGGGTCAATTTTTCAAAGTGATGGAAGAATTGATGGAGATGTTACACATAGAATTAATGCTGGTTGGTTAAAATGGAGAGGAGCATCAGGTATTCTTTGTGATAAGAAGATACCATTAAAATTAAAAGGTAAATATTATAGAGCAGCAATTAGGCCTGCCATGTTTTATGGTTCTGAATGTTGGGCAGTTAATCATCAACATGTACAAAAGATGTCTGTGACAGAAATGAAGATGTTGAGATGGATGAGTGGTCATACAAGAAAAGACCGTACACATAATGAGGTTATTAGAAACAAATTAGGAGTGGCACAAATAGAGGATAAAATGAGAGAACATCGTTTAAGATGGTTTGGACATATAGAAAGAAGATCAAAAGAAGAACCTGTAAGAAGGTTAGAAAAACTAAATTTGGAAAGTATTAAAAGAGGTAGAGGACGACCACAAAAGTGTTGGAAAGAAACAATAAAGAATGATCTAGCTTATTGGGAGTTAACTGCTAACATGGCACACGATAGGGATCTGTGGAAACAAAGAATCCATGTAGCCGACCCCGTCTAGTATGGGAAAAGGCTTAGTTGTTGTTGTTGTTGTTGTAAGATATTTGAAAATTCTTATGCCTTAGCTTGTAAAGTAGCCTCGACGGCAAGCCCTGATCCCGTTTCTTCAAATACGTTGTTGCACCCACTGAAAGAGAATCAACATATTATCTTGAGATGAAATTTCACCTAAATGATAAATCTAAAGCATTGACGAATGGTAAAAACTGACTCTTAGATATTGTTAGCTCAATTGTTAAAGTACTTTCAGAGACAAACATGTCTGATTTCATGAAGCTAAAATTTGGGATGATTTATATAAAAAACTCAACTCAAAAGAGGGTGAAAGAGATATTTTTAGCATAACTTGGGCTAAAGATAAAAAAACTAAAGATCTTAATTATGTTAGATGTATCAAAGACGAGGATGAAAAAATAGTGGTAATGATGATGTAAGAAATAGATAGAAAAACTATTTTTATAAGCTTTTTACTGAAAATAAAGATGTTAGTATTAACTTAGGAGAGTTAGCCAAATCATAAAAGTATATAAACAGCAATTTCTAACAACGAATTCAAAAGAATGAAGTCAAAGAAGCTCTTAACATATGAAAGGTGGTAAATCGGTAGGACTGTACAATATTTCTATAGAAGCTTGAAAAATACTAGGAGAAATAGGAATCACTTGGCTCACAAGATTATTTAATGAAATATGAAGAAATCAAAAGATGCCTAAGGAATGGAGAGTGAGTATACTTATACCCATATATAAGAACAAGGGAGACATTCTGAATTATGCGAATTATCGAGGTATCAAGTTAATGAGTCATACTATGAAATTGTGGGAAAGAATTATCGAACGTAGGTTGAGATAAGTATCAGGTACAACAGAGAACCAATTTGGATTTATGCCAGGCTGATCTACTGTTGAAGTGATTCACCTTTTGAGACGTCTTATGGAACATTTTAGAGCAAAAAAGAAAGACCTTCACATGATAGTTATTGATCTAAAAAAAGTTTACAATAGGGTACTGAATGAGGTTTTTTTAGAAAACCTTAAAAAAAAGAGGTATCCCATTGACATACATTAACCTTATAAGAGACATGTATGATGGTGCAAAAACATGTGTGAGGACTCATGAAGAAATGACAAACTTCTTTGAAGTTAATAGTGGGTTACATCAAGGATCAACTTTAAGTCCATACTTATTTATAATGGTGATTGATGAGTTAACAAAACATATTCAAGATGAAGTATCTTTGTGTACGTTATTTGCACATGACATTATGTTAGTGGAGGAGTCTAAGGAAAAAGTTAATAGAAAATTGAAATTATGGAGAGAAACATTAGAAAGCAAAGGCCTCCAACTTAATAAAACAAAGACAAAATATATAGAATGTAAGTTTGATCATTTGGTTACTTCAGAGGACATATAAATTAAAATTGGCACACATTGCATTTCAAAAGGAAAGTTTTAAATACCCAGGATCAATTTTTTAGAGTGACGGAAGAATTGATGGAGATGTTATGCATAGAATTAATGCAAGTTGGTTAAAATGGAGAGTAACACAAGATATTCTTTGTGATAAGAAGATATCATTAAAGTTAAAAGGTAAATATTATAGAGGAGCAATTAGACCTGCCATGTTTTATGGTTCTTAGTGTTAGGGCAGTTAATCATCAACATATACAAAAGATGTCTATGACAGAAATGAAGATGTTGAGATTGATGAGTGGTCATACAAGAAAAGACCTTATACATAATGAGGTTATTATAAACAAATTACGAGTGACACAAATAGAGGATAAAATGAGAGAATATTGTTTAAGATGGTTTGGATATATAGAAAGAAGATGAAAAGAAGAACTTGTAAGAAGGTATGAAAAACTAAATTTGGAAAGTATTAAAAGAGGTAGAGGACGACTACACAAGTGTTGGAAAGAATGATCTAACTTATTGTGAGTTAACTGCTAACATGGCATATGATAGGGCTATGTGGAAATAAAAAATCCATGTAGCCAACCCCGTCTAGTACGAGAAAAGGCTTAGTTGTTGTTGTTGTTTACTCTTTTTGTGGTGATAAAATAAGACCCCAAGGAAGAAACTCGAAATATAAAATCAGAATCCAGTTGTAAATGTAGTCATCATCATAAAGAGCATTAGAAATAGCTGGAGCTGTTCTATAAATTCGACTTTCAAGGTTAAATTCCACATAGTAAATCTAAAAGGAGGTTTACATGCTTTTTTGATAATCTTTTAATTCCACGCCATGGTCTCTATATACGTTGTTTGACTGATGCCTTATACAACACGCAAAGCATGTACTGCTGATGGAAAACCCATCGTCTATTCAGTGTGATGATCCTTTTATTCAACAATTAAATCACCGAGAACATACCAAAGGGAGCGGTTATCTGCGCATCCATTGTGTTCCAAAAGTTAAATGGTGGAGAGGAAATAAAGAAAGAAAGGCATACGTAGGCAGCGTTGTCTCATTCTTTTGAGCCACAGCAGAATCACATTCCGGCGCCGGAATAATAGCAGGGGAAGATTTTGGATGAATTTCATCAAATTCAAACCTTGTTACGTGCACAGGTATGTTCATCTTGGACCACAACCGAACAAAATTCGTTCTAATTCATCTCTCTCTAACACTGAGTTATTGTATTTCTAATGCAGCCAATCAATATTAATCCTCTACTTCTATCGCCCAGATTTTGGCGATCGCAAATCCAAGAAAATGAATAATGTCAAGATTCACGAAGAAATCAAAGACACCAACCAATCTGAAACGCTGAAAGAGGAAAGAAATCTCCCAACTAAGGACCGGAAAACTGAATGAATGGCTGATCAAGTGATCCCCAAGGTTGCAAGCCTCTCTGTCTCTCTCTTCGCTGTAAAATCAAGATGACGGGGTGAAGTCGACCAACAAACCTCCAGTATTCAGCTATTCATCAGGGAATTAACTGATCTGAGACCCTCAGCGTTGCACCAGGATGAAATCAATAAACCCTCGAGTCTGATATTTGTAGTTGGGGGACGAACGCATCACCGACTTTCCTTTTCTCCTTCCTTCCCGTTTTTATCGTTTGAAACGAATAGGGAAGAGACCGTTAATCCCTTCATTTTATAATTCAAAACAATTTAACGTTTATTCTCATTCTATTTTAACGTTAGTTGTTTTCCGGGGTGTCACTGCCAAACCGAGTCTTCTTGTGTGTGTGCGCGTGTGTGTGTGAGAGAGAGAGGGAGAGGAGGGGAGGGGGAGGATGGCCCGGGTGGCGAAGAACGCGCAAGTTTCCGGCGGAGACGGCAGAGTCGACGTCGACGTTCTTGCCGAAGCAAGGAAATCATGCTACAAGGTTGTTGATGTCTTCAATTTAACTATGCATCTCTGTGTCTCTACGATCGACCTTACCTACTTCCATCTTTCTGCTACTAAATAATTTCTCCATTTCAGGTCCGCGATGCCTTCTATGCCTGTCTAGAGAAGGGAATCGACAAGAAGCCCACGGAAATCGCGTCTGTTGGTCTCCTTTATCCCTCCGATTGCAAACAAGCGCGAGCCGAGTTCGTATCTCGATGCAGATCCACATGGGTGAGTATCCTTTTGCTTTTTTTGTTTATCTGAACGACCGTGTTTTTATTCTTTTGGTTTTAGTACTTTTTATTTTGTTAGCGTTTCGGTTTCCTTGAGCTTCCGGTATGCTTGTATGATTGAGAGCAAGTAGGAATAACAGGTTAAGCATTTTGATCGCCAGTATTATGCGAGGAAGAGAGTTCAGAGGCTGCTTGATACTGACGACCCTAGAAAAGGTCCCATAACTCTGCCGCAGCCGTACACCGTTAAGCCTTGATATTTTCACGCAATCGCTCACAATTATGATTTTGGTAAGCGGCAGAGTAGCCGATGTAGAAGTGTTCTCTATATGCTATTTGCATTGATCTTGTTAGCTGAACAATATGAATTTTGTATGTATGAGTGTTATATTAACTCCGTCCCATGGAAGGGATCATCTTTGGATGTTGGCCAGTCTCAAGCCCTTAAGGAGGAGGGTTGCTTCGTCATACTTTCAACAACTAGCGTAAAATTTGTCGTATAATGAATTATACAAATTATTAGTATTGTGTTTGGGTGTCTCTTCTTAGTGATGGACTGCATACCTCGATTAGAGTGAAAAGCAAGGGTCTCTACTTTTTCACCTTGATGTAGTAAATCAATTGTAGAGAGAGTTCCCACGTCATGGACGGGTGTGAGTAAAAAAGTTAGTCTTGCTTAATTGTCGCCCGAACGCAATGAATAAATTGCAGAGAGGGTTTTCATATTTTTAGTATTGACAGATGCAAGGGTAAGGAAGCTAGTCCTAGATAATAAGATTCATATTAGTTCTTACACTATTGAAACATTGTTCGGTAAGCTAATGGAGGTGGTAGATACTATGATTTAGAGAAAGATTCATATCCTATATTTATAGGAGACAAAGGAAGTTGGAGAAAAAGCAAAGGAGATTGAGAATATAAGTTTTAAATTATGATACTCAAGAGGGTAAAAGACTTGAAACGGAGTTCGTATTATCATAAATAAATATCTAAAGGATAGTGTAGTAGACATACAATGATACGGTGACCGAATCATGACGTTGAAATTAGTATTAGGAGTAAAGGTTTTGAATATGGTTTGTCCTTATGTACCCTAAGTATGATTAAAAGATAGTATAAAGACGGCTTTTTGGGAGGAGTTAGCAAAGAATTACACAAAGGGAGATGATTTGTTTAAGAGGAGACTTAAATAGACATGTTGGTAAAGAGGCATTAGGATATCAAGGTATTCATCTAAACTTTGGTTTGGGGGATATAAATGAGGAAAGTAAGGAGATTTTAAATTTTGTTATGCCATTTGATTTCTTTATAGTCAATACAATCTTCAAAAAATGAGATTAACATTTAATTACTTATAAGAGTGGTTTATCACAAACAAATTGATTATTTGAGTGAAAAAGTAGAGAAAGAAGAAAAAGGTGAATGGAGTTATTAAGACTAAATGGTGGAACTTCAAAAGTGAGAAAAAGGTATATTTAAACAGAAAGTCCTTAAAGGAGATGCTTGGAATTATATTCGTACACTTTGTGATACGTGGAACAATATGGCTATACATATTAAGAAAGTGGCAAAAGATGTCTTAGGTGAATCTAAAGGAGGTGTACTGGCACAAAAAAAGCTTAGTGGTGGAGTGAAATTGTGTAAAATAAAATCAAGGCGAAGAGTCATGTTACAAATTACATTAGTAAGATGACTAGTGAAATTTTAGAGACTTATAAGAAACCAAAGAAAGAAGCGAAAAAGTTTGTTAGTGAAGCCAAAGCTAAAATTTGTGAGAATTTATATAAAAAACTCAACTCAAAAGAGGGTGAAAAAGATATTTTTAAGATAGCTAGGGCTAGAGATAAGAAAACTAAGGATCTTAACTTTGTTAGATGCGTTAAAGATGAGGATGAGAAAATTTTAGTGACAAATGATGATATAAAAAATAGATGAAAAAATTATTTTTATAAGTTTTTTAATGAAAATAAATATATTAGTATTAACCTAGAAGAGTTAGCCAAATCAAAAAAGTATATAAACCACAATTTTTACTGACGTATTGAAAAGAATGAAGTCAAAGAGGCTCTTAAACATATAAAGGTGGTAAATCTGTAGGATCAAACAATATTTTTATAGAAGTTTGGAAAATCCTAGGAGAGACGGGAATAACTTGACTCACAAGACTATTTAATGAATACGGAGAAACCAAAAGATACCCGAGTAATAGAGAGTGAGTACACTTATAACTATATACAAGAACAAGGGAGACATTTAGAATTGTGCAAATTGTCGAGGTATCAAATTAATGAGTAATACTATAAAATTATCGAATGTAGGTTAAGACAAGTATAGAGTACAATAGAGAAATAATTTGGATTCAACCTAGGTAGATACACAATTGAAGCAATTCACCTTTTTAGACGTCTTATGGAACATTTTAGAGCAAAAAATAAAGACCTTCACATGATATTTATTGATTTAGAAAAAACTTACGATGGGGTACCTATGGATATTTTTTAGAGAACCTTGAAAAAAGAGGTATCCCTTTGACATAAATAAATCTTATAAGAGAAATGCATGATGACGCAAAAGCATGTGTGAGGACTCATGAAAGGAATGACAAACTTCAAGTTCATATTGGGTTACATCATGGATCAACTTTAAGTCCAAACTTATTTATAATGGTGATTTATGAGTTAACAAAACATATTTAAGATGAAGTACCTTGGTGTATGTTATTTGCAAACGACATTGTGTTAGTGGAGGAGTCTAAGGAAAAAAATTAATAGAAAATTGGAACTATAGAGAGAAACATTAGAAAGTGAAGGCTTCCGACTTAATAGAACAAAGACAGAATATATGGAATTTAAGTTTGATCATTTGGTTACTTCAGAGAACATATGAATTAAAATTGGCACTCATTGCATTTCAAAAGGAAAGTTTTAAATACCTAGGGTCAATTTTTTAGGGTGACAGAAGAATTGATGGAGATGTTATGCATATAATTAATGCAAGTTGGTTAAAATGGAGAGTAACACAAGGTATTCTTTGTGACAAGAAGATACCATTAAAGTTAAAAGTTAAATATTATAGATCAGTAATTAAACCTGTTATGTTTTATGGTTCTGATTGTTAGGCAATTAATCATAACACTTACAAAAGATGGTGGCAGAAATGAAGATGTTGAGATGGATGAGTGGTCATACAAGGAAAGACCATATAGATAATGAGGTTATTAGAAACAAATTGGGAGTGAAACTAATAGAGGATGAAATGAGAGAATATCGTTTAAGATTATTTGGACATATAGAAAGAAGTTCAAAAGAAGCGTCAGTAAGAAGGTATCAAAAACTAGATTTTGAAAGTATTAAAAGAGAGAGGATGACTACAAAAGTGTTGGAAAGAAACAATAAAGAATGATCTAGCTTATGTTGAGTTAAGTGCTAACATGGCACATCATAGAGCTTTGTGGAAACAAAGAATCCATGTTGTTGTTGTTCTTTGTGGATGGCAATATCTCCAAATACTTCCTCCCTTTTGGCTAATTTAGAGAAATGTTCCTACCTTTTCTTGGACAATTTCGACCTGTAGATTGATTTGTGTTACTTAGCCTGAGGAGAACCATCAAAAGTTGTTTAACAATATTATAAAAGGACAAATGAAATATGTGTAAAACATGGGAAACTGTGGAAATACTTCAATACAATAAACATTTTATAGTAGGGTCCATTTTGGTAATTGTTTTTTCATTTCGGTTGATTCTCAAAAGTTAATGAGAAAATCTTCAAAACACGAGAAAGAGTTTTGGCAAAAAGGAAGAAAATTAGAAATACAATGCAGGGTTTTATTGGTTTCTATTGTAGGATACAACTGTTGTAGCTACAGGAGCCATGGCTCAATGCGCTTTAGCAGCATATCATAAAATGGCCATAATACCTGTTTTGTTGCTTATGTATCAAATGATATAACCCTGTAACTTATGATACTACTACAACTATGCCTTTTCCCATACTAGATGGGGTCTGCTCCATGGATTATTTGTTTCCACAAAGCCCTATCATAATTTGTAGAAGCCATGGTAGATAAGTCCGATAAAATTTTGTGCTGCCTGTCGGAAGCCTAACGTAACCCTCCTCCTTTATCCGAGCTTGGGACCAGCCATGTAAGGGTGATCCCTTACATGGGTGGAGCTCCTGTAACTTATGATACATCATAATAAATTTTAATCTTTGACTTCGTTCTCCCCGACACACACACGCATGCTCGAACACATATAAATAGATACGTGTGTATATATATATATATATATACACATGCATATTATTCATATAAATTTGCATATATCATTTAATCAATTTTTCCATTTTTTTAATTCTTTGTTTACTTGAAATGTTACATGTAAATAGTTATGCATCCTGAAAGTTGCAGCAAGCATCATGTATATGTGAAAGACACAATATATAATCTGTTGATATTTATGACAGCTTTGATCTTCCATTTTGGAACTTCAAGCATATTCATGCTGAATTTACATCACCGGTGTTAATAAGATGTTTAAACCACTGGATTTGTATCTTCTGTGTGTATTCCTGTGTGACACAGTAAGAGAACAGTATTGAGTTGTGACTTACCTAATATGAACATCTGAAGCTGAAAAAGAAAAAACATGCTACTATGGTTGTGGAAAGTGCTTACTGGTGTGGCTCTCTTGTGTGGCTTTCTTTTGACAACTTTAGCATATCTTTTTGAACTGGAGCATTTTTCATGCTGAAAAAATACTGAATTTGGTGAACATGCAGAACATAGAGAAGTGAATTAGACTACCCCTTTAATCACTTTTTGTTGTTCTCTTCAATCAGATATTTCCAGGCAGAAAATTTTCTTGAATTGATTTCTTTCCTATCTTTTATAAATATGAAATTCTGAGTCCCATTACTGAGTTGCATTTAGTTATAGGTTCTTATTTTGTTATGGACAGGAAAACCTGTGCTTGCACGCAGGGTTATTTCTGAGGATTTGCAGTCAAATCTTCTCCATGAGCTATTGCCTGTCTAGGTTATGCATATACATTTCTTTTTAAGATCATACTTAACCAGGCCGCTGACCTAGTGTAAGGCTTGGTTTTATGTGACCAGGCAAACAATTATTAGTCAATGATGGAGTGCAACCAACAGTTTTGAATGTCTTCTTCTGACAATATCTGAATACCTATTTTCTTTTCTCTTGACAACAGTTCCTGTTCTTTCTTTTGCAAAATGAACTTCTTGTAGGTTGTGAGGACATAGAGTTTATGGTCCACGCCTTTGAGGTCAAGACTCTGATTTACATATAGGCTGGATCTGCTCTGAGGGTTGAACTATACCTAATCTATTGTGGACCACTCTCATGTTGTGTTAAATATCAGCAGGACCTATATATCATCCTAGAACTTGTCCATCAAACCTGATTTATTGTTGTCCTAGTCTTCTGGATGAGTTATTTACTTTAAGCTTTCATATTGGATTTTTTACATTGCATTGATGCATCATACGTGTGAGGAAATAGTTATATACTGATAACTGATGTCATTGAATTCAGGAGCATTTCTGGTGTAGGGTCTTGTGCTTGCTGCCAACGACTTCACAATGGCGCAGGACTATCAAGTTAGAGGATTGACATATTCGGCAGTGTATGAAGAACTTGTGTTGGGTGAAATGTTGCAGGAGATATGACTCTGAAAGAGATTGAGGATATATCAATCCTCTAGTTTAATTTGAAAAGGGTAAAGAATCTGTTAGTTGTTAAAAAGAAAATAGGTTTGCTGCCCTTCCTGGTTTCAGAAACCTCTTTTCTTTGAGAATGAAACTGTATTAAATGTTTCTATATGGACAATATCTGCTTTACTTCCTTCTGATTTGCGTTCTTGGGATCATATGCTTTGAAAATTCCTATCATCAGTGAATATATTGTTTAGAAGGATATGCTGTAGGTTATATAGTCAAACGGTAGGAGGTAGGTACTAAAATGATCCTAAAAAGCCTAGCCAGGGATGGACTTGAAACTAATCTGTCTAATCATTAAGGTAAAAAAGGAAGAAAAAGCATAAAACTATATTAAAATGTGTATATACGTTTACAGGCATACAAAGCAAACTATGTTCTTATACGGTAAGGTGAAGCAGCATAATAGATCATCGTTGGTTTACAATATTATCATGAGTATGAAAATTATATTGATAATGATACCATGTCTGGACTACAGTTCTACTTTATTCATTTAAAGCTGTTTCAGAGACTGAATCCTTAGTGAAGTGCCGCTGAAATTGATTTGGTGATACCCTAACACTAAAAAGAATAAATAAATATATACAAATGGATAATTAGTTCTAAAAGCTAAAGTAGATATAAATCAATAATTAGCACATTACATTTATACTCACTCTTAAATTTCATTTGACAGCCTTACCAGAGCTTCTAGATGAGTCGATAGTGGCTTGCCTACGAGAACTCGATGGCTAGTTGCTGACTAGTCTACAAGGGCTGTAGAGCAACCTCAGAATAGACAGATAATCCCATTCTTTTCTGTGAGGATAAAAAGCTTTGGTTCTTCACAAGTTTGCCCTCTTTGTATTTAACAGTATAATGCCTTCCTCACAGCAGCCCTTTGACAGTTTTGTGGTGAGGGTTGGCCCTACGGTATGTCAGCAGTTCGACGCCCAGGTGGGTGCATAACCCTGCTTCCCTATACAAAAAAGGTTCAGTATGGCCGCTGACTTGTATGATTTTGTGTACCCAGCTTCGGCACCCCATTGTGAAAGGTAAAAAAGAAGACAAACAGTAGTAGTTAAACTGCTCATGAAACTTCTAATAGGACTTTGAAACTTTGAGGACCATAAGCCCATAAAAAATGCATGTTTATAGCCTACTTGGATGATGGACAAAGTAGGCTGGTGGAAAAGACCTTGTCTATCATTAGCAAGATGAAAGATCGTAAACAGAGGTTTTGGCTTAAAACGTCTGTTTCGGGGTGCAAAGGCACTTCACATAGTTGAATATATATATATATATATATATATATATATATATATATATATATATATATATATATATATATATATATATATATATATATATATATATAAGCCTTTTCCCATATTAGATAGGGTAAGTTACATGGATTCTTTATTTTGATGGAGCCCAATCATGTGTGCAATTAACTCAATGTAAGTTAGATCATTCTTTATTGTTTTCTAGTGAATCTATACATATATTGTGATTGGATCCTACCCTACTCATGCCGATCTTTTGTTTTTGGATGGTGTGAGTGTAATAAAAGTATTTTTTATACTTTTCAAAGCCTTATAGAATTTTTGAAATTACACTCATACTATTCAAAAACAATGAGTATACATATATATATATACATATATATATATATATATATACATATACATATATATATGTATACATATACATATATATATACATATGTATATATATATGTATATATACATATATATATACATATATATATATATATATACATATATATATACATATATATATATATATATGTATATATATATATACTTAAATATATTTTATCATCTCAACTGTTCAATCTTTCATATGAACGGTGGAGTTAATAAAGCAAAAATGCACATGGTCATTAAATAAAAAGTACTACAATATACTTTTAATGTAAATCTCTACTATTTATTATGCTAATCAAGCCATGATTTTTTTTAATAGATTTGAGCATGAATAGGGTTCGAGCATTTACCATTACCTCATATATAGAGTAGTTTTAAATGCGTAATGTCTTTCGGTATATAATCTTGGATAAACATCTCTTACTATTTGATTGGTATGATCATGAAGATTTGAATTAGAAGTATCCTTATACTTTTGTATTCTGTATTTTTGTTTTGTCATTCCAATCATTCATCTCAAATATTGAAGAATGGAGTTGTTTATTAAAGATTATGAACCGAGAGACATTATATATATATATATATATGAAATGGGGAACAACTTCTAATTAGATTTCAGCAACAGGGCAAAACAAGAAAATTGTGTAGGAAGAATTGATGAACACGTCCTTTTTAAAGTAGTGTGCTTTAACCAACTGAGAAATGCCTTCTTTATATATATAAATATAACACGAGGGGACTTCTTCTAGTGAACCCTAGGACATAGAGATCTTGGTCCGGCAAAGGGTCTTTGTTATCATCCAGACGACATGCTGATGCCAAGATGATGATATGCATTTGGCCATCCTTATCCTTTCAAGTGGTCATTTTCTTCAGGTATGTGTCGTGTAAAATAATAGAGATTTCCTATTCAAGAAAATCACATGCACAAGCGTAAATATCTCTTTTTTGAACTAGTCTGTTTTATTTCTGAGTGCGATGAGGAGTGATCTTTAATATGACTGAATATAGCAATCTATTTTGGCTTACGTGTATGTCCTTTTTGCTAAGAAGATGCAAATTATGGTTGATGAGGTCATATATATATATATATATTGAGAGAGAGAGAGAGAGAGAGAGAGTGAGTGGTATATGCTCAAACCTTTTCATGCTTAAATCTAATTAAACATCTTTATGGTTTAATTGATTGATTAATAGTGTAGATTTGAATTTAAAAAATGAATTGTATAATTTGCATTAAATACGAAAAGTATAATAAGATAATTTATTTTTTATTTTCAAATCTTTACCATTAATCATGTCGATCTAATGATGGAGGATATATATAAGAGACTTCAATTCTAATAAATTCAAATTAATTTCAATAATGTTTTCTTTAAAATTTAAAAAGAAGAAGTGCCCATGTGAATAAAGTGTACTCGTAAAAAATATACATATATTTTTTTATTTTTGCATTTAACTTTTAACTATTTAAAGATAGATTGTTGAGATTTATTTGGATTTGCTAGTACTTAAGTAGGTTAACATGGTTCACATATATATATAAAATAAGAAGAAAAATAGGAGGAGGAAGAGGTGGTTTCCTTCGTGAGATTTATCAAAAAGCATGTGGCAAAATAGTCTACGCGGTTGGTACTGAATTTGGTTTGGTTAAAAGAAAAGGCACGCCATTAAAGTATGCCTGCTGGTACGTTGTCTGCTTCTTTTTTTCTTTTTCCTTTTTTTGGCTTTATGTTTTCATTTTTCTTTTCCTCTTTGGTTTCTAGAATGATGCGGATTGCCTTTCCAAAAGAAACACGAGATCCGATTGTCATGGGTTGGTAGGTAAGATCTGAAATATTCTAAGATATCAGGTCAACCTGTAGACGTTTAGTCATGACCCAAAATGTGTCTTTATTAGGGGTGTTCACAGCTCGGTTTGGCACGGCCATAGTCTAACCTCGAATGAAACCATCACTGAAGAGTTCTTAATATTTTGAGAACTGAAACATGGTATGATCAGAATTGAACCGGTGGTTTTGATTTGGTTCGGTTCGGTTCGGTTCGGTTTTGAATTATGGTTCTTATTGTAGTACAACATAAAATTAACGATTGAAGAGTTAGGTTGCAAGTTACCGTACCCCACAAAAAAAAATATCATGTGGTTAGTGACCACATATAGATGCTATATTTGATCTTAGCCAAAAGGCCAAGAAAGGATGTCTTGTTGGGTGTCCTTAATGATTTTTATAATGCTCAATGTATCTTTCAATATGTTTCCTACTTAATAGAGGAATAAAATCATCCATCGTACATTTGGTTTGGTTTGGTTTAAGCATTGGAACGGTGAACTAAATTGTCAATTCTAGTTCCTAATAGAACCCAACTGAACCAAACAGTTTAACATCTAGAACCAAACCACCAATTTGATTCGGTTCCAGCAGTTCCTTGAATACCCTTGGTCTTTGTCCACTCGATTCACAAGATGCAAGGCTTCGGACTCTCCGTTGTAAAAGGAAAAAAAGTGAAGAAAATGGAATGGTGCTTAGATTTTACGTGTATTTTGACATGGTATAAGGACAGCTCCTGAATTACACATGACCGGTTTGGATCCTGCCCAAATTCTACAGAATTTGAATGAAATTGGGTCTAGGACTAACTGAAACCAAAACCAAAACCAAAACCACTTGATTGAACCTGAAATTTTACGAAACTGTGGGGGTTTGATTCGAAAAAGCCCACAGTTCAGTTATGGTTCTTCTTCCTACAAAATCATAACAAGAATTGGCGGTTCAAATCGGCATCAAATTATTCATAAGTTTTCTTTCAATTTTCATCTTCTTCTCACTCGTTACTTTTTATAGCTCATTTTGGTTTTTGGTTCAACTCGAAATGTGGGTAGAACGCTGATAGGTCACTATTCATGGTTTTGGGTCAATCAGATTCAGGTATTGCCTATCCAGAATTACAAGCAATACAAATAGATGGTATCGAAGGTGGACTTGAGTGGGAGTGCAAACCTACCTCTCTCTCTCTTTCTTTTCATCAAAGGTGGACTTTCACTGAAGAACAAGTTACAAGAAATGGTTCGTAAAGCATCATATAATCAAAGAAGGGGAACTTCCAACAAGAAATACACGAAATTTTACGTTATAAATTATATGTCAACAAAGAAGAAATAGAAAAATCACGTATGCAACAAATTGTCCATCTTGCTAAGACTTTGCAGATGACTATAATATGATTCGCTTCACTCAGTGGTTTTAGACATATGACCAACTTACGAAAACCCTTGAGCATAAAGAACCTCTTGGAAGCAAAAGTACTTCACCCATACACTCTTCACCATTTCTTTTTCACCTTAGTGGGAGAGAGAAGTGGAAAAGGAAGAAAAAGAAGAGGAGGAGAGATTGCAAGGAGTTATGGACAGAAAGCTGAGCGGCCACTACGTGCCACTCTTAAAGCCAGAAAAATGATCTCTCATCGCTCCACTCCCTCTCAATCTTTTTGGAGAGAGAAGGAAGGAGAAAAGAGAAACAGACAGGGGAGGAAGTTGAAGGCTGCTTCTCTCTCTCTCTCTCTCTCCTATGCAAACCTACCTCGTGGCCCTTTCCTATCATCAATCTAACGTGATTAAGGGCTAAGCAAACATAAGATTTGAATTCCACAAACAGTTAGGAGTAGGTTTTCTTCTGACCATCACTATTCTTGGCCATTTTCCCAGCGATTTGGTGAGTGGCCGGCGGTGATAATGGTACCAAAGGATAGGGCTTGCTGAGATCTTTCCAATGACTTCTTATTTGTGAGATTTGGTGGTCGAAGTAGACTGGTAGAAATGAGAAACCAAAAGAGGGTCGACAACGACCACCAACTCGACCAAGACTGAGTCATGGGAGGGAACGGGTTGGGGCTAGTGGACTGGATTCGGGTTTGATATAACCCGACACCCAGATTCTGGATCCAAATGAACTGTGTCCAGCCAACGTGCCAATTAATGTGTCCTCTTCTATATTGAACCGTGTCAATGTCAACTTATTGGAGGCATACAGCCATGACGATGTCATCATGATATAAGCATGATGTCACGATGATGTCAGAAACTTGCTGGTTCTTGTTTGGTCTTATGTTGTGTTCGGGTTGTTTTCGTGTCAATGTTGTAGTATCGGGTTGGATTCCTATTGGACCAGTGGGTCGACAACAACAACTAAGCCTGTTTTCATACTAGATGGGGTCAACTACATGGATTCATTGTTTTCACGTAACCCTATCATGTGCTATGCTAGCAGTTAACTCAATATAAAATAGACCATTTTTTATAGTTTCTTTGCAATACTTTTATAGTCGTTCTCTTCTTCTTTTAACAATCTAAATTTTCATATCTTTTTAAAGGAATGTCATTTGGTCATCTTTCTACATGTCCAAACTATCTTAAATGATTTTCTTTCATTTTATCCTTTTTGGTGATACTCTCAATTGGTTTTTAATAACCTCATTATGTATACAGTCTTTCATTTGTGACCACTCATCTATCTCAACATCTTCATTTATGCTACGAACATCTTTTGCAAATGTTAATGACTAACTACTCAACACTCTAATAATAAAATATAGTAGGTCTAAATGTTGCTCTATAATATTTACCTTTTAACTTTAATGATATCTTCTTATCACATAGAATATTGATGCTTCTTTCTATTTTAACCAACCGGTATTAATTCTATATATAACATCTCCATCAATTTTTCCATCACTTTGAAAAGTTGACCCTAGGTATTTAAAACTTTTCGTTTGAGAGATGAAATGTGTGTCAATCTTAATTTCTATATCGTTTTAAGTACCAAAATGATCAAACTTACATTCCATATATTATGTCTTTGTTCTACTAAGTCAGAAGCCTTTACTTTCTAACATTTTACTCCGTAGTTCAAATTTCCTATTAACTTTTCTTTAGACTCTTCCACTAACACAATGTCATATGCAAATAACATACACAAGGTACTTCATTTTTAATATATTTTGTTAACTCATCAATGACCAATACAAATAAATATAAACTTAAAATTGATCATTGATGTAACCCAATATTAACTTCAAATGAGTTCGTCATCGCTTCATGAGTCCTCACACAAGTTTTGTACTGTACTATATGTCTCTTATAAGATTTATTTATGTCAATGACATACCTCTATTTTTCAAGGTTCTCCAAAGAACATCTCTTGACACTCTATCGTAAGTTTTTTGTAGATCAATAAATATCATTCGAAGGTTATTCTTTTTGCTCTAAAATATTTCATTAGACGTCTCAATAGGTGAATCACTTCAATAGTAAATCTATCGGGTATGGATCTGAATTGATTCTCTATTGTACTCGATATTTGTCTTAACCTATGTTTGATAATTCTTTCTCATAATTTCATAGTATGACTCATTAACTTGATACCTCAATAATTAAAATAATTTTGAATATCTTTCTTGTTCTTACATATGGGTATAAGTGTACTCGCTCTTCGTTTCTCGAGCAACTTTTAGGTTCTCTATCTTTTATTAAATAGCCTTGTGAGCCAAGTGAGCCCAATCTCACATAGGATTTTCCATACTTATATAAAAATATTGTTTAGTCATACAGATTTGCTAACCTTCATATATTTAAGGGCCTACTTGACTTCATTTTTTTAGAGACGCTGATAAAAATTACGGTTTATATACTTTTCTAATTTGGCTAACTCTCCTAAACTAATACTAATATCTATATTTTTATTAAAAAACTTATAAAAATAATGTTTTCATTCATTTTTTATATCATCATTCACCATTAGAATCTTCTCATCATCGTCTTTAATGCATCTAACAAAAGTAAGATCCTTAGTTTTCTTATCTTTAATCTTAGTTATCCTAAAAATATTTCTTTTACCTTGTTTTGAGTTAAGCTTTTATATAAATCCTCCCAAATTTTGGCCTTTGTTTCACTAACGGTCTTTTTTGCTTCTTTTTTTGTTTTCTTATAAGCATCCAAAGTTTCACTAATCTTCTTAGCATAATACAATTTGTAACATGCTTTCTTTGCCTTGATTTTATCTAAGGCCACTTAACTAATATGCATAGTTATATTGTTCCATATATTAGAAGGTTTACCTATATAATTTCAAACATCTTCTTGAAGAACTTTTTTGTTTAAATAGATAAACTTTCTCACATTTGAATTTCCTATGATAATAAAAGAAAGGGAAACAAATTTTCAATGAGTGGATCCCAACCTTTTTGCACAAAGCAATTGCAAATAGACCCATTCACCGAGAGCTACTGCTAGTGGAGAGTT
Source organism: Brasenia schreberi (assembly GCA_036023115.1). NCBI lineage: Eukaryota > Viridiplantae > Streptophyta > Magnoliopsida > Nymphaeales > Cabombaceae > Brasenia > Brasenia schreberi. The sequence goes on from JAYKKT010000047.1 coordinate 1,942,529, forward strand.
CGACTCTTAGAAGATGCATGTGTGGAGTCGTGTGTTAGGCTTCGGCCTTCACTTGTAACCAGGAAAAAAAGAAGCAAATGTACTTATCATGCATCCATTTTCTCTCATTTTTTAGGTGAAGGGGAGAAGAAAACAGCCACTTTTGGTCACCTGAACTGAAACTATTTTTCTTATTGCTGACGCTTCTTACAGAGTAAACTATGGTGTCTCCATACACAGTCCCACAATCACAAAAGAGATAAAATTACTATGACATAACTCTACAGCGACTTAACATAGGTAAGAGCACTAACTTGCAAGCCTTGTATACTTTACCCATATATATATTTAATTCCTGTGCTTGAAGATACAAGACTAACTCCAATCCCTTTTACTAAAACCTGGTAAAGAAGAGCTAAAACATGGGCATCTGATATGTATTTCCTACCTACATCCCCAATCCTTCCTTTTTTTTCTTTTTTCTTTTTCCCATGGTTTGCTGATTGGTCGTCGACTCGGGTAAATTGCAAAGCACAAGGTCAAGCTTTGGGGATTTATTTATAGAGCCATGTACATAATTCTGTCATCCGGATTAATGGCGACGATTGTAGCTGCTGGATTAAGCCTCTTAATGAAGGATGAAGATGGTGATGCTATCATTTAATGGTGACGTTCGAGTTGAGGGATTGAGGAAGAGGAAGATGGCCATTCTCCTGCAAGCTTTTGCCGGTCTCGTAGAGGCATTGTCGCACTGGGGTGAAGGTGATACCCAGGGCCTTGATCTTCTCGTTGGTGAATTTGTAAGGTTTGGCCCTTGGCTTCCCCTCATCCTTGCACCTGCACCAACAAGTAAACCATGATAAGCTAAAGCTTTTCTATTTTTTGATTGACAAGCTAAGGCTGGCCATGGAGTTTTTATTCTTTAATACAAGACAGAGCTCAATGGCGACATAGAATCCATATAGAACATAGGACTCAATTATCATGGGAGTAGAATTTAAACATTTGGAAGTCCATATGATGTTGATGCCAAAAATTTATGATCTCCATGTCATTTCAAGGTGTCCCATTTCGGCGACAATAGATCCATGTTAAAAATGTGGCATTTTCAACGAGGAATCAAGTCAAAATGAACACGAGAAGCATGAGTGTTATAATAAACTTAGTCTTCTACGGTACGAGCTGACCCCACTTAGTGTGGAAAAAGGCTTGTTTAGATCTGGTCGAGCTCTTATGGGGCACACCTAGATCACTTGGTCAGTATTTGTACAACTTTTGTTCTGCTGAAGAAAGGGTCTCTATCATATGGAGTCATAAAAGAAAGACCTAATTTTGCTGGTTGAAATGAGCAACCTGGGTCGTGTAGGAAGCACAATATGATTTTGCTTAAAACAATAACTTCTTTGATTAAGAGAAAGAACTTTCGGGTTTTATTATTTCATTGAGTCAAAATAAGTAATTTATTTTTGACATATTAACGTATTTTAATTTTATTTAAAATAAGTAAGCACAACAAAAAAGTGTCATCGTTTCATGGCATAAGTGACATATAACTATCACCTATAACGACGCCCAAACATAAGAAAATTTAATCAATTTAAATATATTTGAGGAAGGCAATTAATAATTTCTTACAAGTAAAATGAGCCAAATCAAATAATGAAAGTTCTCGTGTCTTCGTGTCCAATTTTTGAAGACATTTATGAACTTGTTTTTGAAACGTGCATGGATAAACGCAAGCCGCAGGGAAATAGCTCTCCACCGGTCGTAGGTCAAACATGCCATGCCTATGGACACTGGCCGGGCCCTAAACCAAAACGTGGGCTTCAGCCATGGCTCAGGCCGTCTGGGCACATCAAGTCTAATTCAAAATTCAGAAAAGAATGACTAGCAAAAATTTAACGAAGAGAATGACAATTAAGTTCTTGGCCTCACATACTCCTACCGACACCTACGAGAATAAGAAGGGAGATGAAAGAAGCTCTAATTAAGAAATATGAGAAACTAGATGATAAATATATTAAAAGAAGAAGAGAAAGACAACAATAAAGAAGTATGTAACTCTAGTTGAGTTAAATGTTAGTATAATTACCCAATCAAACTCTATATAAACAAATAATCGGTGTAGAGATTCTATTTGTATTCGTATGAGAAAAAGTTCAGTATATATATATATATATATAAGAAAAATGAAACATGTCAGATTGTAATATATTTATCTTTGCTTTTGGATGATATGCGTGTAATTTATAATTTTTTAAAAGATTTTAAAAAAATATAAAAAAAATATTGTTATTATACTCTATAAACACATACATAGGGTTAAAAGCTCTCTTTTTTTCTTTGTTAAAGAAGACAAGTTTTGAACTAATTATATTTTAGTGCGTTTAGCTCCTTAATTAAGGGGTGAAATGGGATCCACAAGACCCAACAACTTCACCAAATAATTTCAAATCAGCGTAAAGCCATTGATGGCCGGCGCAATCATTCGTTGAACGAGAGCAATATCTGCCATCACTAACTTTGTAGAAATTGATGCCTACATCATTGCCCGCCAATTTGCACAAGCCAACAGTCCACAAGGGGTCGACAAGTTTCACTCAAATGTCACAAGTTTGGCACAATCATATATGATGTCTTCTGTCTTAGATCTATAAATAAAATAAGAATATGCATGCATAATTTATTTTATTTGATCATTAAATATAAATAAATAAGAATAAAATGGATATGATGAGGAATATCCCACACAAAAATAAAAGAAATAATTAATAAAAGATTAGTTTGATATTTCTTTTTTTTAAAAGGAGTCGAAGCCTAACATACCTGGACATGCATCCAGTAGTTGAACTCTCCACCAATAGCAACGGTGTGTTAAGGCAAACACTACGGGCGCTAAAGATTAGTTGAATGTCATACTATTCAGAATCTTCCTTTTAGATATAAATATAGTTTTAGTCATGTTCTTAGCAACGTTAAGCGTCCTACAAGATATATTGACTAGAGGATACATGGCTAGCATGCATATTATGAATTTTATAAATAACTCTATTTCGACTTTTATTATTTGGGTTTTAATGTTTCGACTGTTTTCTGACAATTTTTTCTCTAATGGAAATTATTTTTTATCATTTTAGACAATCAAAATATGCTCGACGACAACAATCGGAATTAGGTGTTATTGTAGAAATGCAACTTACTTGGTAGGGATTGGGTACTCTGGAAATAGTTTGGCGAGGATGCCGACGATGTCGCCGCGGTGGAGCATGGACTCGGCGCAGAGGTACCGGCCGGAAGCAGCGGGGTTCTCAAAGACGAGGATATGGGCTAGGGCGACGTCCTTCACATGGACGTAGGCCTGGACCGAGTTGGCGTAGGTCTTGACCGCTCCGGTCAGGTACTTCAGGATGTGCACCGTGCTGGCGTTCACTGTGGGCTGCAGCAGCGGACCCAGCACCAGGACTGGGTTCACCACCACTAGGTCCACCATCTTCTCTCTCGCCACCTCCCACGCCTTCTGCTCCGCCACCGTCTTCGCGAAACAGTACCAATTCTGCAAAAAACCATAATTCTCTAATTTCAATATGAGAATATGATAATACGGTACCTGGTAATGCAGCATACTCATTCATCAAGACTGAACAAAAGGCAGAACCCTAGTGATCAATTGAAACTGAAAATTGTCTCTAAGACTTGGTTTTAATACAATGGGGAGGTCGAAGCCAGATAATCTCATTTGATTATTTCTTATGAAGTTTATCTGGAAAAGAGCTCCTTGGATAAAATAATGATCAGTCGCATTAATAAGCTCGGAAGCAAAGAATTATTTCTTGTTTTCATGAACCAACCTTGGTGTTCTTGCAGTATTCAAGGTCGCTCCAGCAATTCTCATCGACGACCACGTCTGGGTTCCTGTTAGGATCCATGTAAACGGTACCAATTGAAGAAGTAAAGACAACGCGCCGAACTCTGGCTTCTGCGGCCGCCTCAATTACGTTCTTCGTGCCTCTTACTGCCGGTTCTATCATTAGTTCCTATTTGATTTTAATAACAAAGAAAAACAACCGTTACCATCTTTTCATCTTCTTCTTTTCATGGTAATTCTTATTAAAAGTGGGATCTATGATCGGTGTTGTAGAGTTACCGGATCGTCGGTGACCGGAGAGGCGGTGTGGAAAACTCCCTGGCATCCTTTGATGGCGTGGAGAAGGCTATCGTAATCGAGAAGGTCCGCTCTCAACAATATCAATCTCTCAGCCGCCCCCTCGAGGTTCCTCAAGTGGCAGTTCTTTGGATCATCTATAGAAGAAAAGCAGCACATCGCAAAGTTGATATTATTCTTCGTTTTTCTTATCATACTATCATTCTTTTTTGAAAACATACAATTGAAAAGAGCTAGTTAATCTTATTAAGAAACCTTGGAAGAAACCGTAGAACGACATACACTCTATAAATTCACAAGTTCTTTCATCCACAATACAACTTAGTTAACTTGCAATACTTACTAGCTAAACACTGATTAATTTAACGAACAATATCTCTCTTCTTACGTCTCAAAGAATATCTTACTCTGCATTATCCAATATTAATACTCTTCAAAGAAAAACAAATCCTTGTGTCTTACAGCGTTCTACATGAATGGGGATACTGACCTGGATTCCTAACAGTGCCTCTTACGGTGTACCCCTTCTCCAGGAGCATCTTCACCAACCAGGAAGCGATGAACCCTCCCGCTCCGGTGACGCACACCATCTTGCCGGAGTCAACCATCGGACCGTCTACCCCCATCTTCTTATACGAAGACGATGATGATTAACGGCTCACGACGCGCACCTACATAACCAAACAAGCCGAAAAGAATGAACTTCAGCGAAACGTGATCCTCAAAAAGAAACAATAAGAGGCATTGCCGGAGGTTAGCCACCTTCTGTCTCTCCGAGCAAAGACTGTGAAGCTGCGTGACAAGGTAGCGTGATACGGCCACCCTTATAAAGCGAGCCTCCCGGCCTCCCTTACCATAACCATGGTTAAATATGAACCCTCCACCATGGTTTACTCGACCAAGGTTGGGTTTATATACGTGGGAACAAGAGTGGTGGCGGCTGCTGAAATCTTTGCAGGAGGCACACAGAGAAGCTTCTCAGCTCTTTTGACCATGAGAGGCCGAGTGCGCGTGATGACGTGGCAAAGAAGGGTCCACGTAGTAAGACCTTATTGGAGGAAACGTGACGTGGCATGACTAAGACCATTGGATTGACTTGTCATCTGAGGTGGGGTTCAGTAAAAAAAATGATGTGGGATGGCGGGGGCGTGGACGATGGAGATGTGCTCTCACTCTTTCCTCATCTTTCTTTATTTTCTCTTTCCGTCTGTTCTTTTCTCACCAACCTAGGGTTGTTTCTAGAAAAATAGTAAGTGGAAAGTTTATGAATATCGGGCATGATTGAGAATATCGGCTTAGCTTTCGAGAAATGGCAAGAAAATGATCCAAAGATGTATAAAAGAGCACAACGAGCAGCAGCTCACCCGGCTAGGGGCTTTTACTATCAAGTTGAACCTCATGAGCTCGATACCCATAAGGTAGCCTCTTCCTACTATATCATATATATATATATATATTATTAGGTAGTGGTAAATGTTCAAATCTTATGTGTTTAAATCCACTCAAACATCTCTACTATTTGACAATGATTGAAGTGATAAAAAAAAGTATTTAAAGCACATGATTCATTAAATATAAAGTATTATACCGATAGTGACATGGTAATTCAAATCTCCATAGTTCATGAAGAAACTTGAATCATTTCGATTTAATTTACTTATGATGACATGAAACACGAACATAGTGATAACCACATTTTATACAAAAATTAGTTGTGGTGATGATTGTGGCGTATTTTCACTTTACCTACCCTGAGACAAGATGTCAACATGTTTTCACACCCACCACGACTTGGAGATGTCAGCTTTAAGCAGCCTCCTTTTCATTGTAATGAAGGTCTCAAAGAACAAACTTTCTTTTTTTAAAGAAAAATAAAAAATTATGGCGACGGAGTGATCTAAGCACAACAAGGTGATTTTTTTAAAATTTAAAAATAAACAATTAATTATTTGACAAGTCTTATGAGTAGAGAAAACCAGTGCTGGGGGAGATATAACCCATAGTGGGTCGGCCCGGCTTGACCGGGATTAGTCAGGGTCCCTGTCAGCTTCTTTTTTTTTCTTAAGCGGGACGGCGAAACCAATCTCACATGCATGCATGCAACCCCCTAGGAAATCGAACTTGGGACCAGCATCACGGGAGTCACATAGCTATGCTAGGTGAGCTAATGCTCTAACTCCGTTGCTGGTGGTGGGGAGTCCGATTCCGTGAGGGTACGTGTTAAGCTTCGGCCTTCTCTTGTACCAATAAAAAAAAGAAAATTATATGGTAATTATGTGTTTGTTCTTCATCCTTTGCTGGTTACTTCATTTTTGGCGATTTATATGTTTTTGGAGAGGATTATTTGTTTTGAGCAAAACAGAAAAGTCTTATATGGGAGTTGATTAGTGAGTTTAGCTTCTCCAAAAGCAATGAGTGCGCAGGTGTCAATGTGGACAAGATCCAATTACTTATATATTTACATATATATATATATATACATACATATATATATATATACATACATATATATATATATATATACATACATATACATATACATATACATATACATATATATATAGATATATATACATATAGATATGGATATATATATGTATATGTATATGTATATGTATATGTATATGTATGTATATATATATATGTATATAGGTTGAGATCAATTAACGAGGATCTACATTGAGACAAAGTCCCACCCAAAATTGGGGAAGTTATTGAAAATAGCCTGAAGTTGATCCAAATGTTATTGTCATAGTTATTCATTTATACCCAACCAACAACCAACAACTAAACAGAAAGAGCTGTGGGTCTCTTGGCTAGGCCGTTGACTTGAAAGAACCTTCATCTTTGAAGGTTATGAGTTCAATACCCAGTGCAGCCTCTTACTACGGTTCTTTCTCATTAGCTTGCCTTTAAAGAAAGAAGGGCCTTGATCAATCTTTCTAGTACTGAAGTAGATAAATGTAGTTCCAAGCATTGAATTTGTGACATCCCAACCCCTTCTATTTTTTCTTCTTTTGTTATAAAGGGAGCCCGAAGCCGACCACACACACATACACATGCACCCCAGGGAGTCGAACTCCCCACCAGCAACAAGGATGTCACGAGCCCTGCTGGTTGAACTAACGTTGTCTCTGCTCGCGACGCCTTACTTTAATGAATTGCTATTGAGTTTTTTTTTCAGCCATATCACTATCTAATTCATTTTAAGATTTGGGCTTCTGGTCATCTTTATTTTTTTTCCTGTTCAATTTTTTTTTGATATATTAAATATAAAAAAGTATCTTAAAGGAACTCATGCTATTCTATCTTAGTAGGGATTGAGTCAGGTGATCGGGGCGATCATGATCTGGCACCACGACCCATTCTTATTCCATTACTATGACGTGAATTACTTGCATGCATTTTTGTGCATGGTCATGATCTCCCAAATTACATGATCCAGCGTGCTTAAAGAGTTCCTGGAACGGCGAGTACTCATAGAACGTGTTTGCAATGCTGGCCTGCATGAATTGCAATGGTATGTGTTCCACAAGGCCCGGGCCATTGCATCGAACCCCCTGACCCTGAGATGCCCTGCGTGAGCCCCGCCGTGGAGCTAAGGTTTAGGTCTGTTTAACTCAATTTGCATCTTACTCCAGTAAGACTCATTTATATATATATATATATATGAAAACCAAGCTCGAACAGAGACATCAATTTTTTTAGTAACAAATCTTAGACTTGATTCGATTCGGCTCCTGAAGGCTTAGGGTGTATTTGATATAACGTTCTAGGGGAACTGGATCTTGATGTGCATCAAAACAAAAAAACTTGGTTCGGGGAAGCTTAATTGGACCTGGGTAATGGGTTGAACTGGCCAAGCTGGGCCTCTTCATGGTGTGACTCTTGGTGGTTCAACTTGTTGGCTCATCTAAGAGTAACTGAGCGCGAGTCGACGTTAACACGCTCGCGGACTAATCATTACCCAGCTCGTTAAACTTATGTAATCAAACTTTCATATAAGTTTTATTGGAAAAATCAAAATCCAATTCATTTGGCCTTAAATTTAACCTTCTAATGCAATCTTTCTTATGAAAGTAACTGTTAAGTCACTGAAGGCATGCATTTTCTAACATATATGAGACATACAAATAATGTACGTACTGAACTGCATGCCTGTATGACTTGAGTCGAGACGAGTCGATGAACCCACACATGTACTGAACTGCATGCCTATATGACTTGAGTCAAGACGAGTCGATGAATCCACATGTACTGAACTGCATGCCTATATGACTTGAGTCCAGGCGAGTCGATAAACGCACATGAAACAAGTCAAGTTACTCCAGTCACAGACCGACTCACTAACCGATACAAGTAAATATAACGAACCTAGCTGAGACAAACAACATGTAGCTTATACCATTTAGCAAACCTAGGCCCAGGTGAGCCTAAATCTACATATTTAATTGTCTTGCGGCATCCAGAGTGTTAGCTCAATAGCGGGGCACAGTAGCCCCGTTGCTGCTGGTGGAGAGTTCGACTCTGAAAGGGTGCATGTGTGGGCATTAAATAATGAACATGGGTGTTCTCATACCTCATTCATCTCTAGACAAAGACTCAAACCAAAAATTTACCATTGTTTACAAACAAATTCAACTCCCCCCATGTAAGGGATCACCCTTGCATTGCCGGTTCCAAGCCCGGATAAAGGAGGAGGGTTGTGTTAGGCTTTCGACAATCAGCGTAAAACTTCGTCAGAATTTTATAACATGGATTACAAAACTTATGAGTATTATTTTGGGGCGTTCCCGCCTAGCGACGTGCTACAGAACCCGAATGTAGTGAATCAATTGCAAAGAGGGTTCCCACATCATAGATGAGTGTGGGTAAAGAAGTTAGTCCCGCTACATTGTCGCCTGAATGTAGTGAATAATTTTCAAAAAGGGTCTTCGCATTTTGATTATGGACGGATGCAGGGGGTAAGGAAGCTACTCATAGATAATAAGATTCGTATTGGTTCTTGGAATATCAGAACATTATCTGGTAAGCAAATGGAGGTGGTATATACTATGATTCGAAGAAAGATTCATATTCTATGTTTACAAGAGACAAAATGGGATGAAGAAAAAGCAAAGGAGATAGAGGATAAAGGTTTTAAATTATGATACTCAGGTAAAGAAAATGCTCGAAACGGAGTTGGTATTATCATAAATAAAGATTTAAAGGATAGTGTAGTAGACATACAACGATATGGTGACCGAATCATGACGTTGAAATTAGTGTTACGAGCAGAGGTTTTGAATATAGTATGTGCTTACACACCCAAAGTAGGACTAGAAGATAGCATAAAAACAACTTTTTGCGAAGAGTTAGATAAGGTGATTCAAAAGATTCCACAAAGGGAGATGATTTGTTTAGGAGGAGACTTAAATGGACATGTCGGTAAAGAGGCATTAGGATATCAAGGGATTCATGAAAAACTTTGGTTTTGGGGATATAAACGAGAAAGGTAGGGAGATTTTAAATTTTGCTATGGCATTTAATCTCTTTATAGTCAATACAATCTTCAAAAAACGAGATGAACATTTAATTACTTATAAGAGTAGCTTATCACAAATTGTGGGAAAGAATTATCAAATGTAGGTTAAGAAAAGTATCAAGTACAATAGAGAACCAATTTGGATTCATGCCAAGCAGATCTACTATTGAAGCGATTCACCTTTTGAGACATCTTATGGAACATTTTAGAGTAAAAAAGAAAGACCACATGATATTTATTGATCTAGAAAAAGCTTATGATAGGATACAGAGAGAGGTTCTTTGGAGAACTTTGGAAAAAAGAGGTATCCCATTGACATACATTAACCTTATAAGAGACATGTACGATGGTGCAAAAACATGTATGAGGACTCATGAAAGAATGATAGACTTCTTTGAAGTTAATATTGGGTTACATCAAGGATCAACTTTAAGTCCATACTTATTTATAATGGTGATTGATGAGTTAACAAAACATATTCAAGATGAAGTACCTTGGTGTATGTTATTTGGAGATGACATTGTATTAGTGGAGGAGTCTGAGAAAAAAGTTAATAGAAAATTGGAACTATGGAGAGAAACTTTAGAAAGCAAAGGCCTCCGACTTAGTAGAACAAAGACAAAATATATGGAATTTAAGTTTGATTATTTAGTTACCTCAGAGGACATAGAAATTAAAATTGGCACACATTGCATCCCCCCAAAGGAAAGTTTTAAATACCTAGGGTCGATTTTTCAGAGTGATGGAAGAATTGATGGAGATGTTACGCATAGAATTAATGCTCGTTGGTTAAAATGGAGAGGAGCATAAGGTATTATTTGTGATAAGAAGATACCATTAAAGTTAAAAGGTAAATATTATAGAACAACAATTAGGCCTGCCATGTTTTATAGTTCTGAGTGTTGGGCAGTTAATCATCAACATGACAGAAATGAAGATGTTGAGATGGATGAGTGGTCATACCAGAAAAGGCCATATACATAATGAGGTTATTAGAAACAAATTAGGAGTGGCACCAATAGAGGATAAAATGAGAGAATATCGTTTAAGATGGTTTGGTCATATAAAAAGAAGATCAACAGAAGAACCTGTAAGAACGTATGAAAAACTAAATTTGGAAAGTATTAAAAGAGCTAGAGGGCGACCACAAAAGTTTTGGAAAGAAACAATAAAGAATAATCTAGCTTATTGTGAGTTAACTGCTAACATGACACATGACCCCGTCTAGTATGAGAAAAGGCTTAGTTGTTGTTGTTGTTGTTTACAAACAAATTCAAAGATGTCATGCATAGAATCATTGTTGGCTAAAATAAGGTGCATCGACAAGAACATAGCTCTTAAACCAAAAGATTATTATTATTATAAAAAGTAGAGTAAGATTGATGATTTTATATACTAGGAATATCGTCACGAAAAGCAATAAAGATGTTTGAATGGATGTATGGTTACAAAAGGATAAATTGATTCCATAATGGACTAGGTACTTACTTCAAATACGTTTCTCGTAGAAATGAAGATGTTAAAGTGGATGTATGACTAAATTTTACAAACTTACACAGAAAAGATTGAAGGTGATTAAGGCATTTAGGATGATGATCAAGTCAAGCTTTGGTTCGAAGATACAAATGAATCCAATAAGAATTGTTAAAGGAATCCATGTTTATTTTTCTCCAATTTAGATGCAGGTATGGTCTACCATAACATAAGTAAAGTCTAATATTATCTACACCTGATCACTAGTCTCGAGGAACTGGCAAGCCTGATCGAGTTTTGCACATATTATATGATGAACAACTAATCTTGCCGATTGATCCTTCTCCTCTCCATGGACACTTTTAACTTAGTCTTCCAGCCTCTCTCCTTCATCGTGGTATGAGCACAACAAGCTTAAACGAGCCTAATGAGCCCGAGCTACTCAAATACGGTTGAGCCTAGAGATGTAAGCTCGACTGGTGTCAATGCTGCTGTAGATCGAGCGCGGCTCACGATCATGAGTTCAAGCACAAAATGAGTTGAGCTTGGCTATACTCAAGCTCGACATCGGTTAGCACCCATACCAAAAGGCTTGATTTTGATAAAGCATTTGCAACAAATCCATTTCTTCACAAAATATTCTACTCCCCATATGGCTTATATGGGAAGATCATCTACGTTCATGTCTATGAAAATATATTAAAGTAATAACAGCCAAAATATTTGGGAAGTTTGGTTGAGGACTTAATATAGGATACCAAATGTGGATTTGGGGTATGTTTACATAGTACTAAAGAGAATTTATCTTTAATAAAAAATAATGGAACAAGGAATTAGAGGCCTACACGGAAAGTATTGTGTATAAAAGCAACATCTTCTTTAAGAATTGTTTTTTTAAATAAGATTTCTTTAGACTTCTTTTAGAAACAAGATTCTCCTTGAGACTTTCTAAACTCTTCAAACAGTTCTACAAGCAACCCAACAAGCAAAAACCAATTTGATATACAAGTGATGTGGGAAACATAGATAAATTATGGGCTAACACTAACGTCTAGGTAACTCATTCAATATGAAGGCATATATTCCATAGAAGAGAAGAACATACTTTCCTTTGAAAAATAACCAAGTCAGGCTGATATTTATTACAACTTTCAAATTAGTAGCAAATAATTCTTTTTTAAGTCTAAAAGAGGATTTTGCTTTTATACACATAAGACCGTTTGTGTCGTCCTCTTATTCTTATGTTATTTTTATTAAAGATAACTTCGCTCGAGTAATACGTGAACATTGGCCAAAATTCACTTTTAGTACCATGTGGTAAGTCGTCAATATTTTTGCTGTTATCATTTTAATATGTTTTGGTAGATGGGATCTTGCACGTTCTTCACATTGAGGCTAGGTGGGGCGAACGCCTGCAAACAATGGACCAAAAACAAAAGTATAGCCCACAGTTGAATCCATGAGTTAAAGCTATTAGTCGACAGCTTAAACACTGGCTATTTTTTGAACTTACACAAACTTTGCCTTACTCTGCAAAAATTCTTCATAGCTAACAACTTTAATTACAGCAAATATTGTGCCGTGGGCTATAATATACAACTCAAACTTCAAACTGCATGGAAAACATTTTCTCGGTCCACCACCGACGCGTGACCAGCACCTTTCTCTGACCTTGACTTACTGGATAGGGATGCAAAGATTCCAAGAGGGATCCCAGAAGATTCATTGGAGAGAATCAAGTGCACTCTTTTGCTTCTCACTTGACTTTGCAGATTCTGCTCTAAATTATGTCACACCAACAAAGTGGGTTTTGACCAATTAGCTGAGAAAGAAAACTTACGACCAACCAGTTGATGTAAGATCTCCTTTTTGTTGTTAATGACCTCCTATGATTGATCCTCGGGAGGTCAAATTTGCTTGGTGTTTGCAATCCAAGAGCAGCAATTCTTGAAAATATTACAGGTACTTGATTCAAAATTAAGACTGCAAATATATGGTCAACATTGATAATCAAGAACAGTTCCGGCCCAAGGTATGAAGCCGACGTCCTAGATGCTCAGACATCACAAGTTCCATTCTACGCAAATTCAAATACTTGATTTTGGAAGCACACCATTATCAGATGGGATCAATCAAGGTTTGATGCTGGTGGATTCCTTGTTGTTAACTTGTTTTAATCATGTTTACTTGATGGGTTTATCTTTCTTTCTTATGTTCGTATCACAGATGTGACATGAATGAACAAGTTTAGTAACTGATTGTTCGCTGGAATATGTAAATTTAAGAGTCCTTAACCTTATAAATTGTGTTCCAATTGAGTATTAGGATAAAAGTTTGATTTTGAGAGAGAGAGTCGTCATGGTTCGGGGATTTAAGTACAGGCTGCTGTGCTCATGGAAAGCACCAGATTTCTTGCTAGAAGCACTCACTCCACTCATTCGTAAGGTGAAGCGGCAGACCTATTCATGGGTGAGGAGTGGCGGCCCGCTGCCACCTGAAAGATGAGAATATCCAAAAGTTCTCTGCCTTACTGAATCTCACCCAACTAGAATTTGCCTCCCCGCCGGAAATTTTCTAGGTCGTCAACAACTAATGAATACATCCAACAATTCTATATTTCCCACTGGATTATTAGAGCTTCTGAAAAGGACTCTGTAAGAGAAAACATATCGTCAACAAAGTGGTGGGTGGAGTCGGCATTCAATAAATATAGAGGAATAAGATCTCCCATTCCCCGTAGTATCAGTTGGGAAAGATGGGACCGATAAATTCCATGCGGTTAGGTTACCAACATTGACATATCAAGCCTTCTATGAAAGGGTTTTTCTTGTCCGTTGTACACCAAACCCCACAATATACCAAGTAAAGCACTACCGACTCAAAGAAAAACTTTTAATGTTGTTGGTGATGTTAGCTGATTTATAATGCCATTGGGAATATTATAGAGATAAAATCTCTCATAAAATCATACTCTTTTAACTGCTACGATTCTAGATCATTTCGTTACTTCATATGACAGAAATTAGAGAGAACATTGCATTCTTCATAAAGAAAGTTTTAAATATCTAATGATGAAAAAATGGATGGAGATGTTACACAAAATTAATGTGTGTTGGTTAAAATAGAGAAGTGCATATGGTATTCTGTGTAATAAAAGTATATCATTAAAATTGAAAGATAAATATTATACAGGATATGTTGTATGGTTTTAAGTGTTGGATAAGTGGTTACATGAGATCGTATACATTATTAAGTTATTAGAAACAAATCGAGAGTAATACCAATAGATGATAAATGAGGAAAAATCGTTAAGATGATTTAAACACATATAAGACAGGATAAGACAAAGCATATCAAGACGACCAAAAAAAGGCATGATAAAAAGGTACAAGAAACTAGATTGTAAGAATGTTAAAAGAAGACCACACTAGTGTTAGAAAGAAATAATAAAGAAAGATCAAGCTTATGTTAGCATGGTACATGATTGAGCGCGATGAAAATAAAAAAGCCACATAGCCGACCCATCTAGTGTGGGAAAAGGCTTAGTTGTGAGAATCTTCAAACCAATTCAGTGAAGATGATGATCTTTGAGGGAAGTTCAACATAATGCTCTCTAAGCATAAGCTGTTTCTCCATTAAACTACTACCTGGTTAAGCCACTTGAGTCTATTGCACTCTCAAATTTGTTTGATGCGCCAATCCTGCCTTCCCTCACGGGAACAGAATACCCAACATCTAATCTTCATGTGCAAGCATTTAATGGACTTCTTCAGTTAACTACTCCTAGCTATAACATGCCAACAACTTAACACTAACCCAAGACTTTTCCCCACTCATGGAGTCGGCTACAGGGTTCAGTACGAGGACTTTTTACGAGGTCACCCATTCTAGTACTAATACTCACCCAAGCATGCTTAACGTCCAAATTAGGATGAGATTCAATGCATTCATGCTCAAAATACTGCACTTCCTTTATTCGGGTTTGAGGCTGACCATGCAAGAGTGACCACTTACATGAGCGGAATTTATAACATACCAACAGGATCACACTAAATCAGATCATATGCTTCTGGTGCTTCGTCCATTTATAATCTTCAAACCAAATCATTACAGTTCCGGCTCTGACTTTGATTCAATCATTTTACCTTACCCATGGAATCTGGATATGGGCCGACTTACACAAGAATTTGTGGCGTGCCTATCAAGAGCAGTACAAGATCATGGCAGCTTAACGAAATTCGGGTTCAAAGAAATTTCGGTTCGAAGCTAGGTTTGTCAAAGGCGATCGGGCAAATGGACAAGTGAAAAGAATTCCGTTCCACACGGTGAGAACCTAACATTGAGTTAAAATACAATAGGACACACTCCTCTAACAACCTCACAATTCCTCAAGAGTGTTCCTGATTGCTTTCAATAGCAACTAACAACATAATTGGATTGAATCGGAAACCAGATCTCAACCAGACCTTGAACTAAAAAAGCATTTTACATAGTAACCACAAGACCCAACTCCAAACCAAATCCAATAAAAAACAGTCATATCACCGAAACAAACAGACTACAATGGACCAGATTTAAATCCGAATTGGGTTCTTTGGCCTTGGTGAAAATCTTAAGATCGAGGGGGTTTGAGTTTCAAGTCTAGATAGTAATTGGGAATAATATCCTCTTAGAACATGAAACATTCTGCATCCAGGTAAAAAACAAGGACCCACACACCAGTGGCTGACTCATTTTAGGGCCAGGCCAGGTGATTTTGTGGACGTCAAATGCATATGCCCCACACGAAATACAAGTGCACTTCAACCTGAAAAAAATCCTAGGTCCGCCACTGACTGTCACTAGAAGGTTTCAAATTCAGAAGTGAGGCACCACAGCTTTCAGTAGAACGCATAAAACTTGGACAATCTTTTGTTTCAATTGAGAATCGTCAGCATTTCCTTTTTCGAAACTGGAATCAAAACTTGGAACAGGTTCTATCTGGAGCTGGATTCACGCATGGTACTAATCCAACTCCGAATTCTATTAAGCAAACTAAATAGGTATTCCTGTGATACTAGGATCCAAACCATTGGGATCCCTACCGAAAGATGATAATATTAAATGAATTCAATTCTACAAGAGGATGATTACAAAAGAATTTGAAATTTAAGAGAACAGATAGTAAGATTAACCTGACGTTTCCCATGTATGTCGCCGGATTACATACTAAAATGAAACAGCTGCTCTGCAAATAATTACTTTCATTTGGAGACGGGCCCAGATGCAAACAAAAGATTTCTTCGAGAGAACTGTTCATGAAAAGATACACAAGCAACTGTAAATAGGAAAATGTGTGTACCCAATAAGCAGCACGATTAGACAAAAAGAAAAACCGAGGATTGCTCACCCGCAAAGCATATACGGGGGTTGCTTTAGTTGGAAGGGTTTTCAAAGACCGCAACCTAGAGGTGGTGTTGCCTCTGCTAATCAAAAAAAAAAAATTGGCGACTTAGTTTTCTTTAGAGTTAGGAATCGATTGGCTTAGTTGAATGAAGCAAAACTTACTTCTCTTCTGCACGAGGTATCTTTGCACTTGCCGTGACATCCCAAAGCTTCACGCTGCGATCGGCAGAACCAGAAGCAAGAAGAGAACCTTCACAGCTGACATAATTAAGATACAACAGGTGGATCAATTAAAAATGTGATCTACCATAATAAGTTAGCATCATATTGAAGGAGATTTAGAGTAGAAAATTCCACCTTCATCATGGAAGGAGTACATAACTATTAAAATAAGTTATATCATAGTTTCAAGCTTCATTTTGCTTGAAATAAGAAATTGCCAAACCTATGAAGAGAACAAATGGGAGATGCAGAAATGTTCACGTCAAGGGATACGCATTATGAGCTCGTACCTGAATGCAAGGGTCCACACACAAGAGCTGTGTCCCACCAAGGGAGTAATATTACGTCCGGTGGAAATGTCCCACATCATTATTGTCCCATCTTCATCTCCAGAAGCCATATGCCGACCATCTGGAGACAATGATATTGATAATACCATACTTCGATGACCTACAAACATGCGAACACATTCTCCGCTTTGGACATCCCATAATCGAACAGTCTTGTCGCTAGACCCAGTGGCAATGTAGTTGCAATTCACATGCCATTGGACACACTGAATTATAGAAACTAAGTTCATTAGTATTCACTAGAAAGACTATGGGTGAGGTAGCTTTCTACATAGTTGTTAAGCCAAATATAGCACAAATAATGAGGACGTAGCAGTACATGCAAATGAAAGTAAAGAGTGGCGGAAGATTTGACTTACATCAACATCAGATAAGTGTCCGGCCATTATTCTTAATGGTTGGATTCTTTCCATGGACCAAATTCTAGCAGTTCTGTCATGTGATGCGCTTGCAAAATAATGACCTACAGGACTGAACTGCAACAAGTATCATAAAGAAGAGATTATTCACCAAGAATTATACAAGTAATAGGCACTATAATCCTTAAAAAGCATTGACATTTAGGTCCTTTTTACTGTTAGACGAATCTAGTGATGCATTTCATCTTTTAGCTTCCAAAACAAGTAGATGATATATTATTGAAATCTGAAAGCGCAGCACTGCATCTAAGAAACATAACTCACGGACACAATCTACCTGAACATCCCAGACGGGGTAGTTGTGACCCTTGTAGCAGACAAGGTTTGCCTTCAACTTTGTGCTCCATAACCGAACTGCACAATTAGCATAACCTGCCAATTAAAAGACATTGCTGGTACTGAAACCAAAATAACTAGTCTAGAAACTCATTTTAAACCTGTAGAATCTGCAGATGAAGTCAGAATAAAATCTCCCATCGGACTGAATGAAGCAGAGTAGATAGGTCCAGCATGACCCTGAAATAAGGTGTAAGATCGTTTTCCATCCGGACCTGCTGAAATTTCTCTATGAGTAGATTCACCTCCCTGCACATTATCTGAAACCAAACACACTCATTGTTCTTGAAGTGCTAGGTTGCAGTAAAATAAATACAAAAGAAGCAATTTCATCCGTCTAAACAATAACTTTACAGAATATTGAGATCATTATTCCTGATGTGATCACTTATAGTTGAAAGATAGACAAGAAAAGGGGGGAAAAGGAAGGACCAGAAAGCAACGCTTAACAATGAAGATGATACTTCATTCACTGCAATGATTAAAATTAGCAGGACAAACATTCCTACCAAGGGAGAGAAAATAGTACGATTAGCTCCATTTACGCAACTAGAAGGGCTTGTACTTCTAGTATCCAAAAAACTGACTTATTCAGAATATAGATGCACAAAATTAAGATTTTATGATCCATCAGGTCAAATGTTTATGATCCAGGTTTCTCAGGAATCCTCTAGTCACCCTTAATACAACAACAACAACAACAATTAAGCCTTTTCTCATACTAGATGGGATCAGCTGCACGGATTCTTTATTTCCACATAGGCCTATCATGTGCCATGCTAGCAGTTAACTCAATATAAACTACATCATTCTTTATTGTTTCTTTCCAACACTTTTGTGGTCGTCCTCTTCTTCTTCTAAAATTTTCACAATTTAGTTTTTCATATCTTCTTACCTGAGTGTCCTTGGGTCTCGTCTTTCTGTGTGTCCAAACCATCTTAAATGATTCTCCCTCATTTTATCCTCTATTGGTGCTACTCCCAATTTGTTTCTAATAACCTCATTATGTATATGGTCTTTCCTTTGTGACCACTCATCCATCTCAACATCTTTAGTTCTGACCACTTATCCTCTCAACTTTAATGGTATCTTTTTATCACATAGAATACATAATACTCCTCTCCATTTTAACCAACCGACAATAATTCTATGTGTAATATCTTCATTTCTGCTACACCCTTAATATCGAGGAAATTTCCATTGATGGTTTCAATTTTACAAGCTTATAAGTCTGTTTAGCAATATCAGTCTCCAGAACTTTGCAGATGAATTCATCCGACTCATTTCTACTACAGAAACTAATGCTGACAGACATGTAAAGCATACTTATCAAACTAACCCATCATAGAACAACGAAAAGCATCACAAAAGGTTACAACTAGCAAAGGAAGTTTTCAGCAGGGAAGCCCTTAAAAAAATTGCAAGAACACTTTCCAATAAATAACTTGTTAAATTGTTATCAGCCTTTGGGTGACAAAGATCAATCTTATGCACCATTTATCTTCATGGCATAAATACAAATAGAAACTGGTCAAAGGAAACACATTTAATTGACAAAGAATATATAATATAATAAACAGGTATTTACTTCCATCAGCGTCCAACTAGAGAATGCAAAAGGCTTACTTGAGTTTACTTGCTGACCGAGTTTTGATATATCCCATACCTGTAAGGAACATAATAAAGACAAAATGTTGAGGAAAGAACAATAAGAAACATCATATATTTGAATAAGTTACCTTCAAAGATGAGTCTGAGAAACCACCAGCTACTAGTGATCCATCAGCAGAAATCGATGAACAATTCAAGCTGCCACAAGTTAAAAAACAAGTTAGAAATAGCTGAAATTCATCAACCAACAACAGCTATTTTATATGACAAAATATTAGGCCATCTTGATATGAAACTCGAAACAAGATTACCTATTATGGGTGTTTATAAAAGTGTAAAAACTGACTGATGGTAGCGCTGAGCTTCCTAACAACGTCCTGTTTTTTAGGTCCTCAAGCAATGTCTGTTCCACGTCTGTTGGCCTAAATGTGTCCCAATGTGTTAGAATAGCACTCTGAATTTCCCAAGTAAAATCCAACAAACACACACTAGGAATCTAAGATGCAGAAACCAGATTAAACACATGATCACACAAAGTTGGACTGAAGAAAACAGCCAGCCCATATTGTTATTTAAAACTTTTTCCCAGAGGACTGACTGATAGGAACAGTTAGATCTACAAGGTCTTCCCGAGAAAAGCATCTTATGTTATCACTAGGAAACCATTTTAATCAATTGAAAAGGCATATATAGTTCTGCTTCTTCCTTATTCATGAAAATTTCCACCGTTATATAAATACCAGAAGAAACAAGGGCACCAGCTTGATCTTAAAGAATAGAAATCAGGTACTCCAAATAATCAAGGTGACACTGCAAAGGTTCAAGTTTCAATAGTAGCTACAGAAACCTGGACAGAATTGCATGGCCTGATCTAATCTGTGACCAAATAAGAAATTTGTATGGCGAAACTTTTGGCAAGTCCAGCCAGATCAGATGCATTTAACTGAGTTCATATGCCTCCAGCTGGCATCCAAGTAGCTAGTTTTTTGCAATAGTAACCCAGTTGGGAACCATTACCCTCTGCCCTCTTATAAAAGAAACGGTGATACTGTATCTGTTAAAACTTGCACGTGAGCAATGTGATTCATTGATAGAAAAAAGGGGAGTAACCTGGCCATAATCGCATGGCCAGATTTTTTAATCTGTGACCAAACAAGAAACTTGTACGGTGAGAATTTTGGCAAGTCTAGCTAGATCAGGTGAATTTTACTGGGCTCATAGGCCCCTAGTTGGCATCCGTGTAACTAGTTTTCCTATAATAAACAGGCTGGGAACCTCTTAACCATTGCTCTCTTATAAAAGAAATGGTTACACTGAAATGGTTTCAAGTTTCAACTGTAGTAGCTGTTGGAACTTCCATGAGAGGGACCTGATTCAAGCACAGGATAGATAAAAAAAACCTGGCGGTGTTGATTAAGGTCTCCACATCTCCTGGAAACTATCTATGGGGAAAAACAGAATTTGTTAAGCATTAAACAAAAAAGGTCGTGATGATTTATGTCCCCCCCACAAGCTTGAGCCTTACGACATCCAGGCATGCTTCATTTGATCTGTAACTTCTCAGCTTTTGCATTCTCTTTTTTCTTTCCTTCCAGGCAATGCAACTTTTAAGAGGAAAGAAAGGAATGCTGTACTAACAAGATATGCTCTTAGTTGACAGTTTTCAGAAAGGAGGAGGATAAGCCACGAGTCATGCCATCACTGGATAAAGGTTAATCAAGACAAAACCATAGTCTGCAAGTTACCGGACTTGCTCCAACCAGATTTTGACAAATCCACAAATTCATATAGGTCTACCAAGTCTAGATGAGCTTTCAAATGGGTGGGTTCTTGGGAATAATATTGACAAGTCAATTTCAGGTACACCAAAGCTAAGTCACACAGACACTTCTAAGGGGTGGAGTGTCGACCTCGACACTGGTGCGACACCGACACCGTGTCGGTGCGGCATGTCCAAAAAAAAATTTTGCAAAAAAAAAATTGCAAACTTTTCTTTTGTAACTCATGGATAAATGGGTCTCTATAATGAAGATTGATTTGTGTATTATGATGAAATTAGTAGTTTTTTACCATTTATATGTTTTGCTTTAATATAAAGTTGTATACTTACTATTATAGCTTTATACAATATAAAGCTACTTGAATGATTTTGGGTGTGAACAATTGGACTCCATACTATATGCCTTTGCACACAATAATCTCTGTCACCAAACACATTTAAAGACCAGGGACATTGTAAGATCAATAGAACAGAAGAGTATGACATCACTAGTGGATCCTAGCACAAATACTAGTATATGTTATATCCTACAAAAGATCTTGAAACTCTTTGAATCCATAACTTGGATATTTTGCAGCTCATAAAATTCATTATGAGGGAACTTGCTAATTGATACCTATTGCACCCAAAATTAGCAAATACTAGTTGTATTATGATTGATTTATGTAGCTTGAATATTATATATAATATATAATATTATATACTCTAGCCGTATCGCCGCACCCAAAATTTTTGAAATTTGCCGTATCCTGCACCCGCACCCGCACCCATGTGACATAGCACCAAAGCAGCTATGTACAAGGATGTATTGAACGTTCTAATGGCAGAAGCATTATAGCTTACCAACGATGAATCTTCTTGCAACAATAAAGACATGATCACCTAAGCAAATAACCTTTCCAGATAATGCAAAAAACATGTAGATAACCCTTCGGATCGTTAAGCCACACATTTGTAATTTTCAATCAAGCAAGTCACAGGCATACATTGTAGGTAAGGGAAGCTCAGATTTCACCCGGGGAGCCACAGAGGCAGTGCTCGTCTCAGAGAGGATGCTTTTTCCTGTAGCACCAACTACTTTGTCCTTCTTTGCTTTCTTAGCAGAAACTCCAGATTTCCCTCCATCTGCCTGCCTCTTCTGAGTAAGAAAATGGAGACAACTAATTCATTATTACTGTACCAATAAAATAGGAAAAGAGAAGCAACAGAACATTCGTGGAAGTTGTCGGCAGCATGTACTTGCATCTGAGTTGTGTTTGGTTTCAGAGATTCAAACCTCTAGACATACATTAAGCTGCTTTCCTCTTGGTGATACATGCAGTTGAGCAGTAGTTTGTAGCACACGACAGATACAAATGAAAACAAAACAGTTTCTTCATGTAGGAGTAATAAAGTGGAAGCTCTCACTTGATTGTAGCATCACGGCAGATGTAACACCAACTTGTACTATTGGAGGACATCTTATATAAAGGATACTAGTACTTTGACGTCAAAAAAGACTTAAATTATTTTCTTTTAGCATTTCCAAGAAAAATTCCATCTCTCAAGTATGCCTGCCCATAATAATGAATTGACAAGGCCAAGACCATCATTATTGATTCTATCAAGAGGATTCATGAGGGATTTCCTCATCATCGTTATAATACTTACATCAAAGGCTATGATTGAAGGAGCTGGACGTAATCTAGTGTGAACTTGAATAGCCTTTGGCCAGGATAGCTGAATGCAATCAAATTGGCATAAGAGCATCATGATTCATCAAAAGATGGAAATAGCTTCTCCTAGGTTATTTCCCAGTTCTCACTGATGAAGAATTGGGTGCAGAGAAGAGGCACTGCAAATCAAAGACACCAGTCTTGATCACTGTTCTAGACAAGACCCAGAAGCTTAAATAATCAAGCAGCAAGCCTGTCCATTATCCTTGGTCCAGCCTCACAAATTATATTATGAATTGTTCGATGATGTGTTCATAGATATTACCAAGGTCATGCTTGTTGATTCTTTTGTTTTTCATTCAACAACGTTTGGTCATAGATATGAAAACTTGGCCAAGTTCAAGGGTTAATCGATGCTCCACAACAGTGTCAAAGTGGGTGAATGCATAAAAAGGAATGCTGCCAGAGTTCAAAATAAGTACGGGTTTCCCTAAACTGCTAAACAAACCATGAAAAAACTAAGGTGTAGTCACCCCTGTTGGTAAACAACCTAAATCATAAACAAGTCAAAAAAAACCTGCAAATCTTCATTTCTGAAGTGAAAAGAGGGCCGGCACCTCTCTCTTGTGAAGCCGTCCTCTCTCTTCTGTTTATTTCAACTTAAAACATATTACAATTAGGGTTAACTTATATAATAGCTTATAACTTGAAAGACCACTCTACCCCTAGTAAGTAAATAAGATGACACACGGCTCCAATAGGAGTCAGGCGACCCAAAACATAAATTTAACTAGAAAGATTATCAGTCTTCTATACATCCCCTCATGTTGGGTCTTGAATAGTAGAAATGCCCAACTTGCAAAGAGCCTTTTTTAGTCCATTTGCAACCACTTGTTTAGTAAGAATATCTGCCAACTGATTCTCTAAATGCGCATGGATGAGATTGAAAATTTTTTGGTACACCTTTCAAATAAAGTGACAGTCTACTTCAATATGCTTTATTCTTTCATGGAGGACCGGATTGGAGGCTATTTGAAGAAATGCCTTACTGTCAGTAAGAAATTAATTGAAGAGTTTCTTTCAAAGCCAATTTTCTCCGTTAGTGATATTATCCATAAACCATCTCACATACCAAGGGCAATAACACGATATTCTGCCACTGTACTTGATCTAGCCACTAAAGACTTTCTTTCTCTTTCATAAAACAACATTACCTCCCAGACATACAATATAGCCCGAAGTAGATCTTCTTATATATGTGAAACCTGCCCAATCAACATATAAGTAAATTTCAATATCAAGTGATGCATGTGGTGAGTATAGTAAACCGTGGGTGATAGATGATTTCAGATATTTGATCATATGAAACACGATATGCATATGATGTCTTGATGGTGAATGCATCCACCTACTAACATAGTTGACCGCAAAACATATATCGAGTCTTGTAATTGTGAGATATATCAGTTTTTCACTAATCTTTGATATCTCCCCACATCCTCATAGGGTTCATTACAATTTCCAGCAGCTTCCTCTTGAATCTCAATAGGAATAGAGCATACCCGACAATCTTCCATCTTTGTCTCCTTCAACAAATCAAGGATATAATTTCTTTGGCTTAAGAACAAACAATCCTTGCTTCGAACAATCTCAATCCCCAAAAAATAGTGTAATTTTTCTAGGTCTTTCAGATCAAATAAAATATGTAGTTATTTTTTTAAATAAGTGATTCCTTCCACATCATCACCAGTAATAATAATGTCATCAACATACACAATTAAGAGAATAGTCTTCTTGTCCCGCTTGATAAATAATGTGTGATCACTAATGCACCGTGTTAAACCCAAAACAAGAATACCACTACTAAACTTTTCAAACCAAGCTCTAGGTGATTGCTTCAAACTATAAATAGATTTTTTTAGTTTGGTTGATAACATCTTCCCTTGATAATATCCTGAAGGTAAATCCATGTAGATGTCTTCAATAAAATCTCCTTGAAGAAATGCATTTTTCACATCCAGTTGTCATAGTTTTCATCCTTGATTAACTGTTACACTTAAAAGGCTTCCGATGGTTTTCATTTTTGCAACATGTATAAATGTCTCTGCATAGTCAATTCCATATGATTAACTATAGCCCTTAGCTACTAATCTCACCTTATATCTTTATATTTGTCTATCACCCTTAAACTTTACTCTATACACCCATTTGCAACCCACAATATTCTTTTCTGGTGGTAGATTTGTAAGTTTCTAAGTTTGGTTCTTTTTTAATACTACGATTTTTTCTTTCATTGTTGTCCTCCAATCTGAATTTTGTTCGGTTTCTTCAAATGTTTTGCAAATATAGATATTATATGCATCCATCATAAACAATTGATACTCCTTTAGATAATTAGTATATGAGACCATCTTGTATATAGGATATCTAGCAGCTTCATGTTTTCCCTTCCAAAGAGCAATAGGTAAATTATCAAAATCATTAGAAGGATTGAAGGAGTTACCTGAGTTGGAGTAGGAGCTGATTCAGGATGAGAATTCTAATCTAGGGTAGCATTAGAACTTGAGAGGAATATTTTTCTCTAGCAGGCTCTTCCAACGATGGAATCGATAGTACAATTGAAGTAGGTTGATTTGATGATGATCTTCATTAACACCATAAAATAACGAGTCTTCATGGAAAATAACCTCCATCGTAACATATAATTTCCTTTATTCAGGATCATAACATTTATACCCTTTTTGAGTAAAAGAGTAACCCAAGAAAATACACTTAACTGTAGCATATAATTTATCTCTAGAACTGTTGTGTATGTGCACAAAACAGGTGTATCTGAATGCTTTAAGAGGTACATGGAATTATCTTTTTGTGGGACATAAGGTATGAAAAGGAAAATCACCATTAAGAACTTGAGTGGGCATGCGATGCGATTTATAAGAAATACTACGGTCAGGACAACTTCCTCCCAATAAAATTTAGGAATATTGTACCCAATAAACAATTTTGTAGCAACTTCTAAAATATGTTTGTTTTTCTTTTCAGAGACTCCATTTTGTTGTGGGGAATGTGAACAAGATGTTAGGTGTAGGATTCCTTGACTTTGGAAATAAGAATATAGTGATTGAGACATATACTCATCTCCATTATAACTATGAATGATTTTAATTGACATCTGAAATTGGGTATGGATAAATTTGCAGTATATAGTCAGAATATTCTTCACTTCATATTTAGTCTTTATAAGATAAATCATAGTAAATCTAGTGCAATCATCGATAAAAATAAATAAAATATTTATAACCATGCAATGAAGTAATAGAATATGAGCACCAAACATCAAAATGGACAATTTCAAATGGTTTAGATGCTCTAGTTTCATTCAAAGAAAATGACACATGATGATGTTTGGCCTTTTGGAGGGTGTCACATTGCAAAAACAAATCACTACAACTCAAAAATTCAGGTAATAGAATCTTAATCTTAAAAATAGGTAAATGGCCCAATAGTCAATGCCACAATATCAACTTTTTCTTCTCTCCTTTTGTAGTTAGAGTAGACTGCGTGATTGTCCTAGTAGTTTCCTCATAAAAATAAAGTTTTCTCCTCAAATTATCCAGACCAAAGATCTTTCCTGTCCTCAGTTCCTCAAAAGTGCAACATAGAATTAAAGGTTACCATGCAATCCAAGTCATAAGAGATTTACTTAAATATAGGGAACATGCAGAAGATTTTTAAGAGTCCCAAAAACAATGATTATACTTCCTTTTCCCATAATAGGAGTATTAGACCCATCGACCAACTTAATGCCAACATCATTCTAAATCAATTGATAGTCATAGAAATATTTTTGATGGCCAACCATATGATATGTTGTGCCTGAGTTGACTATCCATATTCTTGAATTAGGAACAAGTGAATTACCGAAAGTCATGAACGAAAAAAGATATGTCCCGATAGCTTAGGAATCAACAACATAAGATGTAGACCCATATTGTAATTCAGTTAGTCTCACCTTATGCTCTTCGATTTCCTTCTTCATATCAGCTAATGAACTCAGTCAGTTTCCAGATTTTGTCTTTAAACTTGATCACTGAAATATACTCTATTTGGTTTGTTCTGATTAATGTTAGGTCTGCCCACTAGTTCCCAGCAAGTTTCCTTTGTATGTCAGATTTTCCCACAATGTGAGCAACACAACTTATCCTTCTAATATGGAGTAGATTGAAAATGACCTCTACCACGACCTCCATAGCCTCCTCTACCACGGGATCCTAAAAAATTAGGCACATTTCTGCCCACAAATGTAGTCGTCTCTTGGTTTATTTTTTCTTCCTTCTCTAAATGTCTTTTATCTTCTTCCCGTAGTAGTAAGGAGTATAATGTACTCAATGAAGGAAGTTCTTTACTTAGGATATTATTCTTAATTGCCTCGTATTATGAGAAGATGCCCCACAAAAGATCAAACACTTTTCATTCTTCAAGAACACTAGTTTGTTCTTCATACAACTTTGACATTTGGTCTTTGAGTAGTACTGTAATTCTTTCCATAAGCCACGAAGTTCTGTATAGTAGTCACTCATTCATAAGCCACGAAGTTCTGCATAGTAGTCACTCATTGATCCTTCCCCTCGTATGCATTTACGGATTCTTTCTATAATCTCATACTTTTTTGCAATATTCTTCTTTTGAGTGTATCATGAACAACCACCCAAATGCCTTTGGTAGACTCTAAAAACATAAAGGTACTTGCAATGAATGGTGTCATGGACTAGATGAGACATGCACTTACTAGGACCCTTTCCCACGCCATTTAGAGTAGGAAGAATCAGTTAAGTGTAGTGTGGGAATGTCTCCAATCAAATAATCCCATCGCCCCCTTACCATAATCGATCTGGCCCATTGTAGAAAATTTTTGCCAGCTAATTTTATGTTTGTAATATGAGATCCTTCTCCCTTCTCTGAAATAACGTTTTCTCGAGAGTCTACAATTTTTCTTTTGTCATACATAAAGAAAACCCCTTTCTTCTACGTCTCAAATAGATCTTCACTCTCCCTTTTTCAGAAATTCTTTTTCGTAACGACTATTCGTGAAAATAAAACTGACATAATTCGAATTTCTGCAAACTGCAACTAATTCACGCCGCTCTACACACCTTTTCTCATTGGAGACCGTTAGAATCATGAAAATACACCCTAATCGCAGAGATTAGGCTCTTATACCATGTTGTTAAACAACCCAAATCATAAAAAAGTCAAAAACACCTGCAAATCTTCATTTTTGATGTGAACAGAGGGCCTGCGCCTCTCTCTTGTGCAGTCATCCTCTCTCTTATGTTTATTCCAACTTAAAACATATTACAATTAGGGTTAACTTATATAATAGTTTACCCCTAGTAAGTAAATAAGATGACACGCGACTCCTATTGGATCAGAATATGATCCAGTAGGAGCCAGACAACCCAAAACATAAATTTAACTAGAAAGATTAACAGTCTTCAACAACCCCAACTCCCCAAAGCCAGGGAAAATGCATAGCAAGCTGGGACTCTGACCACACCAAAGGTCATTTCTAGCACACATTCTGAATGTTTCTGCTGGGGATTCTGGCTGTTTTTCTTGGCTGAAGCTAATTGGACATGGCCACACTAAGCTAACTGACGAGTTGCAAGAAAGCTGCCATATATATATAAATATATATGCATCTATATGTGTGTGTGCGCATGTATGTAAACTTGTGCAAACATCAGGCTTGGCGTGACCCAATAAGCATCAGTCCAGACTGTAATTTGTTCACTTCTGAACTTGTCAGAACTTGCGCTGGTTACCCAGCATTGCATGAGGTCGAACTCTACTGCTAAGTAGAACGTCCATAGCTGTTTCATGGTTAAGAAAAAAATGAACATGCTGACATTTATTTAAAAGATACCTGTCTCAAGCACTCTAAAGGTCAGAGTAAAACTAGTAATTTCAAATAATGGATAATGCACTTTACATCTCATTGTGCTTCCATTGGTAGAGAAAGACATTAGCAACTTCTGATAAAACTTAATAAGCTAGTAAATTTAAGTAGAGAAGGGGCCCACCTTTTGACGAGAGACATTGTTTACTGGCACACGAAAGGACAAATATCCAAATTAAACTAGCTTAAGAAGGGGCACCTTTTCCAACTTAGCTGGTACGCAAGTGCATGTCATCCATGTACTTTTATTACAAGATAAGTTCCAAAGAGATAGGTTATCTTAGATATCTACCTTGTTCTCTTCCAGCTCTCCTTCTTTTGGTTCAGCCTCAGTTTTTTCTGCATCGGTTGCCAAAGCAGCCTTTTCCAATTTGTCTTCTATAGAGTCTTCAAGCAACTGAAGAATCAAATGTTTTGAAATATCACCACACAAGCTTCCAGATCTAATGAGGGGAGGGAAACAATAGAGGTTCCCATGTGCGACTACAACAAAACAATTACATAACATCGGAAAGTTCTGCACTTTTGGATAAATATAATAAACAGGAATAACAAGAGTATGCTTGAAATAACACTTTCATTATTCCAGCTCACAGAGAAATGGATGAGGAAAAAAAACATGGGCCTGTGTGTTTGAGGATAAATATAGAACACAACATATTCTTCCATTGGAACTAAAAATGGCTTGAATATAAGATGAAGAAATGACCTCAGACCACCCAAACTATGACAAAGCTGATAATTTATTACAAAGTTTTGGGTATGGTACGCTGTTGCATCTAGACTAATATAAGCAACCAGGCATGTGAATAGATTTTTGTACACCATAGGCAGTTACATTGAATTCACAAGCTCATCATTGCTTGGCAATTACTAAATGCATTAAGCATACCAACACAAGTATTTGTGTGCATAAAGATCTGTTTTCCATTAAAACGCTGTCAAGATCCCCAAAACTTTGTGGCTGCAGGTATTTATGATTGAAAAAACCCAGCAAATGTTTCTTTGCATACAAAATAAGCCATTGTGAAGCACAATAGAACTAAAACTGGAAAGCAAATAGCATGGTACCACATCACCCTGGGGCTGCCCATGGCAGAAAAGAAGAAAACAAAGACGTTCTGAGCAGAGAATCCAGTTCAACCTAAGCTGATGCATGGCCATGTCGTATATTGATCATTGGCATACCTAAGGCACAATGGTTGAGACCCATCCGGGCCTTGCCCAGGGTTCCTCGTCACATAAGAAAAAGAATGTTGATGTCTTGGGACAAAGTTTGTCACGGACAGAGAAGATATGACTAGAAGTATGAAGGAAAAAACACAGATATCAAATACTATGGAATTATTTATATATGTAACTGCAGTATAGTGCATACAACAACAACTAAGCCTTTTCCCATACTAGATGGGGGTCGGCGACATGGATTTTTTTGTTCTCATAAAGCTCGATCTTGTACCATACTAATAGTTAACTCAACATAAGCTAGGTCATTCTTTATTATTTCCTTCCAACACTTTTATGGTCTTCCTCTTCCTCTTTTAATATTTTCTCACTCTAGTTACCTTCTTACCATAACTTACTTTGGTCGTCTTTCTACGTGTTCAATCCATCTTAAATGTTTTCCCCTCCTTTTGTCATCTACTACTGCTCCTAATTTATTTCTAATAACCTCATCATCTATACGGACTTTCCTTGTGTGAGCGCTAATCCAGCTCAAGATCTTTATTTCTGCCAAATCTTTTGTATATGTTGATAATTAACTTCCCACACTCTGGTGATGAATATGTTGTATTAGTATTATTTCTATAATTTTTTGATATTTTGGTATTATTGTAATTGTCCATAGTACTAAGGGCATTTGATCTTTTTCATATTGACCAATCCAAACTTGTATTAGGTTAAGTACACTAAGTAATAGAAGAGAGAGAGGGGGGCTACCCTCGAATGGAGGGCCAACCCTCCGTTCTCCTTTCTCTTTCTTCCTTTTGTTGCATGTTGTCTCTCGAGAAATTTTATCCCTATGTAATGTTGCCTCTTCCGTTTTCAACATGGTATCAAAGCATCGATCCAAACTGTGAGAGAGACGAGTATCATCATACCCTAATCCCGTTGTGCTTCACCCACAGATCGTTCATACCTAAAACTTCTTTGTCGTATCTCTCGGCCCAAAAGAGGTTTGAGTTTCCCTCGAAGACACTAACAATATGGTCGTTCCGACCCTCAAGTCGAAGAGGTTCTTCCAGTACTCTCCATCTAACTTCTTGAGTGTGTCCATGTCGTGTCGAACATCAAGCAGCTCCTATTGTCACAAGCCTTGACTCTCTTGGTATCAGTTGTCTTCGAACTCTCTCTTTGCAATCTTCCTTTCATAGCCAAATCTAAGAATGCGGAACCAAAGCCAAGGGCCGTTCCTTTCGTGAGAATGAACAAAACCCCTCTTACAATGACAAATCAGATCCCCATCCCGAAGGAGGCAACCTAGAGAAGATCATCGGGGGTTTGGACAAGGAAACTACACCTGCACCCAAACATTTTGGAAAGTATGGTGAGATTACATATTCAGTAATCATGAAGGATCAACGAACCGGACAGCCTCACGGTTTTGGATTTGTTACGTATGCTTATCCAAGCGTTCTTGATAAGGTGATTCAAGATACTCATGTTATCAACGGGATGTGTTATCAATGAGATGCAGGTGGAGATTAAATAGACGATACCAAAGGGTGTTGTAACGGGAAGGATTTAAAGACGAAGAAGATTTTTGTTGGTGGTGTGCCCACAATGGTCACAGAAGAGGAGCTCAAGAATTTCTTTTCGATGTTTGGAGAGGTGGTAGAACACCAGATTTTGCGTGGCCATTCAACCAACAAGCCTTGAGGGTTTGGATTCGTCACCTTTGACTCATAATAGGTGGTGCACGAGCTTTTGGCAAAGGGAAACATGATTGAGCAAACGGGCCCGTAGGAAGAAGTTTTTTTCGAAGTGAGAAAAAGAAGCACGTGAAGTTTTTGACAAAATGCCTAGGGCAAATGTGTGTTCATGTAATACCATGATTGCTGGCTATGAGAAGAACTAGGAAGATAGGTTCATGGGCATCTGATTAGAGTTGGCCTTGATCCATGCACATTTGCAGCAAGTGCGTTTGTTGAAATGTATGCTAAATGTGGGAATATTTTTCATAGATCAATACACCTCATGGAATGCCATGATTTGTGGTCGTGCTCAAAATGGCTATCTAGAGGAGACTCTACGCTACTTCAAGTAGTTTGCTGGATTCAGGCACAAAGCCAGACCATGTTGTATTTGTTGGTGTTATGTTTGCTTGCACTCATGCTGGTTTGGTTGATGAAGGACTTGATTTGTTCCATTCCACAACAAAAACTCATGGATTAGCAATGTCTGCTGATCATTATGCCTGCATAATTGATCTCTTTCGAAGAGTTGGCCAGCTTGACAAAGCAGAAGAGATCAGCAGCAGCATGATTGTAAAGCCTGATAAATTCAGGTTGTCATCGTTGCTTGGCGCATGTCAAACTCATGAAAATATTGAGCTAGGGAAACGGGCAGCTGAAGCTCTCTTCGAGATAGAGCCTGAAAATGCAGCAACTTATGTTACCTTAGCTAACATTTATGCGGCAGCTGGCATGTGGGATGATGTGCTTGCTGTTAGAAAGAAGATGGACGGTAGGAGGGTTGTAAAGAAACCAGGCTCTAGTTGGATTGAAGTCAAGCACAGGTTCATGTGTTCTTGGTTGGTGACTGCTCACATCCACAAACACCAGAAATCTATGATGAATTGAAGAAGTTATTGACCAGGATAAAGGAAGAAGGATATGTTCCATACACGAATTATGTTTTGCACGATGTAGAAGAAGAGCAGATCGAGCATAACTTATCCTACCACAGTGAAAAGTTGGATGTTGTCTTTGGGCTAATTTTAACAGGAGACATACGGAGGACGGCGCATTTCTTCTGAAGGGAGGCAGAAGAGGAAGTGTCATTCACTGATTCTTATTATGAAAACTGAGCACTCTACAGTATGATCAGATCTGCAAAGTGTCTAATGTTTTGAAGGATGATGACAGTCTTTAAGGCAATTTCGAAAGTGAAAGAGGTGTTCAAGTTAAGGCAGATGATTGGAAGATTGGAAGAGCAGCATTTTCAGTTTGAGGGGACAATTGAACAACTATGTGATCAAGTTAAGAGAATAGCAAGGAGAGTTGTTCCACGAACCGTTGCCGGTTGATGTTTTTGAAGGAAATTCAGAAAGGACTGCTGCAGTTGCGTGAAAATAAAGAGATAGGAAGAAGAAATTGAAGATAGTGTTGAAAAACTGCTAAGGCAATTGTCACCACAGTTACTTGAAAATAAAATCAGTGTAAAAGAGGTTGGTTGGCAGTAAAGCAGCATAGAATCTAAGATCTTGAGTTGTAGAAGTAAAGTGAAAAAAATAGAGAAGAAAGAGAGGGCGTGGCAGCTCCTGGGGGACTACACATGCCAAATTCTCATATTGACCAATCCACTATATAAGAATTGGTTCAATTTGTATTAGGTTAAGTGCAGTAAGTAATAGAAGAGGGGGGGGGGGGGGGGGGGGGGGGGGGGGGGGGGGGGGGGGGGGGGGGGGGGGGGGGCTCGCTTCCGTTTTTACCTTTCAACTTTAATGGTATCCTCTTGAAACTTGTCAGTATGCATATCAAAGCAAATATATTATTTGAAGAAACGAGCCCTCATGTTCATTCAATCAACCAACCTTCACTATGACAGGACCATATGATACATTATAGTCACCTCTGTAGGATTGCATTATGAAATGAACATTTTACTCACCCCCCAATGTATTTCCTTCTGATTCAACTGCTTAGCTGTATCACTGGTGCTTTCAATCAAAATTGCCACTTCAGCATCCTCAGTAAAAGAACTTGGCTGCCCAGGAGAAACTGTGAACAGATGAATCAATAAAAATGCCAAACCTTGTAGAGGATCGAAAAGGACAAAGTATGACCATTACCTCAAAAATTGATGAACTTTTAGTTGCATAGTGAAAAGATTAAATTAGGGCAGAGGAAAACATTAGATGAGCCTAAGACACTGCAGACACCACCATTACCTCGAAAATTGATGCGCTCATTTACTATCCCCAGCATTATTATGGACTCTGCTTTGTGCAGATATTGCAGCAGCAGATCATAGGAGTACTGCACGTGAAAAATAAAGCATATTTGAAGCTGAAAATTTGAAAAGTTAGTTCCAACACTAGCTGGAAGCTTAAATAGTTCCAAACAAAGTATGATTTTGTTGATAAGTAAGAGCACGTTACATATGAGGCTTACAACACATAAACTGAATGAATAGCATGTCCTAATATTATTGTTCTTATACAACTAAAAAGAACATTTTGGAAGTATTTCAATATATATAAGAAATATATACCTAAAAGCCTTTGAATTAAAAAATTACTAAACATTGAAATATATATATATATATATATATCTACAAGTACTAAACCCTGAAATATTGTGACAAACATAAGGAGTTAAGGACTATAGTTTTTGTCTGAAAATTAAAAAAATTGCGAGAAGGTCAAAATCTCATCAAGAATGATGACTATGATATGGAATCTTGTCAGACTTTCCTTCCTTTTTGATGCCAGGCTTGTTAAAGATCTGGTGCCTCCAACTATTTCCTGCTCTTAAACAACTCCAATTTTTGTCATGGGTAAGAGGCATAATATTCGAACATACACACATGCATACAAATATTAATATCAATATATATATATATATACATGAATCATGTATTTAAACAATTAACTGATTTTGCTGTGTCCAAGGCTTGGATTAACATGAGTAAGCAATTAAAGAAACCAAATTAGTACACAAGTGTATAATGAAGCATATAATGATTGTTACTCGCACCTCTACACTTGTAAAAACCTCTAGTGTGCACTTACTGTCAAAACATACTAAGAAGTGGGAAAGCAAAAGCAAAATCAAAGTCACTCTTTAAGGGATGACTTGGAGAAAACTGAGACTTGGTTCTACTCAATGATATTTGACCTCGATGTGGTCACAAATACAGGATCCACCTCCGACTAATGTTAAAGGAAGGAAAAAAGATGCACCAGCTCCACCAGAAATTCAAGAAAACCCAGCTAAGCACCTGGCAAATCTGTATGTTGACTTTGCTGTGCCTCAAAGAACGAGCAAATTCATTTTCCTGCACAAGAAGTGTTAAAGTGAGGCCGTTTGCTGACAAACGGTTTAAGGTTGAAGAAATAAAGAATAATCACTTAATGACATGAGAAAACAGCTGCACGTAAGACCTCCAAATGTGATGGAGAAAGAATCCCTTCCAACTTCTGAAGATCCCTCAGGTGCATCATCTCATGGTCTTCGCGAAAGGTGTTAAAGAAACTTCGGGCTGTAAAAGAAGATATCATGTTATGACTTTTTCCTCTCCTACGTTATGATCAAATTTCAACTTAAAAAAGAAGGAAAAGGCAGACTACATCTCACTTGTAAAAACTTGTTGGATATAACATGAAGATTTGTTGCAAACAACAGATAGATATTTGTCATTTCTTTCAGTTTATAACTTTATATAGTAAAGAGGGGATCAACCAGAAACTTCTATGGGAAAAAAGTTAGTAATTATACCCTCTTGACCATGTCTTTTTGCAACAAGATCCATGTAGCAGTGGATGAAAACTGGATAGAGCACACGGAGCAATTCATGCTGCACAATATAACTGAATTTTGTTACCGTAGAACTCATCCAGCAAAACGAGGGAGAGAACAAGCAACTATATATACAAAGGAAATGTCACTAAACATTTGCTACTCTCAGATCAGAATAGAAGCAACAACATAAAACTAGCCAATACTAAAATGGTATCTAGATATTCTAGTTGGTTTTCTGTGGTAAGTATTTAATGAAATTACAACAATACAAAGGAATGAAACAGATGAAATGCTTACAAGCAGGAGAGATCATACTATCCATTTTTTATCCTGGGATGCATAATGATATCTAGGGCTGTAACTGGAAGAACAGTTCCTTGTTCAGATTGGCTCAGCACGTCCCATGAACCAAATGAGATGAGTCATGGCTCTGCAGGTAGTGTTTGATAAGACGATAACTAAAAGGCTCAACTCGTATTAGCTTGCTTTGTCTTTCTCTATTGAGCTGACGTTGCCAAATGATCATGCTTATCAAAGCTGAGCTCATCTCTGCAAACACTCATATCCCTTAGCTTGGTTGAGTTCTTATACATATATTTTGATTCATATATTTGGAATACATATTCTATTTAGAAATGCAAATCTTTGTGTATTATGTCTGTCCAAAATAATGTTTAAGTATACATTTGTAAGAGCTGCTGAGTTGATGATGAGCCACTGAGCTGGCAACGAGATAAGCGCAGGTAATGAGTTGCAAAGAGAATAGTAGCAAAGAAGGCAAGCTCATCTCTATTTCAGTTATACCATAAATGAGATGGATCAAGAGGTGCTGTCATGAGACGAGCAAGATATGGTCCAATCTCATCTCATTTGGCTCATTTTGGCCCTAACTATATTGAGTCATTACCTTTATCAGGCTTTGATAACTGCCATGCATGTTCTATGGTCCTTACAAGAATGAAGATGCATGAAACAGTTTAGGGCATTACAGGATAACTAGGTCAAACCAGGTTGAGTCTTAGCATATCACTTCTAGCCAAATGCCTCTGCTTGTCATCCGCAACTGAATGATGTGTAGAAGGTGCTCTTAAGTCTAAAGACTCTAAACATCAAATAACATATATGAAATAGATCCAGTATGTAACATAGCAAAGCCTAATACTAAAATGAAGCTTGCATTCATTAAATCAAAGCTCTGTCTTAATGAAAACTTTATGGGAACAAGTAAAAAAAAAGAACAATTAGTAACCCAGCTCACCTTCTACCTAGAATCTTTTCAATGGAAAATGAATAACGATATTTGCACTGCTAAACTTTATGCCACAGGCAAAGAAGAAATTTTAGCAAATTTAGCCCAGCTGCTGCCAAGAAATAACTTCGATGGAAAATGTCCAACATGTTTGCACCACACAAACCTCACGTGACAACTAAAGAAGGAGAATTAATAATCTAACTCGTCTTCTATCTAAAAACATTTGTAAGACAAATTTTTCAACATTATTGTCAACCGAAAGCAATACCCGTAATGGCAGACTTATAAGATTTAAACTAACTTAAAGCGAAAGCAAAATATTAAAGAGAAAACCTTGTACAAGTCCAAAGAACTATGTGCCCATGACCTCAACTTGCTGTATCCTTCGTGGTATCGAGCTGGCAAACTCTCCGCTCTACAAACAAAAACAATTACTGAGAAAGACGAAAGTTTTTGAGGACTTTAGACGCTTACTAGACCAAGGAGTGGCAAAAACCACAACGAATTCGCAATTTTTACTGAAAATAGTTATATATTCAATCTACATTTCTATCAACAACACCAACGACTAGGACAGAAAAATTTGATTAGTGACTCAAGATGAAAAGCTGACCGAAGAACCGGGAAAACGCATAATGAGTTTACAGCTGCAAAGCAGAAAATCCGTCTAGATTATGAAGAAACGGATAACACCAACAACTAAAACACCGTATAATCGAGAAAACAAGTACTCGGAGAAGGAAAGAATCTGCTTGGCAACGTCCGGGTTGGTGTTGGGTGAAGAGAGGAGCTTTCTTTGCTCCTCCTGCAACGCTAACTCCGTCTGCCGGAAACCCTTCTTCTTCAGGTACGCGATCACCGCCTTCTCAATCTCTTCATCCTCCATCTCTCTAGCTATCTCTGGTTTCTTCCTCCGACCTTTTGTTGGCTTGTTGTCTCTCTCGGAGAACGCCGACAGTTGGGTGGTCGGAGCCAGCGGCCGGCGGCTGGCGTCGGAGAAGAAGAACGAAACGGAACCCACTCAGGGCCACGGCTCAATACCCTGAAAGGGTTTGGAACTTCGGAGGTCACAAATATCGTCTGCTTTCCTTACATATCGGATTTTATATCAAACAGATATTTTGCCGATAAATGTCACATTTCTTAGCGTGTATTCAAATCTTAGCCACCTGCTTTTTCATGATGGACGGCTGGTATACAACAACAACAACTAAGCCTTTTCCCATACTAGACCGGGTCGGCTACATGGATTCTTTGTTTCCAGGGATCCCTATCGTGTGCCATGTTAACAGTTAACTCACAATAAGCTAGATCATTCTTTATTGTTTCTTTTCAACACTTTTGTGGTCACCCTCTAGCTCTTTTAATACTTTCCAAATTTAGTTTTTCATATGTTCTTATAGATTCTTCTTTTGATCTTCTTTCTATATGTCCAAACCATCTTAAACGATGTTCTCTCATTTTATCCTCCATTGGTGCCACTCCTAATTTGTTTCTAATAACCTCATTATGTATACGGTCTTTTCTTGTATGACCACTCATTCATCTCAACATCTTCATTTCTGTCAGAGACATCTTTTGTACATGTTGATGATTAACTGCCCAACACTCAGAACCATAAAACATGACAGGCCTAATTGCTGCTCTATAATATTTAGCTTTTAACTTTAATGGTATCTTCTTATCACAAAGAATACCTGATGTTCCTCTCCATTTTTCCTACCAGCATTAATTCTATGTGTAACATCCTCATCAATTCTTCTATCACTCTCAAAAATTGACCCTAGGTATTTAAAACTTTCCTTTTGGGGAATGCAATGTGTGCCAATTTTAATTTCTATGTCCTCTGAAGTAACCAAATGATCAAACTTACATTCTATATATTTTGTCTTTGTTCTACTAAGTTGGAGGCCTTTGCTTCCTAATGTTTCTCTTCATAGTTCCAATTTTCTATTAACTTTTTTCTTAGACTCCTCCACTAATACAATGTCATGTGCAAATAACATACACCAACATTTTAGAAATCATATGGACTGAGTAAAAGGTATTCATTCATCAAATTGGAAGGCTAAGATTTCATAACATTTTAGAAATACAAAAAGTATGTGGTTCACATATTTGATATATTTTGGGATTTTGTTACCATTGTAAATCTTTTTCATAAAATAAGGTCCTTAGTGTGTTTGAGTCGCGGTGCTAGGCCTTTCATACTAAAACTGCATGCCTAGACCCATATGAGCTTTTTTTTATTTCTAGAGCTGCATGCCTAAACCCACATGTTTTTTTTTTTACTTGCGAGTCAAACTAATGCTTGGGTTTCCGTACCTAGTGAGAGAGCAAGATAAGAAAGAAGTGGGGGCTTAGGTTTTTGGGATTCAGTTCTTATGGTCTTCTCTTCTTCAGTGCTTAATTGGTTATGCCTTTGATGCACAACGAAATTTAAAACTACAAATACCACAAATTAAACGCTCGCTATGATCACTTTTGGTGCTAATACTTAGGGTGTTAGTTTTACCCACAAGGTTGTGAACTTGGAGCCCAAAAATCAACAGATATAAGTACATGAGACCTATGTTTCCAATGTTTCGACACTTTTTTGGAACTCCATGTCCCTGCCCACATGGTACCAGGATTTTAAATTCTAAGACTTCCTCGTAGTTACGTTATGCAATCAAACCATAAGGGTCACTATATAAAGATCCACAATGAACTCAACTGCTCAAGTTGAGCTCATGTTTTTATAAGTAGTTGGCGATCACTATCGGTCCCAATACCAACATCAACCATGAAATGCAGGAAGAAGAGCCCTCTTCTCGGATTTCATGAGTTTTTTTTTGAAAAATGTAAACTTTATTCAAAACTGATTTTACTTTTTGAAAATGTCCTAGGCATCTCTTAGATGAACATGAATGACTTCTTAATAAGAAAACTTAGAGAGGAAAACTCGGAAGATGAAATATATACAAGTTCAGTTGCTCAAGTTACGTTATGCAATCGAACCGTAAGGGTCACTAAATAAAGATCCACAACGAACTCAACTGCTCAAGTTCAGCTCATGTTTTTACTTGGTCAAGCTCGTTTGATTAAATATATACAAATCGGGCCTCAACATAGTATCAAGCCCGATGCCCTAAGCTAGAACATGTAGGTCAAGTGAAATTAAAGCTTATTTAGTTCCATTTAAAGCTCAAACATTGTTTGAACGGAATTCAAATCAAGTCAAGTTAGATATAGTATAGTTAAAGATCGATTTTGAACTTGGTTCTAACTTTTGAGCTGAGATTGAGCTTCATGTCAATTGATCGAACGAGCCAAAGCCAACATAACTTTGAAGGATTGAACTATCTTGACCCCTTTCTTGGTTAAGTTAAAAAGGAGTGATTTGTTGCTGCATGCTCTGATACATGTACACCATTGTGCATCCATTTAAACTTGCAAAGGATTGTTCTGCTCTCACTTTTCTATGATGCATTATAGTGAGCATGTGTCAAAGAGCTTAAAGAAAATCAAAGCTCATGGAGGATCGGTTTCATGCACCCTTAGATATAGGCAGTTGATACATACTCTCGCACCGAGTCCATCCGAGTTGGCAATTGGTAACAAAAGAATGAACCCGATTCAAACCCACGAGATTCAACTAATATACAAAGAAGATACAACTAATGAAAGTTGTACCAAACATTGATCCAAACATACAGTCCTTTTAAGATTAACAAAATGTTACATTTAGAGAAAAACATATTCTGTTTTACATGATGAAGGTCTTCCTTGCATTTTCCTTTCAAGACCTATATGGATATTCCCATGGTGGACCCAGTAGGACCCAAACCTCTCTGCTACTGCATCACAAGTGGGATCCCAACTTGAACTTGCTTACGATTAATTGAAAGTGTTTTGAATCTTTTCCTGTTACTGAACTGAGGCTAAATATGTTTGGATACTCTCGTCGATCTTCCCTATCCTAAGACAAACCTTGTTCTCGATCAATGGCTGTCATGCCGTCGATGTTTGAGGTCACTATATTTATTTTTAGTTACTTGATTGGTAATACGATAAACTTTTTTTTTTGTTACAATAAGAGGCTGAAGCCTAACACTCACACTCACACTCACACATGCACCTCCTTGGGATCAAACTCCCCACCAACAATGGAGCCAGACCACCCCGCTGATGAGCCATCGCTCTAGTCGAACTGCTTGATGAATCATCGAAAAGTTTGTATCAAGGCACTTTACATATACCAGCAAATCTACCACGCATTTGAATTTCAACAGCACTCAAGGCATTGGCTGGTGCTTTCTTTTGAAGAAAGGTTTACTATATAATTATAGTAAGTCAATTCAATTGTTATGTTTTAAATGTGAGATCTAATTAAAGGTATATAGTCTTTATACCTCTTCCTTTTTTGCATTGGCAAGCTTGAGTTGGGTACACCCTACATTCGCCGAGTATTGAACTCTAGACATTCAACAACTCAAAGGTCTTTTAGGAGGTGTTTGGTTACGAGGTTGAGACTACGGAACTGAAACGACAGTACCAGTTCTAGCAACCTACTCGTAATTGAGCTTCCCACCGCAGGCCAAGGCCCATGTTTGATTACGATGAGACCCTGAACCCCAAGCCTCACAATCAAACACCTCGAAAGTTAGAGAGCTGCGACTCCTCGATCTCTCCCATCTTCATCTTCTGTACAAGAAGTATGCAAGCCTGATGAAACCGGATCCCGCATTCACCAACTCCCCAAACACCAAAGTTCACCAAAAAAAGAAGCTTTGGATTTCTCTTGGGATAGAATAAATTTACAAGACCTCGTTGAAAAAATTATTCGGTGGCATCTGAAAAATATCCGGATTTTTATTGGCCAGATCTTTCCTCGTCTCGAGTGGGGGGTCCAAAGCCAACTGCACTCGCTACATGCAATAATTTCGTGGCTCAAGTCAACCCTGCAACATACAGATGCAGACTGCAGAAAATATTTCATCACACCAAGAATCTTGCAGGGCTCATGAAGGAGAGAGAGAGAGGGTGGGGGACTGAACTGGTAGGTACAGAGAAAGCGCACCATGAGTCCCACCATGTACAGAGTCGCAATATTCAAGTGTTACGAAACTCCATTCATGTGCAGTCACCACAGGATCACAGAGCCAAGTAAAAATATCAAAACTTTATGGAATCCTACAAAATCAGAAAGCACAGCGAAGTAAATATCTTTCACCACCTGAAATCGATAGGAAAACAGATCAAAGTAAAACCAATTTCACCACCTTCGTTCCAAGAGCAAACAGTAGAAACCGTACTCGTAGCGAAACGCAGGTAAGATGAAGTTCAGTTAAGGTGAAATGCAGGTGAGACACTACATATAATTTTTTCTGAGTTTAGATCGACTTGTACTTTTCTCCAAGAATAGAAAAAAATAGGTCCACCACTGCCACCATTCCCACCAATAACATAGTCGAGCAAAAGACTTATTGTACAGGAAATTTTCATCTTCCATATGAAAATCATGAACCATGGCATTGCATAATCGTTTAATTGGTGCACCAAACAACAAGGTTTACCAACATCTCATCTCATAATGATCTCCAATAACGAGTTGAAAGAATAATGGTTGCAAGGACACGCTCCGAAATTAAACATAATCACATCATAGAAAACAATCAATTTGCGGAAAATACGAACTTTATATGGAAGAACAACTAAGTTTAAACTTTAGTTTATAATGAACAGTAGAACACATATAACCTTTACTTTTCTGGATCACACTTCGTTCTTCTTAGGTTGAGTCATACTTATTGTTCATTGCAAATTCAAGCTATGATACACTGAAAGAAAGAGAATATCGAAGAAAGATGCTCTTCACCGTAGAGAAGATTTTCAATATGATGAAGAACAGCTCACTATAAGCTCTAGGTCACAGTTCATGTCCATCACAAATTGAATTCATGAAAAGAGCAAATGTTTCCACCAAACATGCTACTCCGCCAACTAACACGAGAAAAGAAGATCTTCAGTGTGACGAAGAGCACCTCACCTATAACCCATACATTTTCTCCTCGATTCCGGTCCAGGTCCGGCCACAGTTCGTGTCCATCACAAATTCAGGCCACGTCAAACCGAAACAAAAACCGCTGATTGCTTAATATGAGGCCGGAGGGAGAAAAACAGAAGGAGCACAGGAAGAAATTTCTCACACAACCAAGCAAACGTACAGAGAATTCAGCAAAGAGCTGATATCCTCTCCCATCACCCACAAAAACGCGAAGAGAACAAAAAATCTGAACTGGCAAGACTAACTAAAGAATCAAGAAAAACAGAGATTTTTACACCAGACTTACAAGGACAATCCTTACTTTGCCGTTTAATTCATTTCTCACACTATAGACAAAGAAGACCTAGGCGGCGGTGGAGGTGGGAGTTTCACCTTGCCACGCCCAAATCATGTCCTTCAGAGCAGGCCGGAGATCGTCGCTGCAGAACCTGTTGTACTCGAGAGTGTCGCCGCCGGATTTCTTCATCTCCACCACCACGAAAGAAGGGGCCACCGCGAAAACCTCCACCGAAATTGCGAGCTGCCCCTTCCGACTGTCTGGCCCCTGCATTTTCACCCTCATCTCGCTCCTCTTCACTGTGAACTTCACCTCCTTCGCGACTTCCTCTAGCTTCGAAATTACATTGCTCGCCGATTCCTTTGCGGTGAACCTCAGTTCTTCTCTCGCCTTCTTCTTCCCTTCGAACAACGGCGATAGATCGAATCCCTGAGACAATGAAATTATGTGAAAAGCATTCAGGGTTTCTCTTGATCCGCAAACATCGTCTTCTGCTTCGAATGCTGCCATTTTTGGCGGCGGATGGATGGCGGATTGCTTCTTAAACCAGGGTGTCTCCATTAGCTTCTCTGTCGTGATTCTTGAATTGGGATTAGGATCAAGAAGCTTCAGAATTAAACGGCGGGCGTCGGAGGAGAACCACGGCGGGCATTTGAAATCGCCCTTGTAGATTTTCCGGTACATAGCCATTATGTTATCGTCTTGAAACGGGAGGAACCCGGCGAGGAGGACGTAGAGAATGACGCCGCAAGACCACAAATCGGCCTTGGCGCCGTCGTAGCCCCGTTTCGCTAGCACCTCCGGCGCAACGTACGCCGGCGTTCCGCATGTGGTGTGGAGCAATCCGTCCGGCTGAAGGTGGTCGGAGAGCGCACTTAGGCC
The DNA here is from genome assembly GCA_036023115.1 of Brasenia schreberi. Lineage (NCBI taxonomy): Eukaryota > Viridiplantae > Streptophyta > Magnoliopsida > Nymphaeales > Cabombaceae > Brasenia > Brasenia schreberi. Next base: position 1,986,530 of record JAYKKT010000047.1, read on the forward strand.
GAAATCCGTCACTTTCAGGTTGCCGCCTTCGTCTAAAAGGAGATTTTCCGGCTTGAGATCACGGTGGTAGACGCCTCGGCTATGGCAAAAATCGACGGCAGATATCAATTGCTGAAAATAAGCCCTTGCAGCGTCTTCTTTTAGTCGTCCCTTCGCTACCTTCGCAAAGAGCTCTCCTCCCTTCACGTACTCCATGGCAAAATAGATCTTCGTCTTCGTCGCCATCACTTCGTGAAGCTCAACGATATTGGGATGCTTCATCATCTTCATCACGGCTATCTCCCTCTTGATCTGCTCCATCATCCCCACCTTCAAAATCTTCTCCTTTCCGACGACCTTGATCGCCACGCTCTTGCCGGAAACCAAATTCCGGGCGTGATAGACCTTCGCGAACGTCCCGTGGCCGAGAAGCCGGCCGAGCTCGTACTTCCCGTCCAAAATCGGTGGATTCTTCTTCCCCTCCTTGCCGGAGGAGCACTTCTCCATCATATTTTTAGAAAAAAGGAACACAAAAAAATGACAGAAAATATGGTATCCAAAATTGATACCGTAACGTGTTTCAAGAACCTTCGATTCTTCTGCTTTGAGAATGGACTAACCGTCCTCTACGTGCTTCCGGTGGCACGTCCGGCCATGGATCTTCCTTTTCGGCCGGAATCCGGCCGAGTCAGGGCTGACACACAACCGGGACCTCATCTTTCTGCATTCCCCAAAGACCAGAAGCCCTCGCTTCAAAGCTTTGCTGAGATTCCACCGCTCAATTCGAAGCCTTGCTTAGCTTCTCTCTCTCTCTCTCTCGCCGCCTTGTGCAAAACCCTGGTTCACTGAGTAGGTGGTGGTCTTATGTAGCATTTCGCAGGAATACGGATTACCCGAATACCCTCGTATGTGTCAATGAAATGACCAACATGCCCTTAACATTGGTGATGGTGTGGGTGGTTTAACGTGAAAATGGTATGAAGTGATTACGTATTTAAGGAGATTTTAAATGCAAAGTAACTAAAACACGAAACAGGGCGGTTGCTGCTTGTAATGAATTAACCGTTTCAGTTTTGGGTCACCTGGTTTGAGCACCTTTCTTTTTTGGTACCCAGATGCATGGCCCCGGTATTGAACTCATCACCTTGAACTTGTGATTCGACCTCCTAGCAAGTAAAGTATTGCCCGTTGTACTATAGTTTGAGGCAAACAGCTTATCTTGCTCGGTGAGCCTCTCGAGCAAGCTGAGCTGAGCTGAGCTGAAGACACATTCATGTTGCATCTCAATTAAGGTCATGAACCGAACATGAACAAGTTAGGAACAAGTCGAACCACACACCAACTAGTCGAACCGAGCCGATCTATGAGCAGCTAAGTTTGTTTACCATCCCTACTTATACAATAATAGCCCACGGTTTTGTGTTTAGTTGTGAGCGTGGAACTTCCAGATCCAATTGAATGGCAACAATTATATCTACAAAATGCAATAAATTGCATCTTACTTAACCTGAACACGTCTTTCATATATACATATACACACATATATATATATACATATACATATACACATATACATATACATATATGTGGCCATTTTGGACCTGGTTTGGCCGGTTTGACTCAACCCAACCCCCAAGAAACAAGAATGATGAAATGAGAATGGGGGACCTCCTGGTAGAGTTCCAGTTTCACCTATTGAGTTACCATAAATGTATGCTAGTGTACTTAATGTAAATAAATTTTAATTTGATGGATGATTGATATTTGAATTCAAAAATAATTTTTCATAAATAAATAAATATACATATAAGAGTAATTAGATCTTACCTTTTTCACTCATGTTTACTAATTGCTTTTTAAATCCCTTAAAAGTATATATAGAATTCTATCTTTGTTTCCTTAAAATTGCAAATGAAACTGGAAGCAAAGGGAATCACTACTAAGAAAATCTCACTCATCCATATAAATGATTGAAATTTAAATTGAAAAAGCCATAAATGTATGCTAGCACGCTTAATGTAAACAAATTTCAATTTAATAGATGATTGGGATTTGAATTCAAAAATAAATTTCTTTGTATAAATAAATAAATATACATATAAGAGTAATTGGATCTTATCTTTTTCTCTCGCATTTGAGTGACATGAGTATAATAACAATATCTTTTATATTTTTTAAGATCCCTTAAAAATATGTAAATAGAGAGAGAAACAAAATCTTACCTATCACGGACATGTTTACTTATATGGCTTTTAGATGATATGAGTATAATTTTTAATTTTAAAAGAATTTAAAAAATATGAATAACCGTGAACAAGATCAAATTACTCTATATAATAAATAATATATATGGAGAGAGAATCAGCATCTTTTTCAATGCTAGGGGATTAACGAATTTAAGACGATGGCCTTTCAGTTTCATGGGAAGGACATCTCTTTTCCCATGCCCATGAAACATGGTGCATGCATACCGTCTTTTTGTTGGTCCACAAAGATCTGCTGCCTAATACGACCAACCTCTGTCTTTGGCTGCACCCACACACAAATTCTTTCGAATACCTTTAACACAAATTCGAAATAACACAGCACAACGCCAGACTTGATTGAAAGAATTGTTACTGGTACCTACTGTAAAAGACATACCGTCGACACGACACAACACGAAACACACAATACAGAATTACCGGCCATGGCCTTTAAATATTTTTTTTTTCCTGGGCCTGAAATTTACCTTCCTCAATCAGACTACTGGATGGCAGTTCGAAGGTCGTGTCATATCCCATCTGTCCCTACCATTTGTCGGAACTCATTGTGGACCAGTTGGATGGAGCTGACATTAATCAGTAGAGTCAGTAACTCGTAATTTTACATACATATATATATATATATATATATATATATATATATATATATATATATATATATATAGAGAGAGAGAGAGAGAGAGAGAGAGAGAGAAATAGATTGAATCTGTTCATCTTTCTTTAATTTATGGTTGTTTTTGGGTGATCTTCTTGACATGAGTATAATAAAAGTAATTTTTATATATTTTATGATTCCTCAAAAGTTTTGATATCATTAAAAAAATTGATGAATATAAGTGAAATGATGTTATTATGAGTATGATCTAATTATATATATATGAGAGAGAATGTGTAATTACTTTTATTTTTATATCTATCTATCTATCTATATAAATAAGCATAAGAGGCATTGAAGGAAAACAATTGGAAGCAAACTAAACTGCTAGAACCGGATTAAACTTGCAGTTTAGTTCAGTTCTAGACGTCGAGTGATTTGGTTCAGTTCGGTTTTAGAAAAAAATTTAGTGGTTCGGTTCATGGCTCAAGTATTGGAACTGAATCATTATATATGAGTTTCATAACCTCACACACACATATATATATACATACACTTATATAGATATAAAGCTAGATAAGTTTATAAGTTTTTATATATGAGTATATATAGAGTTTTGCAGCCTTATATACATATTAAATCGGGATTGTAGATCCAAATAATGTGATGACGTATAAATCATGGTTCCGATTTGCTTTTGTTCAATTCGGTTCTGATCATGCTATGGTTTTGGTTTGATTTTCTAAAAACAAGGAACCGCAAATAGCGGTTTGAATCAATATTGAGACTAGAACGGAACCAAACCGAATCATGAACACCAATATATATATATATATATATATATATATATATATATATATATATATAAGGAGAGTTGTGTTCTCGCGCAAAGTAAAAATAAGCAACTCACTTCTATTTGGTAATCTCTTCTAACCAAAAATAAAAGGTCATGTTAGGGCAGCTGAGGCCCTACGAGAAGAGGACTTTTTTCTTTTGTTGAAACAAATGGCCCACACAACATTTAAAAAGATCAATAATTGCTAAACAAGAAAACTGATCAACAGGAAACATTGTCTCTTCTTTTCTAGAAATGTGATGTAAAACTGATCAACATATAGAACTAACTCCAACTTGCCGTGAGATGAAACAACTTTCTAATACATTCTTCATATTTTTTATCAATGAAATGACTTCACAAAAGCGCATGCATATACACACACACACACACACACACATATATATATATATATATATATTGAGATTATAAATTACTTATATAATTTTTTATTCAAACAAATCTCAACTATCCAATCAAATGCCCTAAGTGGTAAAATAATTCAAAACCGTGCATGCTTAATTAGTTCGCCTGCAGTTTCATCATCTATTGTATAAAACAAAGAAGACCTCTCCCCTGCCCTACATCTTACAACAGAAGCTTGTTGTCTTCAATCATCGATAATGCAAGGGTGGCTTGTGAATAATGCCACTAAGACAACCGCATTAGGTCCCCTAATTTTAAACTCATTATAGCTGTAGGCCCCAAAAATCTTTAGAATTATAAATTTAGGCCCCAAATTTTTAATTTAAATTTGGTTAACCAATTTTCACATTAAGCTTTAGATTGTGTTGAGCAGACTTGAATGACAACATTGAATATTTTATGATTTAATTAATTGCAAGTAGCTTTATTTTTCCAAATAGAGAAGAAGAAGCTCTCGTGGTCATGAGGCTCATATAATGTGGCTCAATCATTGTTTGCACACCAAGTTCCAATATTTATTATTTTATTTTATTTATTTTTGGGTACTGCCCAAGTTCCAATATGGACCGTTCTTCTAGTAAGTGCAGTTATGAGTGATGTCACTTATTGTGTCATGTATGCATCAAAATGAATTTAGTTATTAGCATACTCTATAATTTGGTTCTCTCTCTCACACACACATATTTTAACGTGACATGAGAGAGGAAACCTATGGGAGCACCTTGTTTTTCAGCCAAACGAGGGGCAATTAATGTTAGAGAATCCATGGAAAATAAATTCTAGTATTATGTTGTCGGGTACCTAAAATAACCCTCTTCTTTTATCCGGAATTAAGACAAGTTATAGAAGGAGAAACTCATGGAGATAAAATGGAGATGATCACTAATAAACTATTGTTTGGTGTTCTATATAGAGAGATCGTTTTGATGATAAACAACACGATGCTGTTGGAATGTACACAGGCGATCGAGCGAGGTCAAACCGGATGACAACAACTTGAAGTCATGGGCGGAAGTCGGATCGGTTGTGTTTGAGGTTCCCTTCGAGCAGGTTTTCGTAAAAGGGAAGAATAAGATGAAAGCTTTATGTATTTTTATATTTTCTTCACACATATATGCTTTTCTCTTGAGGAGATTTTTATATGTTAACCTTATGTGCTTTTAACAAAAAAATTCGTTTTTCGTATAAAGTTTGATATATATGCATCTCGTGAAATTTAGGAAAGGTGCCCCTCTTTCCGGATTTCATGAGTGAAAATAAGGATACCACTTCAAGTGGCCACCCATTATTGTTATAACTTACATATGCATTAGGCATATTGAGTTTAGTAAAACACAAGTTATATGAAGAATATTTTATGATTTACATTTTGTTTTGTTTTGTTGTTCATTTGTTTGCTTCTCTCAGGTAAGAAATTTGGGTTAGTTCATTTTATTGAATTATTTGTCACCTATATTTAACTCTCCATTATGTTTTTTTTTTGCTTAGTGATGGATGTATTTGATCTCCGACCACCAACATGTGAAACCTTATTCCATGGATCCTAACTTGTGTGGAGCCACCACTATTACATCGAGCATAAAACAACAAGAACACATGAGTTGAGGAGAATATGTATATATATTATACTATATATACATATACATATATAGTATATATAGATATATACATACCATTTCTGATATGTATACTCATTGTTTTTTGGTAGTATAATTGTAATTTAATTTTTTTTAAAGATTTTAAAATGTAAGAAAGATATTGTTATTAAACTCAGGCTTCTGAAATGACATGAATAGACAACACTAGTGATGAGCAAACATATACTTGAAAATCTATCAATCTATCTATCTATATATATATATATATATATATATATATATATATATATATATATATATATATATATATAAAGCTTAATATACTCATCATATTACATACTTATTATATTCTTGAAAATCATAACAACTTGGTTAAAAAGAGGGATGGTTAAGTTCAAAAGTAAAAAAATATACATGTACTCCTTGTGGACATATTTGGTTACTCTGTATTTGTACTTTAAAACTCAATGATAATTACGATTTTCAAAGATAGGCAAGCATAGTAGTATCAGCCTCTCTAGAGAGAGAGAGTGATAATGAGATTTATTAAGTATAAAATGTTAAATATGCACATTTTTCATGCAATATAATACCCAACCAAGCCCGTCCAACAAAATGGATAGGTAAGTGACAGGAGATGATAAAGATGTGAGAATTCCTGCCTCGATGAAAGGGCAATAACATGTGAATCTCCTTGCTTATCAAGATATGAAGATCTCCACAATCAGAGATGTCAATGTTATAGGTTTGTGTTTGAATGTTCAATCAAACCCATTTAGGCTGATTTTATAACGAAAACAAAATATAATTTCAAACCAAATTAGGATTCAATGTTCAATATTTGTATCTAAATCATTTTTTTTGTTAGAAGAGGAGGCCTAAGCCTAACAGACACACGCACACATGCACCCTCCGGCTCCAAGAGTCGAACCCCTCACCAGCAGCAACAGCGCCAGAGCACCCTGCTGTTGAGCTAATGCTCTCAGTGCTATCTAAATCCTAATTTGTAGAACATTCAATCATCTCATTAATATAAAATATATCAAGTTCTTGGTGTTGGATTTAGTCAAATAATTTGTCACCAATGCAATGTTCTAAGTACGGGTTCGTATCATGTGATATGGAGTTACAGGTACCGTGACTATAATTATTTTTAATAAATACTTCTTATTTAAGTTCTCTTCTAAAAACATTAGATTAAAAAACGTTTTAAAGACCTTAAAAAAGTAAAATTGGACCCCAAGCGTTAGCTCAATGGCAGGGCGCTCTAGCGCCGTTGTTCATGGTGGGGAGTCCGACTCTCAAAGGGTGCATGTGTGAGTGTGTGTTTTAGGCTTTGGCCTCCTCTTGTAACAAAAAAAAATAGATCATGCGAGTTTGATATATGGGGTGAGCACACCTGGCTTCAACATCCACATTGTAACAAAAAATGGTGAATTTTCGTGTTCAAATAAAGGAATTTGAAACTTTATGAATTATTATCGATTTACATGCTCATAAATCTAATATCTTTATTTGATCAAATAATTTTTTCAATTATATTAATATATGATATTACTTTATTTTCAAAGTTCAAAAAATGCATTTTACAAAGTTTCTAAGAAAATCGTTCATGTGCAAATACAAGCACCTACTTGACTGCTATATTCAAGGTATAATTTGAATATATAACTAGACATACAAAAGGCTAATGCTATTATGCTACTTGCTTTTTATGAATATTTTAAAGATATTTTAGAATTGTAATGTATTCAAAATAACATGGTATTTTTGACACACCATGCTATGTATCTTAAATTTCTTGAACTAATACACATTGCTATTTGGTGCTTTCAACCTTGCACCTTATAGAAAGCAGAAGCTTAATCGGTTTTGGGTTTGGATTTGTTAATGCCGATCTGGGTCCAGCCCCTGGAAAGCACTTCTCGTTTAGGTCCACCTGCTTGTGTATGTTGGCACATTGTATGTTTTTGTGTAAGGGACACCTACATCAAGTCTCAAGGGCGAGTTTAAATAAATAATGTATAGGCCCACATCCTGACCCTCTCACAAGTATTGAGTCATTTGAATATGTAGCAAACAAATGCAAATCTTTTATTAAGTTTCAATGGTTCCCTTTTATGTTTTTAATTAATGAGTGCTGCATATGTTATATTATCAGTCACTTTGTACCCTTCCGTTATATTGAGGCAGTGTCTTTAACTCATATAATTCAACACCGAGAGGGTTGGCTGAATGGCAGGGCGCTCTAGTGCCGTTGCTGCTGGTGGGGAGTTCGACTCCGAGAGGGTGCACGGGTGTGTGTTAGGCTTCGGCTTTCTCTTGTAACCAAAAAAGAAAAAGAAAAGCTCATATAATTCATAAAAGAACCTTTCGAGTTGAAGGTCATGAGTTCGATACCGGGGATGCCCATTGTGTGGGGTTCTGCCTAACTCCAGTTTGTCTATGAAGAAAAGAAATAACCCATAAAAGGACACGCTTGAGAATAGTGATTTGGTATTATGTGGATTCATTGAGTATGGCCAGAACTGATGGATCTGTCTCTTTCATATCAAATAATATCAAATAATGTAACTTTATGAGTACTTTTCTTTTGTTTTTTCTTTTTAAAAATTTCATGGCAAGGTGTCGTTAGGCATTGTATCAGTACCCGGGTTTGAACTCCTGACCTAATACCAAGAACCAATTAGCTAGCATGAATCCTTAGCAAGCACACGACTTTTTCCAGCCTAATGATTTAGGTAGGTATTTGTTATATATATATATATATATATATAAAATTAAGCTAATATAAAATGAGAAATAAAGCACGATAACAACTAATAATCCATGTAGACGATCCCATTTAGTACGTGATAAGAGGCTTGGTTTTGTTTTTTTACATTATATAATTTGCTTAAAGTATTTTGACGGATTAGGGTGTCAGCTGGAGTTTGATGCTCACATAGGGCAGCTTACATTCTGGATAAACCGAAACCAGCAGTTTCAAACCATCGGTTTTTGGGTAGTTTCGGTTCTGGATTCAGAACCTCTCCAAAACTATTTTCAAAATTTGTTTTTGAAAATATAAGGTAATGAGCTCATGGGGAGTCAAAAACTCTCCACTTTGTAATATGTACACACATGATTTTGTTGGTGAAGAAAATGATTCCGGATCCAGTACCATTTGTTAAATGGATTATTAGTACTAAAAAATAGGAAAAATCTTATGAAACTATCGTGTGGTTTCTCAAATTTTATATTTTTGGACTTCAATTTCTCAATCTTTTAGGAAGGACAAGAGATTTTCTTCATTAATCAAATAAAGACCTAAGATTTTTATTGGTAATCAAATCAGGACCTGAGATTCTTGAGATTTTTGTGACATGTGAAAAATTAATATCGTTAGCTACAAGATCTCTATTTCATTAAAGATCAAAACTTCTGGTCTTTAATTGATTAATGTCTTTACCTGATTAACAAAGAAAATCTTATGTCATTCTTAAAATGTTAAAAAATTAAGGCCTGAAAGTGTAAACTTTAAACAATTATAAAACACGTGTGGAATTTTTCTTTAAAAAAAGCCCATAATATTCAAACCATCCTTTTCGAGCAAACAACAACAACAACAACTAAGCCTTTTCTCATACTAGACGGGGTCAACTACATAGATTCTTTGTTTTCATATAGTCCTATCATTTACCATGTTATTAGTTAACTCACAATAAGTATATTAAAAAATATTGTTTCTTTCCAACACTTTTGTCGTCGTCCTCTATCTCTTTTAATACTTTCATCTAAGTATATTAAAAAAAAACTCAAAACCTCTAATTGTGTCTTAAACTAAGGCTTTTGGATCAGGTCAGATTTCAGACACATGCCCGACCCATTCCGTGCTCCAGCACAGCATGATGAACTTAATACTAGGGCCGCACAAACAACTGGCATCGGTGGTATTGGCTTGTTCAAACTCAATTTTGCTTAGGCCTCATGACATGAATGAAGCTTAAGTTTGAATTCCCTGTCTTGGCTCGAGCTTTACTTTCCTTTAATTTTAGTTGTTGTTCAAACTTATAAGCCTAGAGAAGTATGGACATTTTTTTTTTGTTACAAGAGGAGGCCAAATCCTAACAAACACACACAAATGCCCATGCATGCACCCGTAGGAGTCAAACGGCCTAATACACACACAAATACCCACTAATGCACCCCCTAGGAGTCGAACTCTCCACCTGCAGCAACAACGCTAGAGTGTCCTGCCGTTGAGTTAAGGCTTTGGGTGGCATTTTCCCCAAAAATTATATGGTCTAGTTGAGTTGAGCCTCTACCTTTTTTTTTATAAGGATCACCCACAACTAATCTCCTTTGTACACTAGTACCATCCGAGCATTTCGGACGGCTCCTAAAATTGGCATATCTGACGGTCAAAACTGTTGGGAAAGCTATTTTTGACCGTTGAGATGGTCGCAAATAATTGAAAACCGTCGGAATTATCCCATTATTTATTGAAAAAAGTCAATTTTGTACTAGTGATAATAACATCCCTTAATATCATCAGCTCATGAGTCCTTTTAGAGCAAGATGATGTTGGAAATCTTCAACTTCACTATCAGTTTACAGGTATCATTGAATGAAACTCAAATGCAGTAAGTAGTTGAAGATTGATATAGTTTTATATGGTGTGAGCATCATCTAGCTCTAGCATCTAACACCTTTTCCGGCATCTTAAAGTAAGGCTATCAGCTCGTATGCCTTCAATTGAAGATGATGAATATTCTTATCGTCTCTTCGTCTTATTCAAAAAGCACTTAATTTGGAGGTCTATTTTTTTCTGAATTGGGCAAGGACTGGTAGAACTTCACTCATGTAAGGGATCAGTTCCGATAGTTAGCGTAAAACTTTGTCGGATTTATTTACCATGGATTCTATAAATTATGATAGAGTTATGTAAAAACAAAGAATCCATGTACCTCACCCCATGTAATATGTTAAAATGCTTAGTTGTAGTAGTAGTGACAAGTAGCTTGTGAGTTAAAGGGGTGGTTTGCAGGCGAGTTCCAGCGTCAGTGCCAATGCGTGGTAAGTTCAAGTGGTTCGGCACTTACTCTCCTTAAGCAAAGGTCTCGAACTCGAGCCTTGGGGACGGAGAAAACCATTTGCCGGAGAGATTTACCCCCATAGTGAGCCGACCCGGCTTGAACGGATTAGTCAGGGTCCTTTGGGCTTCCGGATAGTGGTGGCACACCACCAAAACAGAAAAAAATACACTGTTCGGTGTTGAGGGGAATATTTAGGAGCACCATCTTTAGACGGTGCTGTATTTCCTTGGTTGGTATAGCAACCAGCTAAATACGTATATGCCAAATAGAGGTACATACAATATCTTATATTGGTTGGTGGCATATACAGTGCACGTATACTTTCTATATTAATGCCCTTTCACAAATTTGTGGGAAACTAATGCATGGATGAACCAACGATGCATGCATTTACTGAAAAGAGTTCTGGTTCCTCCTACTCTGTGTTTAGAGGATAGCGGCCCATATATTGCAGAAACTTGAGACAAAGATACTCTCTCTCTCTCAAGAATTTCTCCATTCCTCCTACATTTGGTTTAGGATAGAGCAGACGTATGGCATGATATAACAAGGCATAAGAAATTCAAGCTTTCTCTCTGTCTCTCTGAGCAGAGCTAAACATGATTAGTGGAGCAGACATCTACAATGTGCTTGCAGCAGTAGTGCCCCTCTATGTGGCCATGTTCTTGGCTTATGCTTCTGTGAAATGGTGGAAGATCTTCACCCCTGACCAGTGCTCAGGCATCAACAAATTCGTCGCCGTCTTCGCGATCCCTCTCCTATCTTTCAAATTCATATCCAACAATAACCCTTACGCAATGCACTTCAAATTCATTGCTGCAGACTCCCTTCAGAAGCTGGCCATCTTGATTCTCTTGAGTTTGTGGGTGTGGTTAGGAAAGAACGGTAGCCTTGATTGGATGATCACTCTATTCTCTTTGTCCACTTTGCCCAATACTATAGTGGTCGGAATCCCACTCATGACTGGCATGTATGGCGAATTCTCCGCTGCATTAATGGTGCAAGTGGTTGTGATGCAAAGCATTGTGTGGTACACCCTCTTGCTCTTCTTGTTTGAGTACAGGGCAGGCAAGATACTCATCATGGAACAATTCCCCAAGACGGCCGGATCGATTGCTTCGTTGAAGGTGGACCCTGACGTAGTTTCTTTGAGTGGAAGAGAAGATATTGAGGCAGATGCAGAGGTTGAAGAGGATGGTAGACTTCATGTCACAATAAGAAGATCTACATCTTCGAGGTCGAGACCCTCTCCTTATATACTTCAAGATTATCATGGCCTCAGCTCAATGCCAAACTTGTTTACTACCCCTAGAGCCTCAAGTCTTCGGGGGATGGAGATATATTCCCTTGAATCATCAAGAGCTCATACACCAGAAACGTCGCCTTTCAACAATTCAGAGTTCGTTTTGCAGAGTCCTGGGCAAGAAAGTAATGGGTTTCCGGGTGGTGTTACAAGGAAGTTGTCTGCTGATTTCCAAGTGAGATCATCAAGACAAAAACGCTGTAAATCAGTGTCGAATGAGCTTCACATGTTTATTTGGAGTGCTGCATCTCCCATGTTCGAAGGAAGTCATCATCGCAGGGTTGCTTCTCATGATTTTGAGGCCTTTAAGGACAAATTAGAAGGTATAAACAAAAACATATCCACCACTTTTTATCTCCACCTGAAATTTTTTCGGATGCCTTGGAAAATTACGAGACTTCTTGTTTATCAAATACTTTTATCATCTAATCAACTTCATAAGTTCGCAGCGCATTTACTGCGAACTTATGAAGTTGATTAGATGATGAAACATTGTTGATGCATTATTTTGTATTTTTGTTAGTATAAATACCGTGAATAAGTGAATTGGTTCCTTTTTATCTAGCCTATTATGAAGTTCTTAACATAAGGGATATGGATCACTGTGACTTGTTGATCTTGTGTAATGAATTCAGCCACGCAAGAGCCTGGAGACCGTATCTATACAGAGGAAGAGAGGGAAGGTGGTGATTCCCCGGAGGTCACCGCGGAGATTGAGCAGAAAACGGTGGTGAGCTCGCAGATGCCTTCAGTAAGTGTAATGACAAGGTTGATTTTCATCATGGTGTGGCGGAAACTTGTCCGAAACCCAAACACCTACTCCAGCATAATCGGTTTGATCTGGGCACTTGTTGCATTCAGGTACATTAGTAATTTCGTACTGCAGCAGACAAGACCATCTTGCTTATGTATATAAATTTTAATGTCTTTAGGTGCATAATCTTGTTTTAAACATTTTTATTCATCTACATCAATGATGAAAATTTAAATTTATAATAATACTTTTAACTCAAATCTCTACCGTTGATCTCATTGAGTGGAGATATTTAAGAAGATTATGCATTAAGAACTTTATGCATTTAACATTACTTCTCTTTCTTTTTCTCAATCAATGGTGGAGATTTTAATTACTTTATATTTAATGTATTTAAAGTACAAAGTATAATAATACTTTTAATTTAAATATCCACTGTTGATCTTGAATGATGGAGCCATTTAAGTTAGATTATGCACCTAAAGACATTATACATTTACTACTATTTGTCTTTCAATCAACAATAGAAATTTGAATTACTTCATATTTAATATATATGGTACATTTAAAATATAAAGTACAACAATACTTTTAATTCAAATCTACATTGATCTTAAAGATCGAAGGGTAAAGATATTTAAGCAAGATTATACACCTAAGGGTATTATTCATTTAACATTACCTTTCTCTCTCTCATATATATACCTTTCTCTCTCTCTCTCATATATATATAAGTTGAAGGATGCAAACTACAGTTTCCAAACTCCATTTAATCAAGGGTCACCAGCATTTTCCACCTTCTCTCTCTCTCTAATATCATCGGTACTAGTTACATTTTTCAGATCTGTCTAAGTACGGTTGTCACTTTATATGCTTTTCTCAACCATTGGAGATAAAAAAGAAAAAACAGGAAATATTTTTTCTTAAATCAAATACCACCTATAACAAGTACAACTTCACTTTTCACACTTTGTAATTTAATCTCAATCATCGATCAATTTAATTGAATTGTTAGAAATTTATGATGATATAGAAAGCATGTAACACGGCAAGCGTGATTGAAAGAGGAACAAACTCAATAATATGCAAACATTGTATTGTATGTGCAATGCAGGTGGCAGATCAAAATGCCAAAAATCATTGAAGGATCCATCTCAATTCTTTCTAACGCAGGCCTTGGAATGGCTATGTTCAGCCTAGGTATGAAGATGCCAAATGAATGACAAGACCATGAACTTATCATCTTCGTTGTTGGAGAAGTTTCTGCTTTCTGATATGTGGGCGATATTTGTGATGGCCAGGCATCTTCATGGCGTTGCAGCCGCAGCTCATTGCTTGTGGGAAATCTGCTGCGGCATTGATCATGGCAACCAGGTTCCTTGTTGGCCCAATTGTCATGTTCGCGACCTCCATTGCGATTGGCCTAAGTGGAGACCTCCTTCGTGTTGCCATCGTCCAGGTCTGTGAAGCGGGAGACCCAGAAATTTGTTTCGGGTGGGGTAGACTTCAGGTTTAAAAAATTTCCAACTTCTTTAAAAATTTCAATATAAAAGTACCAATTTTCAGAATTTTCCCCACCCCACCACAATGTGCATCCGCTACTGGCTCTCTGCGTGTGCATGTGTATATGCAAATCTAATTATACACTTTCCAATGACAGGCAGCCCTTCCTCAAGGAATCGTTACATTCGTGTTTGCAAGAGAGTATGGCCTCCACGCAGACATACTTAGCACTGCGTGAGTATTCACACATGCACGCGCACACACACATATTCAAATAAAATGACATTGTTAATTAGTGAATTTATTTAATTTAAAAAAAAAATTCTCTTTGGATTTCAGGGTGATTTTTGGTATGATGATCTTCTTGCCTGTAACCATAATTTACTACTTCCTTCTTAAGCTGTAAGATGCCACGAGATGGATCGGGCTCACTGCGGGCTAAGAACCATTTACCGGATCCACCTGATGGCGAGAACACTTGGTTCTTGTTTTCGGATGGCTGCTTGGGCCATAAGGGATGGAACCCGATGCAGAAAAACGATGTTGGATTTCACAGAGAGAAGTATCTCACCTGGCTCTTGGATGGATGCACAAATTGAAGGTCATGAGTTCGATTCCTGGGCATGCATTTGGCTTCAACATCTCCGTTGATTAGAAATGGATTGGTTGTAACTGAGTAGCTTTATTTTTTTTATCTCAAACATTTTGAAGGTCAATTCATTTCATGTATTTGGAAGCCATATTAAACAATTTTTTTTAAGAAATATAATATTTTTGAAAAGAAGATATTCTATAGCACTTGTTAAGTCAATGGGCAATGGAGTGATCTAAAGATAGCAATGAGAAACCTTAATGGAGAGAGTACGAGTTAAGATTATGTTTTTTTCCAATAGGTATGGAACAAGATATATATATATATATGAAAATTGGATCTTGTCGACTTTTTCTACGTCTTTTTATTGTTTTGAGTAATATGAATGTAATTTAATTTTTTTAAGACGAAAGATAATATTATTATGCTCGTACTTCTAAAAGTAATGATTGAGCGTGAGTAAACAATATAAGACAAATCAAATCACTCTATACTTTGTGTGTTGTTGGGACAAGTACGAGATGAGGACAACTTAATTCGTGTACTTTGGGTATTCTGTTCATGTTGGGTTGGGTCGGTATTGCTATCCTTATAGTGGTCTAACCCTCTAAAAGTTCAATAGGTTCTCCTCAGCTACCCAAAAATAAAAAACCAGTAGACCCTAATTTGACCTGAGAGTTTTCTTATAGGTTATCCGGCAAAACCCATAACCCGACCTGAAACCGGAGTTTCAAACCAAACTTCTCCTCACAACAATTCAGGTGATTATATATAAATGCCCTTATACAATTAAATTAGATGCATGCCGTTGGTAAAAAAAAAAAAGTTTAAGAAAAAAAAATCATTCAGCGAGCTTTCACAAGAGCTGAATATATCATGTTCATGTTGAGTGTATATGGGTTAACGAACCATACATAAATGAACTCAGTGGCGGATCTACATAGAGGCAAGGTGGGGCAGTTCACCCCACCTGAAACAGTTTTACTGGCTATTCGCCCCACCCGATACCAATTTCTAGATCCACCACTGAATGAACTAGAGACAAGCTAAACAAACCGGCTTGAACTACGAGTAACTCGGTTTTGTAAGTAGTGGATGGACACTCTCGGCCCCATTACTAACAACGACCATGAAATGCAGGAAGAAGGGCCCTCTTCCCGAATTTCATGAGATCATGTTTTTCGAAAGATAAACGTTCTTAAAAACTACATGCATCTCTTAGATAAAAGCAAATATGGCTGTTAAAAGGAAAAACCCAGAGCGGTAAATGTGGAAGACAGAAAGCCAAGTATAAATACAGAGAATAGAGAACATGAAATAGAGATTCTTACTCACAGTCTTCTGAGAAAACCCTCTGCGGTAACCCCCAAAACGATATACATGTTTCTATTCCTTTTTACAGGAAATATACAGAGAAAGAAGCAAAACAAAAAAGTAGAAACGAAGCAGTCCGTCAATATCCGCTGCGCACAATTGAACTGAAGAAGACAGACAACTTCAGCGATCATTGGCTGCCCCAACAGGTTTATCCCTAACAGTGGGTGGGTGTGGTTTTTTTGGGCCCTGCTCCATACTTTTGGATGATTTGATCCCTCATTAAGAATCAAAATCATGGCATTTGGTCAAAAGAATCCAAACAAATATCAAACAACTAGCTGTAAGTATGGTGGTGGAGCTTTTGATTTTGCTTAATCATGGGTTGTATAATGAGCCAAGTGGGCCTGGTTTTGGGTGGGCCGGGCCCAACCCAGCCTTGGCTTAGCTGGGTGTCCAAATTTTATTCAATTGCTAGTTGGCCAACCTTGGAAAGGGACTAGCCTTGTCGACAGGCTCGCAAGCATTTGCGAGTCGATCGACCGGCTAGTTCTAACTCCCATGGTCTGCGTGTGGCCCGGTCTAAGCCAAGTAAACCTGCACCAATCAACAAGGGTGTGGGTTTAGTAGAAAAGTCAGCCTTGACTGACCACTAGAGGCGGCTATTTCAAACATTATATGAAGATGAAGTGAACCACATGTTCCTTTAGAGTCCAAAGAGATAAAATATTGGGTCATGTTCGGGTTGATCTGTCTTTGATACAATCATAAAATAACGTTAAGAATATGAAACGAAACAGAAGATTGCTCGTATTTCAAGCACTGCATGAGAACCTAATGAACACGACACAAAAAGTCTTGACTTGTGTCCACTGAAATTATAAAAAAATCACATAGTCGGTTAACCTGTTTTGACACAAAAACGAATGACATGACCTGAACACTACTCAGAATGAAATTTCTTGCAATTTCAGACACGACTTCAGCATGTAAATTATCCCATTCAGCAACACATGATGCGTTAGGAAAACCATTTGGGTCACTTTTGGATGTCGTACTAATATTTGATTTGAACTTACGGACAGGGATGGCATATTTAGTGTTTTTGGGTTGTACTTCTTTGTGTCGTGTCGTTTTATGTCCATGTGGAAAACAAGCCAACCCGAACTTACGCCATTTAGGTTGGTACTACCACATACTTTTTGGTCATGTTACTGAGTTTCATGTCGTGTCAGAAATGGGCAAATACTTAGTTCTTGGGTCGTGTTCGTATCTTGTTTAGAATTGCTATTATTACCCAATAAGGTGAGAAATGATAAAAGTCACGAATTTCGTGTTGTCGTTTCTTTCACCTTTTATTGATCTTTCTCTCTCTCTCATTCTTTTGCGGTTCTGGTTCTACATTTCTAAATCCTGGATCATTTATGTTTTTGCTGTCGCTGATCCTGTGTAAGTTCTTTCTGAATTGCGTCGTCACTTTTAGCAACAACAGTTTCCAATTGTTGTTTGAATCGTATTGTGATACAATAAACCAGAATCATGATGAATTGGTCAAAAAAATTTATTCTCAACGATGAATGCATTCAGCCATTTCTCTGTACCAACGGAAACCGAGACTTTTCTGGCATCCGGAATCTATTGGATATTAGCTCGGTTGATCAGTCGGAATTATGTTTAGCTTTATGTTCATCATGATCTATTTCTGTATTAGGATCACGTAAATATGCAAGCATGCGAGAGTTTTCTTTTGTGTTTAATCTATGATAAAAGTTAATAAAATAACAGAACAAAGGCCCAAGTTGTGAATTGAAAAGAAGGTTCAGTATAACCGAGTCACAAACTGCTCGGTTATTCGACGACTCAAACCACTTGCATCTCGGTCCACTTGCCAGACTCGGTCCAAGACCGCCGGTTAAGTATCTTCGTCAATGAATGCCGACATCTACGGGAGGAAAAGGAAAGGAAGGTAAAGCCACACAAACCCATCACAGTCAAGCTTCGGGCCTACCGGTGGTGCGGGCCACCAGGTGGGTGCGCCCAAAATTACCTCGCCCATACCTTCGTTATCCAGAGTCACACCGTGGAGTGCAAGCATTTTGTTATCCACTCGCGACGTTAACGCCATATTTAATTGTAGTACCAGAGAGCCACTCTCACACACATATATATATATATATATATATATATATATATATATATATATATATATATATATATATATATATATATAGAATTCATTCATTATTTTTGAGTGACTTGAGTGTTATAAAAATATTTTTCTTTCATTTCTAAAACCCTTTACAAATTTTGAAATTTACTCAAAAACAATGGATGAGTAGGTATCAATATGATAGGATCGAGTTTATATATATATATATATATGTATATATATATATGTATATATATATATATATATGTATATGTACATATATACATATATGTGTGTGCTTGTATGACTTTCTAGACTCGCTATACTATTTATGTATGATTAGATTGGAGAGATGATTTCGCGAGAGATAGTTTTATTTATTTAAAAAGTAGCTTTTATTTACGCAAAGCATAAGCTCAATGGTTGGGCATTTTGATGTTCATGCTCTTGTCTCTCTAAGGTGAATGTGGGTGTTAGGCTTTGTTCTCTCTTTATAATAAAAAAACTAGTTTTACTTTTTTTTTTTAAATATTAATTGTTCATCTCTAATCTCTAATTCGATGTTGAGTAATCTCATACTGAAAAGTTTAATAAACATGGCAATAGATTGGGTCGGGGACAGGTATACCTATACCCAACCTGGAGCTTGACCTTAATGGGGCAGGTCGGGTATGGGTTCCCTCTTTCCTAATAATATGGGGCAGGTACATAACAAAATCGGGATATATATATATATATATATATATATATATATATATATATATATATATATATATATATATATATATATATATATATATATATATATATATGTTCATATATCTATTATATATATATTGATATATGCCCGTAGATGTACAAACATAAACACGAATAAATAAAAAGAACAAAACCTTTTTCTATATACTAAATGGAGTAGGCTATATGGATTCTTTCTTTCTATATTAGAGTTCATGTGACGTGCTAACAGTTTACTCAACATAAACTACGCCAATTTTTATTGTTTTTTCAATATTTTTATGATCTTTTTCTTTCTCTTTAATATTTTTACGATTTAGTTTTTTATACTTTTTTACCAAAACTTTTTTGATACATATATGTGTATCTAGTGATTGGATCGAGTCTACCGAAGTGTTGTTCACTGATGTTTGATCATTGTTTGCCAGAGACAACATTTTTTAAAGCTTTTAAAAATTTTAAATTATGCTTGTGCTCATGAAGAGTAATGGATATATATATATATATATATATATATATATATATATATATATATATATATATATATATATATATATAAGTTTCTAAGTACGTGCGCACTGATCAGCTATCCACAGTGAACTGCATAACATCATTGACTAGTATTTACGGTAAGCTGGCACATTTACAAACTATTCATCAAACGACCACCTGGCGTTGGAAAAGTATTTGTTCATCCATTTTGATTAGGGCTCAGACATGAGATGGGCGATCCCAATAGAAACTAATTGTCAATAAAGTGATTGCATCGTGGGATACTAAGTTAACTTTTCCCTATAAATCTTGTATAATGTTTATTAAAAAATAAAGACATACTTACTTAACTTCTAAATTCTTTTTTTTAAAAGTGCTTTCATAAAATGTTTATTGTAAATTAAAACTCTCGATCTAATGAGAACATATTTACAATCATTGTAGTTGGGCCATCTTCTTCTCCAACATATATATGTACGTAAATATCATACATATACTCAATTGGATCCAAATTCAACTTGTTCATCTCCTTTTGGAGCTCTCATTTGACGATAATGCAAACCTTTTGTTCATGTTCATATTGTGTCTCTGTTTCTTATATTGTATTTGCATACACTCTGATCTCTAATCAAGAGTAGGTGTATTCAGGATTCAGTTTGGTTGGATTCTAGCTTCAATTTCGAACCGTTAGTTTCGGTTTTCAATTTTTTAAGAACCGAACCAATCCGTGCTCTGGCTACAACAGAACCAAATTGAATTGTCAGTTCAGTTTTGAACCACAGTTCTACTTAAGGTTTGGCTAAATGCAATGTATTATGCCATGAGATTATTTGGATCTATGCTCTGTATTTGATACGTAAGAGGTTATAAAACTCATTATATAAACTTTTCAAGATTTAAATTTATATAAGTATATATATGTGTGTGTTTCCACACTTTATATGTATATAGTGTTATAAAACTCATATACATAAACTTATAAAAGATTTATATCTACATGTATATAAACTTTATATACATATATATATATATATATATATATATATACACATTATATATATAATGTTATAAAACTCACATACATAAACTTATAAAGATTTATATCCATGTGTATATAAACTTTTTATATATAATGATTTGGTTCGGTTCCAACACTGAAACCGCGAACCAAATCCCCAAGATTTGTTCCTGTTTGAATAGAACCATAAGACATTTAGAACCAAACCGAACCATCAGTTGGGATAGGTTCTGGTGATTTTGTTCAATTTTGACGGCGTGATTTTCAAAAAGAAGCAGTTCTATGCAATATTAGAAAACAACTGAGTAAATTAAATACAACTGCCTATTGAGGAGTTCTGTGCAATTTTTACTGTAAATTATTATTTTGTAGAAGTATGTTTCTTTTCATGGTGAGAAGCATTACTCGGTTTTGGTTGGTTGGTTACGCCATTCTGTGTGCTGCTAAAGAAGAACCTTTAACTTTTGTTTGTGGCTCCTCTTCCCATTTGAAAACCGAGAGGTCTTCCTCGACGCATTAACGCCCGCATTCCACCGTTTTGCCTCCTAGTTTCCTCTCCTTTCTCTCTCCTCTATTATGCTCCTTTCCTATATAACCCTTCTTTCCCTCTTAGTCCACCCAGTTCTCTCTCTCTCTCCTCCTCCTCCTCCTCTCTCTCTCTCTCTCTCTCGGAAGGTGGTTTTCAATGACAAGCATCAAGGTCGACTAACAAAGAAACTTGGGTGAATTTCTTGTTCCTCTGTTGCTAAATCATTTGTTTCCTTTTGGTAATCTTGACTCATTCACCGTCTCTGGCGTTCTTCCTTCCTCATCCTTTTCTCCTTTTTGATCATTGGTTCTTATTTTTGCCTGAAATTTTCGGGATTCGTCGGTTCAAATTTTAAATCAGCAGATTTATCGGGATTGTTTTAAACCGTCTCTGGCGTTTTTCCTCATCCTTTTCTCTATTTTGGTTAAAATTTATGTACTGTAAATTGAAATCAGTAGATGGTGGTAGTCGAGAATTCAATTGACTGAAAGAACAGATGATTTTTTGGTACACACCCAAATTTCCTGTGATTCTTATTTCCCGGTGTTTATATGCAAAAAGGGTAAAACAAACGTGGTCTTCTGGATTGGAGATATGGTTAATTATATCAACAGAGAGATGGAAAGAGAGAAAGATGCTTCCTTTTTCATCCTTATCACTGTTTTTGACGTCTATATGCCAATTCATGTTGCAGGATTTCTTCGCGCGACGAGTCTTAAGGAGAATCACAACAACGGAATAGAAGGAAAGCAACGAAGAATTTCTTTCTAAAGAAGAAAGAATGGAGAGTGGTTCTACTCCTGCATCATCCCGGAATCTTCTGTTCCGAAAATATGAACTCGGCCGTCTCCTCGGCCAAGGCACCTTCGCCAAGGTCTACTACGCGAAAAACCTCGCCACCAACGAGCCCGTTGCGATCAAGGTGCTTCACAAAGACCAAGTGAGAAAACAAGGATTGATGGAGCAAATCAAGCGTGAAATCTCTGTTATGCATTTAGTGAAGCACCCCAACATCGTCGAACTCAAGGAAGTAATGGCCAACAAATCGAAAATCTTCTTCGTAATGGAATACGTGAAGGGTGGTGAGCTCTTCGCTAAGGTTTCCAAAGGAAAGTTGCCGGAAGCCGATGCCCGGAGATACTTCCAACAGTTGATCTCCTCTGTGGATTTCTGCCACAGCCGGGGAGTCTCCCATCGCGACCTCAAGCCGGAAAATCTTTTGCTCGATGAGAATGGTTCTCTTAAGATCTCCGACTTCGGCCTGAGTGCGCTGCCGGAGCAGAACTGGCACGATGGTCTCCTGCACACACAGTGCGGAACTCCGGCATACGTCGCGCCGGAAGTACTTCGAAAGCGGGGGTACGACGGAGCAAAGGCTGATTTGTGGTCTTGTGGTGTGATTCTCTACGTCCTCCTCGCCGGATTCCTGCCGTTTCAAGACGAGAACATCATGAACATGTACCGGAAGGTGTTCAAGGCCGAATTCCAGTTCCCTCCTTGGTTTTCCGGTGAAGTCCGGCAGCTTTTGTCGATGCTCCTCGTCACCGACCCGAAGAAAAGGATCACAATCAATCAGATCATGGAGGTCCCCTGGTTTAAGAAAGGATTCACAAGGCCGGTGGGGTTCGAATTGTCATCCCCTGTTGCATATTCCGGCGTGATCGAAGCTTTGAAGTTAGAATCTGAAAGACCAACGCCGGAATTTTTCAATGCCTTCGATCTCATCTCCTCCATGTCCTCCGGATTCGACCTCTCCGGCTTCTTCGAGAACAACAAGAAGGCTGGATCGATGTTCACTTCCAAGTATTCTGCCAGCACCGTGCTAAGCAAGTTAGAAGGATTGGCAAAGGTATTCAGATTCAAGGTGACTAAAGTGAAGGATTTTAAGATCAAAATGCAGAGGTCTGAACCGGGGAGATTAGGACCGCTGGCAGTGACAGCCGAGATCTTCGAACTCGCGCCCGAGCTCGCTGTCGTCGAGCTCGACAAGTCTAGTGGGGACACTCTTGAGTACCTAGAGTTCTGCGAGGAAGCCCGGCCGGCACTGAAGGACATAGTATGGGCTTGGCAGGGAGACGAAGAACAAGAACAGAGCGTATCCCAATTGCAGCAGCAGAAGCACAGGCAGAGGGAGCCACAACCTGCTGCTGCATGAACCAACTAGTGGTTTCTCTTTCTTGGCTTTTGTGTTTGAGAATTCTCAGTTTTCTTATGTGTTTTCATTGGATTATTAACATAGGTGAGTAATCGCGAGTGTATATTTTCCCATCTCCAATTTTCCCAATTTTGTACAGAAAAAGATGTCTGTATTTGTAAGGTTTTCTCTTTAATGGCACAAGGACAAGGAGCTGCTATCTCTCTTGGCTAGCTGGTCCACTGGATAGAACCTTTAAGTTGAAAGTTGAGACTTCAATACCCGCGAACATGCCTGTTTGGTTGATCTCTGCCTAAACCAGTTTCCAATTGCGGAAAAAATCTCTTGCTAATGAATATCTTTCCCTTTTAGGGGTTGCAGGAAGATGGTTTGAGAGTTGAGGCGGCTTCGCCCGAAGAAACCTCTCGGAGCCATTGATCCTTCGAATGGTAAGGTGGTGGTCATCAAAAGAAGGGATGATGGCACAGATTAAAGTCTCATCTCTTTCAGGATATTTCTAGGACCTCTCGACTCAAGATCTTGTTCATGGTTGATGATTTAGCTGTGCTTGAGTTGAGCTCAACATGAATCGAGCACGAGTCGAGTGGGGTAGGATCGAAACGAGCTACTTTTTGAGGTCAAGGTGCAACTGCGAGTAAGTTGAGTTCACGTTTAACTTCATGAGTAAAAAGTATTAGTTCATTAAAAAGAAAGTTAAATTCATGTTTTTGTGCAATTTTTCTTGTAAAAATGAAACAATTGATCATTTTATTACATTACGACCTTCGACTTCGGTGATTAACATGGTTTTCTAGCATATGTGAGCATAAAAATTCTATAACCCAACTAAATGAGCTAGTACGTGTTTAGCCAAACCCACAACATACTATTATTTTCGCGTTTAGTTCGTATTAGCTTATTCAGCCCTTTCATGTTTGGTTCTTTAGATCGATGACCAAGCACCAACAAGCCCGCGACCAGTCGAACCAAAGCCAAATCATAAGAAAAGTATGATTCTTTCATGCTTCTCTAATTGTTGAGTAGTAAAAAGGATTTTTATTGGGGAAATTATACGAGGGTGTGCATCTTAACTTCCTCCTGTTTCTTTTTGCATTAGTCTTTCAATGGATTCGTTCTTATCTTTCTTGAGTTGTCCAACTTAGTTTAGTCTTTGAGGCACAACGACCGATGGCTTCCTGGCCAAGGGTGAACGAGAAGAAGCCTTCATGTGGAAGGTCTTGAGTTCGATACCCAGCGTGTACACATCTATTTGGGACCTGTTATATTGAGAAGAAAGATCAAAGAACAAAATAATCAAACGCAGACTGTGACACAAATTAAGAAGGCAAGATCTACTATTTAGAATGAGGAATTCCTTGTACTCTTATGTCGACGACCCCGGATGATCCATATATAAATATCAAGAGACCCAGTGTTTGTAGGGTATATTCTATGAGAAAATTCGCATGCCCTCTTTAATTTGGACCGGATACAGTCAACCGGGCTGGATATCAAACTCCAACATGCCTAACCGCAGCTCTCTCTAATATATATATATATATATATAATTGGTCTTAGTTTAACTCACAAGAGTCTTTTATTTAATCAAGATGGTGTTAGTTGGTGCTAAATGACAAATGAAATCTTGGATTTTCCTTTTAAAATTTATAACTTGAAGAAACTCAACCTTTGGGGATGTTAGTTGAGAGCCCTCCGGCCTTGTAAGGTTGTGTCTGAAGGTTTGAGGTGGGTCTGAACTCCTAGGTACTGCAGCACCAAGCTCACGTTCATATCAAACACGGAATCGTGGATGGGGACTCATGCTACAGTTCTTTCCTCAATCTTTGTCTCTAGTCAACACCCTTCTAACCTAGAGTTATCTCCGTCGGGAGAAACCATTGATATCTCTATCTCCCTCGATTGTCCTTCCAAGTTGTGGTTCTTTCTTCTACCAGATGAAACTCTAGAGGTTTCTCTCCCCGTCGATTGCCGTTCTAAGCTATCATTCTTCCCTCTACTAGACGAAACCCTTGACGTCTGTCTCTCCCTCCTAATCGCTCTTCTTTCTTGCTCATTGTCCTCGCTGCTAAATGATTAGATGATGCTATGTCAGATTGTCCAAGTTATATCCTAGTTTTTCAATTTCTCCTCCTCCCTCTTCCTTCTTTCCTATTTGGAGGTTATTTTTTCATTATTGTTTAGGTTTGTTGGAGGGTGAACTTCTTAGCATAGGGTCGAAACCTTCAATCCCAATTGACAGTTTTATACAGAAATCAAACATAAAACTATAATTCCAGGAAACTATAGGCCATGTGTGTCTGGGCTTATAGTTTCAATATCTAGGGCTTAGAACTGTGAATCAAACACACTCTAAAAGACCATGGCTAGGGCACTTACACTGTCTTAGTTGCCTTATTACATTTTGTCTTTTGATAATGAGAGGTCAAAACTGTGCACCCTCCATGAGCAGTAGTGGACCTCACCTTAGGCATGCACCTCACCCTAAATCTAAAAAATTATGAGCCATTGAATATAAGAAAATACAAGTATTTTGTAAACAAAAAATATAAATATATCTCGCTCCAAAATAATTCTTGGATCTGCCAATGTTCAACCCCTTCACCGCAATGCAAAAGGAGAGCTACCTATACAGACCAAACTCGTTTACTGCCGTCCATCTCTTTCTCCTTCCTTCTCTCTCATAGAATTGGAACCAGCCGCTGAAGCCTCCTACCCTTTTCTTTCTCTCTCCTCATGTCATTAGCATCCACTGGTCACCATCCCCTCTCTTCGTCTCGCTCCCTTCCTATCCATTCCTCTCCTTCTTCACTCTTAAAGAGAGAGAGAAAGAGAGAAAGAGAGAGAGAGAATGCGCCTCCGACACATTGTTAGCGTGTCTCTTATGTAAGGAAGATGCCCGTTTAATGCGTCTTCTTAAGAGATGCAACTCCTTGAATGTGAGTGATGGAGAATAAAAAAGTAGAGTTTGCATAACGAAAGGTGACAGGGAGATTTTCAAATATTCTTTAGTAAAAAGGGTGTGTCTTTAGTAATGCCTAATCTTTAAATTTATCTTTAATTTTTCAAATTATATTTTGATGACTTTTGTCTAGGCAAATAAAACGTTTAATTTTTCAAATCATGGCTTGTGTTTAGTGAAATAAAACGACTTTTAAGTCAATGCTTCCATAATCTAACGAAACTTAATCTGCTTAAAAGAAATTATAATGAATTTACAAATTGTTTATATTTATTTATTCTATTTAATTCTCACCACGGCCACCATCTTTCATGATCATGATCATCATCCACCACCATCGTGAACACCATTCATTTCCGTCAATGCCAACACCAATCAGTATCACCACCTTCACCAATTACCAACATCAGCCATTGGTGGACAAAAGGCTATTGCCTGGGAACGTTTTCTGTTTACCACATTATATATCATATAAATATAAATGATAATTGTACAGAAAACATTACAAACTGCCATTTTTCTATCAGACCGCCATTATCAGCACCAGCCACTGCCACTATTCGTCTTCTTACGGTTCTAAAATGCCGAACACTTTTGCTTTCGATTTTCTCCTGCGGTGGCTTCTTTTGTTATTTTGAAAACTAAATTATGAACATATCGACATCACACACAAAGTTTCCATTGGTCGGTTTTGCCTGTTTATTATTTGTCATGGCATGAGATTCTGTTGGCGCATATGGTTCTTATTATTGTAGATGATGTATGTCTACATTGTAATGATATATAGGTGGAACTTGCTATGTAACCTCCCTTACTAGATATTGATTGATCATCATCATCATCGTTGCGATCAATCAATGGTGACAATAGTTATCATTTCATATAACATTTAATATACCATATACATTAAATTAAATGACATTTATCTTCATATCGATGTTGACGAACAATGCAAATCGTTTAGTACCAAAGGTTGTCGAACAACTCCCAATATATATATATAAGAGAACTTGGTATATGTTAGCATACTTAGGTGTTAGTAAATTTAAACAAATTTAAACCATCAACAATGAGTCAATGGATGATTGAAATTTGAATTCAAAATATAAAAGATATATATCTGAATAAAATATACTCATAAAAAATATACATTTACATTTTACTTTTTAAATTCAAATCTAAATCGTCCTTGCGAACACACACACATGTATATATATAGCCATGATTTTTTTGCTAGAGTTTTGTCATTTTTAGTTGGAAAATAAGATGGAAGACGGTTTTTTCTTAATATTTTCATGTGGGGAAAGCGATAAATGCCAAAGCGATTGTGTTTTCTACAGATATTGGATTAATAAAACCTTTAGCTTTAGAAAATCCCACCTCATATGTCATAATCAATTTGATGTATGAGTTTTGATCTACCTTTGTCTTCATGCATTAGCAATAACAACCAGTCATACCCACTAGTAGATGAAACCATGCCAATTGAACTACCGATCCAATTGGCGTCACGGTGTGCAAGACAGGTTCTGGGTATGGATTCGGTCTGATTATCAGATCCAATTCTAATATGATTAGTTTGGATACAGTAGCCAAAAATGCACCCCGTTACTAATTGAATTCAGATTCAGACTTTTAACATAGACCTGATCAATGCCCAATATCCGAAATCAATTACAGTGTCGATTTTGGTCCTCAAATCCATGTTTGGTACCATTGGTAAACCCATATAGATTTCAAGATCTATATGCAAAACCCAATAAAAGCACCAAATCCGTTGCACTTGTGACGTCCTTTGCCAATTCCTTCTCCCCAAAAAAAATATAATCGTATAAGAAGGGAGAATGAACCTAGAATTAAGTTGGAGACAATCAGTACCTGTCCTACATTCTCATAAATATTTCGTGTACAGCCAACAGATCGACAATTATTGATTGTTTCGAACTCACCGAAAGGAAATCTATGAATCGGCATGCTGATGAACAAGTGTGTGTGTGCATGCAACTTAGAGGCAATCTGGCCGGCGCTACTTTGTGTGAGATAATGCTTGATTTTAGTTTTGGTTTCGGGTGTAACTTGAATGAAATGATGTAGTTTCGTGTTCACTAGAGAGTGGTTCTAAACTAATTGGAGCAAGGATGTGACATATACATGCAAATGATATACTCTTAACAACTAATTCACTCGGTTGTAAACTGTCGCCAAACTCATTCACATACTTCTAACAATAAAATGCTAGATCCAACAGTTCAATTAATCTTTGAAAGTTTTATTAAGTATGCTGCACTAAGGTATTAATTTTTAAGATGGTACAAAATCACAAGCAACCATTGTAAAATAGTATATATAAATAATACAATTTTGAGCCCATTTAAAGTGGTATATATAAATTTCTTTTTGTTCCAATGGGGAGGCCGAAGCCAGATGTACGACTGGGGTATCTGATCTTCAATCCCTCTAGCTGGGTGAGCTACTGCTCTTTGTGCCATTTACAGTGATATA
Source organism: Brasenia schreberi (assembly GCA_036023115.1). Lineage (NCBI taxonomy): Eukaryota > Viridiplantae > Streptophyta > Magnoliopsida > Nymphaeales > Cabombaceae > Brasenia > Brasenia schreberi. Next base: position 2,015,313 of record JAYKKT010000047.1, read on the forward strand.
TTGAACATCAATGAAATGATTGGATTTTGTATGTTGTGTTCAATTTATGTAAATCACCACTATCGCATATGGTGCTGAGTGTTGGGCAGTTAACTATTAACCTGTGCGAAAGATATTCGTGACAAAAATAATATGTTGAGATGGATATGTAGTCACACAAGGAAAGACAGCATCTACAATCAGGTTATTGCTAATGACACCAATAGATTATAAAAATAGGAAAAATCGTTTTAAGATGATTTTGTTCCAGTATGTGGTCATTCTTCCCAGATCTGGTAACGGACGACCGTTACTGTAAAAATAGGAAAAATCCGGTAACGGTCATCCGTTACAGCTCCCAGACGAGGGAAGCCACACGACGAATGGAAGAGCGCCTGCCTATAAAGGCAGACACATACAGAACAGAAAATATAGAGAAAACACTGTGAAAACATACACTGTATTCATTTGTGCAAGCCCCTGTGTGAGAATCTCGTGTCCTCACCCGCATCATTCCGTTGCATCTTTAGAAGTCTGCAAGTCACAGAGGTCACACCGGTTCCCTGCAAGAAGCAAAGAGAATTAGGTACTCGACGAATCCAACAGTGGTATCAGGGCCTGGTTCCCTGTAAAGAGGAGTGAGAAAGTTAGCAAAAAGAAAAGGAAGGGAAGAGAGACGAAACAAAGAGAAAAACAAAACGAAAGAGAGAAGGTTGCAGTCGGTAGAGACGGCGAAGGCAAAACCCTGAGGTAGGCAAAAACAGGCACGGCCAAAAAGCCAAAGGCAAAACCTTGAGACAGGCCGAAACAGGCATGGCCAAAAAGCCGAAAGTAAAGCCCAAAGGCAAAGGCAGGACAACAAAAGCCCAAAGAAAAAAGCAGCCAGCAAAAGCTCAAAGGCAAAGGTAGGCCGGCAATAGCCCGAGGGCAAAGGTAGGCCGACAATAGCCCAAAGGCAAAAACAGGATGGCAAAAGCCCAAAGAAAAAGGCAGGCCAGAAAAAGCCTGAAGTCAAAGGCAGACCGGAAAAAGCCCAAACCCAAAGGCAGGTCGGTAAGAGTCGAAGCAAAGGAAGGCCGACAAGAAAAGAAGCCAGGAACCCGCCGACAGCCGACGAACGGCCAGAGCATCCCCTTCGGCCTCCTCTCTCCGGCAGCCTCCCTCTCTGTTTCTATCTCTCTCTCTCTGAACATTCCAGAGAGACTTTCTCTCTCCCCCTCACTCTATCTCTTAGTGTAAAACGCTTTTAAGCGTTCCTGTATCGGGAAAAAAAAAATTGAAAACAGCGGTTTCGGAAAACCACTGCGGGAAAACCAACGGTTTTCCAAAACCGCTAGCAGTTTTTTGAAACACCCAGTGGTTTGTGTCAAAAAGACAAAACTGCCCCTGTCCCTTTTCAAATATTATGAAGTTGCCACGGTAAAAAAATAGTTTTACCCTTTGGCCGTCATTTTACTGTTTTATCCAACCCAATTTGAATAATTTCAGTTCTGCCACTCAATCAAAAGACAAGTTTACCCCTATTCTTTTAGAAAAATTACAAATTCACCCTGAGGGTTAAAATTACAATTTTAACCCCGATCAGTTGCAAAATTTATAAGAATACTAAATAGTGATTTTACAAGTTTGTCCTCGTGATTTTACAAAATTATAAAAGAGGACAAATAGATAAAATTATAGATTTATCCCTTGGTATCCTTTTTAGGGGTTTATAGGCAAAAAACCCCTTAGAATTTTTTTTTCAAAAGATTATCTGCTACATATTCTGCATCACTTTAACATGTCTCTTGCTATGTGTGCCTTTGTTTTTTGTTTCCTTTTAGACCGTTTGATTGTTATTTTTGCCAAACACTTAAAAATGAGTTATAGGATATGTGTGTCTAAACTGGCAAAAAGAGAAAAAATAAATGGTCTGAACTTCCAAACATGAAAGAGAAGAATTCTGCTGGCTCTAACACTAAAAGGTGTAGAGTATGTCTTAAAGGAAATAGTGTGTCCTCCACCGCAAGTCAGCAACAATTAGAAATGTATAAAACATTTCTAAAGGATGATACCATAGCAAGAACAATTATGTTAACCTACATGGAGGATGATATGATTAGGGTCTTTGAAGAATATGAGATAGCGAAAGAGCTGTTTGACTCATTAATAGCTAAGTATGATACAACTGTTAAATTACATGAGCAGTTGCTACTACAGAAATATAACTGCTTCAGAATGAAAGAAGGAGAAAATGTAGTAGAACATGTATGTAAATCACATGATAATGATGGCTAGAGACTTAGCTGTAGCAAAATCACTCATCCCCGAACCGATGCAGATATGAACCATACTGAACAGTCTACCTCCATCATGGAACATGGTCACCACTGCTCTAAGATTAGGGCCTCAAATCAACCTTTTTGAGTTGCCCCTAAAACTAGCAATTAAGTAAGAACATATACTCAAAAACAAAAAAGAAAAATTACTAATGGTCTAGGATGAGTTAGCGTCTAGCTCAAAATCCAACCAGAAAAAGAAACCAAATAAGAGGTTTGGCAAGAAGAAAAAGAAACCAAATAAGAGGTTTGACATGAATAACAGGAAAGACGGTCAAAGTTTTAAGAAATAGCAGGAAGCCGCTTTTTGGATGAAGTGTTTCAAATGTGGAAAGATAAGACACTACAAAAGGGACTGCCGCAACAAGAAAGGTGGAGGAAACAACCCAAAGTGCAGACAGTTAGAGAAATAGGATATAATCTGCGTGATTTCAAAATGCCTATACTTGAACCGCCTAGTGATAGGTTAGTGGATAAGCACAGGAGCTATAAGACACATCTCGAAGACTAAAGAAGGGGCAATGGACCTGAAAGAATATCAACCCGGAGAACATCGTGTGTATATGGGAAACAATACTTTCTCAGATGTTCTTTAGATCCTTTCGAATATTTGTACAAGGCAAACTAATTGTATTGACCGATGTTTTAATTGTGTCATCTATAAGGCGCAATCTAGTATCGGTCCCTGCCTTAGTTAAGAAGGGTTTTGAAGTTAGGTTTATACCTAATAAGGTGACTGTGTGCAAACATGGGAGAATCTTGTTCTCAGGAGAATTTGATGTAGAACAAGGATTGTTCAAATTATCAGATAATGAAAGTCATCCATCTTCTACTTATATTGAGAGTGCCTTTTCTGTTGATGTGAATATGTGGCATAAACGCCTAGGGCATATAAGTCTAAAAAAGTTGAGGAAATTATCAAACTTTGACTTATTGCTTGGATTTGAGGAAAAGACTTTCAACAAGTGTGAAGCTTGTATACAAAGAAAAATGACAAGGAAAGTCTTTCGCAAGGAAACAACAAGGGCAACAACCCTGTTGGAAATTATTGACACTGATTTATGTAGACCTTTTAGAGTAAAAACACATTGGGAAAAGGGTTATTTTATAACGTTTATCGATGATTACTCTAAATATATGTATATATATATATATATATATCTTTTCACATAAATCGGAGGCACTTGATGCTTTCAGAGAATATAAGCAAGAAGTGGAAAATCAATTAGGGCATTTGATCAAATTCTTAGAGGAGGTGAATATACCTCGACAGAATTCTTGGAATTTTGCAAAGACTTTGGTATTGCTAAAAAAAATACAATGCCTAGGACACCTCAACAAAATAGTGTAGCTGAAAGATACAACAGAACCTTGCTGAACATGACAAGGTCTATGTTGATTGATGCCTCTCTTCAAAGGATATTTTGGGGAGAAGTAGTAAGTACAACTATTTACGTACTCAACAGAGTACCGTGTAAAGCTGTATTCACTACACCATATGAGATGTGGTTTGGAAGAAAACCCAACCTAGGTCATCTCAAGAGGTGGGGATCTATTGCATACGTGAAGATCCTTGATCAGTCTAGAGATAAGCTAGACAACATGTCCTTGAGATGTATATTCATTGGATATCCAAAAGGTTCAAAAAGATATCGGTTTTATCACAAGAATCACGAACTCATTGAAAACAGAGATGTTGAATTCTTAGAGGATACTAAAAATGACATCTTGAAGAACAATGAGGAATGTGTTGATGATTTGGTAGATTTAGACCAATCATCTTTTGAGCCCATAGAAGATCTTCCTAAAACTACCGATACCTTAAGTGGACATAAGAGGCCAAGAGTCACTCCGTCTTACTTAAAGGATTATCACACTTATCTTTTACAGGAAGTGTGTAATTCAATAGATTTAGATGAGTTGACTGATAACTTGTCTTATCAGCAAGCAAACTCATCAGAAGCAAAAGATTGGGAGAAATCCATGGATGAGGAAATTGAATCCATTGAGAAAAACCAAGTCTGTGAATTGACTGATTTGCCAAAAGAAAGGAAAGCTATATGTTGTAAATGGGTTCTGAAAAAAAAATACAAAGTTGATGGTACAATCAACAAGGCGAGGTTGGTTGTAAATGGTTTTTCGTAAAAAGAGGGGATAGATTATGTTGAGACATATTCCCCAGTTGCGAAATTTGCATCCATACGGATAATCCTAGCAATATCTACATACTATGATTTGGATTTACATCAGTTAGATGTAAAGACAACATTTCTAAATAGTGATCTGAAAGAATCATATACATGCAGCAACCCGAAGGATTTGTGGTTGAAGGCCAAGAAGATAAATATATAGGTTAAAAAAATCCCTATATGGCCTGAAACAGTCACCTCGCCAATGGTATTTGGCTTTTCAAAATGCCATTATAGAACTTGGGTTTGTGGCTAACAAACATGATCATTGTGTATATGTTTGGAATAGTGGGAGCCACTTTGTCATCTTGTCATTGTATGTAGATGACATATTGTTGACTGGAAACGACAATGAGATGATTATCAAAAAGTCATGGTTGAACTCTAAGTTTGAAATGAAGGATATGGGGGAAGCATCCTAGGTATAAAGATCTCTCGAGATAGAGGATCTAGACTCCTATGCCTGAGTCAGGAGAGATATATTGACTATATCCTCAAGAAGTTCAAAATGGGTGACTGCAAGTCTGTAGATACACCGGTTGCAAAAGGGGTTAAATTAAGTAAGGTTGATTGTCCAGATGAAGGAGACGATAAGCCTAATGTTCCTTATGCACAAGCTGTTAGTAGCTTGATGTATGCTATGTTGTGTACAAGACCTTGGTCTTGTAAGTAGATATCAAAGTAATCTTGGTTGGCAGCACTGGGTAGCTATGAAAAGGATTCTAAGATATCTAAAAGGAACAAATGACTTAAACTATGTTTTCAAGCAGATGAACTAAAAGTGGTAGGATACTCAGATACTGACTTTGCTGGGAGCAAAGATGACAACAAATCAACCTCGGGACAAATATTCTTATTTGAAGGTGGTACTGTTTCTTGAGCATGCAAGAAACAGGGCTGTGTAGCGTTGCATACACAAGAAGCGGAGTATGTTGCTTGCTGTATGGCTGCAACAAGTGTTGTATAGATAAGCCGCTTCATACGAGATTTGAAACTGAAGATAACAGACGAGTCAATGATTATCTATTGTGATAACAACGTAGCAATTACTCTTATTAAGAGTGGAGCAGATTGCTCGAAAAGCAAGCATATAATGGTAAAATACCACTATGTTCATGATATGGTTATGAGAAAGGAAATATCCATCTCATATATGCCAACGGAAGATATGTTGGCAGCCCTTAGCAAAAGGCAAAACAGATGAACTCTTCTCAAAACACGTTGGAAACATGGGTTTGAGAGATGTTTGATTGTTGTATAGGTAAATAACTATATAACGGATATACATTGTTGTATAGGTAAATAACCATACAACGGATGATTTGTTGTGTAGGGAAATAACCACAAAAAAGGTTCTGATTGCAATAGTAATCAGGAATCGACATAACTAAGGAAAACCCCTGTAAAGTGGGAGGAAAACCAGCATGTCGGTACACTTGGCTTGAATGGCCAAGTGGGAGATGTTATAGCATGTGGCCATTTTTGGCTCAGGTAATGGCTGGACTGACTATCCAGTCCGTTACCTGAGGATAGGCCCAGATCTGGTAACGGATGACCGTTACGAGAAAACCCGGTAATGGTCATCTGTTACAGCTCCCAGACGAGGGAAGCCACAGGCGGATAAGCACGACGAATGGGAGAGCGCCTGCTATAAAGGCAGGCATATACAGAACAGAAAATAGAGAAAACACTATGAAAACATACATGGTATTCGTCTTTGCAAGCTCCTGTGTGGGAACCTCGTGTCCTCACCCGCATCATTCCGCTACATCTTCAGAAGCTTGCAAGTCACAGAGGCCATCACCGGTTCCCTGCAAGAAGCAAAGAAAATCAGGTACTCAGCGAATCCAGCAGATTTGAACACATAAAAAGGTCACCTAAAGAACCTCCAGTAAGGTGTAAGAAACTAGACGATGATTATGTTAAAAGAGAAGGAGGAAGACCATATATGTATTGAAACAACAACAACAACAACAACAACTAAGCCTTTTCCCATACTAGACGGGGTCGGCTACATGGATTCTTTGTTTCCACAGATCCCTATCGTGTGCCATGTTAGCAGTTAACTCCCAATAAGCTAGATCATTCTTTATTGTTTCTTTCCAACACTTTTGTGGTCGTCCTCTACCTCTTTTAATACTTTCCAAATTTAGGTTTTCTAACCTTCTTACAGGTTCTTCTTTTGATCTTCTTTCTATATGTCCAAACCATCTTAAACGATGTTCTCTCATTTTATCCTCTATTGGTGCCACTCCTAATTTGTTTCTAATAACCTCATTATGTATACGGTCTTTTCTTGTATGACCACTCATCCATCTCAACATCTTCATTTCTGTCACAGACATCTTTTGTACATGTTGATGATTAACTGCCCAACACTCAGAACCATAAAACATGGCAGGCCTAACTGCGGCTCTATAATATTTACCTTTTAATTTTAATGGTATCTTCTTATCACAAAGAATACCTGATGCTCCTCTCCATTTTAACCAACCAGCATTAATTCTATGTGTAACATCTCCATCAATTCTTCCATCACTTTGAAAAATTGACCCTAAGTATTTAAAACTTTCCTTTTGGGGAATGCAATGTGTGCCAATTTTAATTTCTGTCCTCTGAAATAGCCAAATGATCAAACTTACATTCCATATATTCTGTCTTTGTTCTACTAAGTCGGAGGCCTTTGTTTTCTAATGTTTCTCTCCATAGTTCCAATTTTCTATTAACTTTTTCCTTAGACTCCTCCACTAATACAATGTCATCTGCAAATAACATACACCAAGGTACTTCATCTTGAATATGTTTTGTTAACTCATCCATCACCATTATAAATAAGTATGGACTTAAAGTTGATCCTTGATGTAACCCAATATTAACTTCAAAGAAGTCTGTCGTTCCTTCATGAGTCCTCACACATGTTTTTGCACCATCATACATGTCTCTTATAAGGTTAATATATGTCAATGGGAGACCTCTTTTTTCCAAAGTTCTCCAAAGAACCTCCCTCGGTACCCTATCATAAGCTTTTTCTAGATCAATAAATATCATGTGAAGGTCTTTCTTTTTTGCTCTAAAATGTTCCATAAGACGTCTCAAAAGGTGAATCGCTTCAATAGTAGATCTACCTGGCATAAATCCAAATTGGTTCTCCGTTGTACTTGATACTTGTCTTAACCTACGTTCAATAATTCTTTCCCATAATTTCATAGTATGACTCATTAACTTGATACCTCGATAATTCGCACAATTTTAAATGTCTCCCTTGTTCTTATATACGGGTATAAGTGTACTTGCTCTCCATTCCTCGGGCATCTTTTGGTTTTTCCATATTTCATTAAATAGTCTTGTGAGCCAAGTGATTCCTATTTCTCCTAGTATTTTCCAAACTTCTATAGGAATATTATCTGGTCCTACCGATTTACCACTCTTCATATGTTTAAGAGCCTCTTTGACTTCATTCTTTTGAATACGTCGGTAGAAATTGTGGTTTATATACTTTTCTGACTTGGCTAAATCTCCTAAACTAATACTAACATCTTTATTTTCATTAAAAAGATTATAAAAATAGTTTTTCCATCTATTTCTTATATCATCATTTGCCACTAGAATTTTTTCATCCTCGTCTTTTATGCATCTAACATAATTAAGATCTTTAGTTTTCTTATCTCTAGCCCTAGCTATCCTAAAAATATCTCTTTCACCCGCTTTTGAGTTGAGTTTTTTATATAAGTCCTCCCAAATCTTAGCTTTTGCTTCACTAACGGCCTTTTTTGCTTCCTTCTTTGCTTTCTTATAAGCTTCTAAAGTTTCACTAGTTTTCTTAGCATAATGTAATTTGTAACATGCCCTCTTTGCCTTGATTTTGTTTTGTACTACTTCACTCCACCACCAAGCTTCTTTTTGTGCCGGTACACCTCCCTTAGATACCCCTAACACATCTTTCGCCACTTTCCTAATATGTATAGCCATATTGTTCCACATATCGGAAATGAAAAATAATGATCTTACTTTTGTTGAGTTAAATTGTACCATGACACATGATCAAACCTTATGAAACAAAGAATCCATGTGGCAGATCTCGTTCAGTATGAAAAAAAGGTTTAATTGTTGTTTGATTACGGGACCATCACCCCTAGTGGCGGATCTAGAAAATAGTGTTAAAAGGGTGAAGTATGTATCTCAAGCTTGTATTCGTCTGTAAAATGTACCTTTTACATTGAAATCACAAAATTTCAGGGGGGAGGCTGCCCCCTCAACCTTCTACATAGATCCACCACTGATTATCCCCAAATAGGGATTTCAAGTTATTGTTAGTGTGCAAGAATTGTTAGTCATGCAATATTAATTAGATAATATCAACATTAATCACTCAAAAAGGGTACCAGTGTGAAGGTTTTACATATTTGGAGAACCCTGCACCTTTTGAGGGGTTCGGGTAACTCGTGTAAAATTCTCAGCCTAAGGTCTCTCGGACCCAAGGCCAAAGGTGGTGGGTGCAAGGCTGTAGCGGCGCCAATGAGAATTGACCCCTCTAAGTGTTAGTCTAGCAACCTGGAGACCAAATCCCCTTGGTGTAAATGACTGTCACTGTTGATGTCTAATACTGGCCTTCAATAATTAGCGAATGCTTGCTCGTTACTGCAAATTTCTTGAAGAAGGAAACATAATGATGGGAAACAGGCCTTTTGTTTTCTCCTTCGACATTCCTTCTTCTATGTAAGGTTTAAAGGTACATGAACCTACATCGATGGATCTTTTAAGGTCCCATAAATAGGTACACCCTTCAACAACATATAGAGAAATACTGATCGAATATAGTATCTAACAACCTTATCTTTCTATGAACTGACAGTGATAAAAGCATAGATCTATTAAGCAGAGTCTAAATACTGATCTAATATAGATCTAACAACCTTATCTTTCTATCAACTGACAGTGATAAAAGCAGATCTATTAAGCAGAGTCTCTCTTCAGTTCATTTTTCTTTAGAGATTTATAAAAAAATAAATCGATTCTGAAAAGGACATTTATCCCCTCTGTTCGATCAATCTTCAAGCTATTAACGATTACCTGTCATTCTCTTGTAATCAGTATAGTTGAGCACAAATAATACGAAAGAACAAGAAAGTATACTGATTCTAAAATCAAACTGAAAAAGGAAAACCACGCAAATCAGATCATATGTAGATCCGATCCTTGTTGATTTTGGTTTTGTTTTACTTATTTACTGAACAATAACTCTTTCTACTCTTCTGAACTTTACGAGTTGGAGAACGAAGTCAACATAACAGGCTAACTACCATAATCAAAACGAAATTGAGAGAAAGAGAAAGAAAGTTTATCTTTTTTTTTGTGTGTAGAGAGTAGTCGTTACTTGTCTATCACAACGAGGTAGACAACATTCGAACCTCACGAGACGATTGCATATACCCCTACAAAACATAAACGGAGGTAGAGAGGAAAACTCAAAGAAGCAGCCAGATTTAAAACAGAGTTCTCCCGATCTTCAGTAGGGTCTCGTACAAACAACCTCTAACTCTCTGCAAACCTGAAACTTCTGGTTTGCAATAATTCCAACTAGAGATTAAAAGATGAGTGTTTTCCCAAAACACAATACCGGACGACCAGCTGACTGCCTCAGCCGCCAGTACCCACCGCCGTCGCCCTTCGCCCGAATGGCATTCCGGCCTCCCATCACCAATCTTCTTCTCTCCCTCTATGTCCTCTTCTTTTGGACATGCGGATGAAGGAAGAAACCTCTCTCTCGGGAAGAACCCCTCTGTCTTTTTTATGAGAGCATATTTACCGTTATACCCTGTTCACTGTTCAGAATTCACAGTACTGCCATTGAACAATTTGCAGTTTAGTTCGTAAATTCTGTGATTTTCCAAAAGGTACTTGAACATTTGATATTTATAGAATCATATAAACTGTTAATTCCGAACTGATCTATCATATTTTTAGAAATTATAGAAAAGTTCTTGTTGTCATAATTTACTGTTTTGCCCGTATTCATTCTTAGAAATTCTACAACATATAAAATTTTAGTTTTAATGCTGAAGTTTTTTATATTTCCAGAACAGTAACCAGCGATATCTTTTATTTGTACAAAGGTGATTATTGTTAATTTGCACGTTGGTTCCTATAATTTTTTAAAAGTACAGATAGGTACTTGATTAGCATATTATTAAAAACCTACTTAAATTGTTGTATTTAAGCTTATGTTTGATAGTTGCTTATTATTGCGCTTCTTGTTTCTAAGTTTTGGGTGTTATACCTTTATTTTTGAATATTTACCAAATATTTAAAAATAAATGGCATCTAAAGTATGTGTTTATGAATTGGCTAAAACCCAAAAGCTAAATGGATTGAACTTTCAAACCTGAAAACATTGTATTCTTTTGGTCCTGACTCTAGAGGGGGTATACTATGTTCTATGACAAACCCGAATTGAGCCCAATGCACAAGCAATACCCAAGGAAATACAAAGTTATAAGATTTTCTATAGGAATGATATTTTAGGTAAGACCATAATGTTAACATATATAAAAGATGACCTTACTAGGGTATTTGAGGACTACAAGACTGCAAAGCAAGTCTTCAACATTGTCGTGATTAAGTATGACATGACGGTTCAACTACATGTCAATTTGCTCCAACAATATAACTATCTTAGAATAAAAGAGTCGGATAATGTTGGAGAGCATGCTAGCAAAATACTCGTAATGGTAAGAGACTTAGTAGTGACTAGCTCAACAATCTTTGTTCCGATTCAAATATCCACTATTCTAAATAGTCTTCTCTTGTCTTAGTAGCTAGCCAAAATTTGAAAGAATTTATATAAAAAGTTTAACTTAAAAGAAAGTAAAAGAAAGATTTTTAGGATAGATAAGACTAGATATAAGAAAACTAAAGATATTATTTTTGTTAGATGTATCATAGATGAGGATGAGAAGATTGTCGTGACAAACAATAATATAAAAAGTCAATAGAAAAATTATTTGTATAAATTTTTTAACAAAAATATATAATGTTAGTATTAGCTTAAGGGAGTTAATTAAATCATAAGAGTATATAGGTATTCAAAAGAATGAAGTCAAAAACACTCTTAAACATATGAAGGTTGGTAAAATTATAAGACCAAACAATATTCCTATAGAAGTATGAAAAATCATAAGAGAGACATGGCTCGCTTGACTCATAAGACCATTTAATGAAATATGAAGACACCAAAAGATGCCTAAATAATAGATAGTGAGTATATTTATACCCATATACAAGAACAATGGAGACATTCATAATTGTATTAATTATCGAAGTATTCATACTCTTCTGAATTATATTTAGAAGAATTATTGAATGTAGTATGAGACAAATATCATGTACAACAAAGAGCAAATTTAAAATCATACTAGGTAGATTTAGTATTGAAGCAATTCACTTTTTCAGATGTCTTATTAAACATTTTTTAGCAAAAAAGAAGAACCTTTATATAATATTTATTGATATAGAAAAGCCTATAATAGGATGCTAAGAGATATTATTTGGAGAACCTTATAAAAGAGAGGTATCTGACATAAATAAATTTTATGAGATACATAAATGATAGTACAAAAACAATTGTGAGAACTCATGAAAGATTGACAGACTTCTTTGAAGTTAATATTGGGTTACGTGAGGAATCAACTTTAAGTTCATATTTATTTATATTGATTGTTAATGAATTAATAAAATATATTTAAGATAAAGTACCTTAATATATGTTATTTGTAGATGACATTGTATTAATGGATGAGTCTAAGAAAAAAGTTAATAGAAAATTTGAATTATGGATTAAAATATTAGAAAGTAAAGGCTTTAAATTTAGTAGAACAAAGGCATAATATATGGAATATAAGTTTGACCATGTAATTACTTTAGAGGATATAAAAACTAAGATTAATATAAATTATATCCCTTATAAGAAATATTTTAAACTCCGCCCATGTAAGGGATCACCCTTGCATTAACATCCCAAGCCCAGATAAATGAGAAGTGTTGTGTTAGGCTTCCGACAGTCAGCGTAAAACTTTATCTGATTTTTATACGATGGATTACACAAATTATGAACATTGCTTTGGGGCGTCCCTGCCTAGCGACGTGCTGCAAAGCCCGAATACAGTGATAGGTAAGCAAGGGCCACTATATTTTTGCTCGAATGTAGTGAATCAATTGCAAAGAAGGTTCCCACATCATGGATGGGTGTAGGTAAATAAGTTAGTCCCGCTACATTGCCGCCCGAATGTAGTCAATAATTTATAGAGGGAGTCTCTGCATTTTCAATATGGATGGATGCGGGGGATAAGGTAGCTAGACCTAGATAATAAGATTCGTATTGATTATTAGAATATCGAAACATTATCCGGTAAGCTAGTGGAGGTGGTAGATACTATGATTCGGAGAAAGATTCATATTCTATGTTTACAAGAAACAAAGTGGGTTGGAGAAAAAGCAAAGAAGATAGAGGATACAGGTTTTAATTTATGGTACTCAGGTAAGGAAAAGGCTTGAAACGGAGTTGCTATTATCATGAATAAAGATTTAAAGGATAGTGTAGTATACATACAACGATATGGTGACTGAATCATGACATTGAAATTAGTGTTAGGAGCAGAGGTTTTGAATATAGCTTGTGCTTACGCACCTCAAGTAGGCCTAGAAGATAGTATAAAGATAACTTTTTGAGAAGAGTTAGATAAGGTGATTCAAAGGATTCCATAAAGGGAGATGATAGGAGGAGACTTAAATAGAAATATCGGTAAAGAGGCATTAGGATATCAAGGTATTCATGGAAACTTTGGTTTTGGAGATAGAAATTAGGAAGGTAGGGAGATTTTACATTTTTGCTATGGCATTTGATCTCTTTATAGTCAATACAATCTTCAAAAATCGAGATGAACATTTAATTACTTATAAGAGTGGCTTGTCACAAACACAAATTGATTACTTTATTTGTAGAAGAAAGATAGAGTGCGTTGTAAAGATTGTAAAGTAATTACAGAAAAAAACTTAATCACCCAACATCGACTTTTAGTTATGGATTTATAAATAAAAAAATAGACATAAAAGAAAAGAGTGCATCGAGTTATTCAGACTAAATGGTGGAACCTCAAAAGTGACAAAGAAGATATATTTAAACATAAAGTCCTTCAAGAAGATGCTTGGAATTATGTTGGTACACCTTGTGATATGTGGAACAATATGGCTATACATATTAGGAAAGTGGCGAAAGATGTGTTAGGCAAATCTAAGGGAGGTGTACCGGTACAAAAAGAAGCTTGGTGGTGGAGTGAAGTAATGCAAAATAAAATCAAGGCAAAGAGGGCATGTCACAAATTACATTATGCTACGAAAACTAGTGAAACTTTAGAGGCTTCTAAGAAAACAAAGAAGGAAGCGAAAAAAGCGGTCAATGAAGCAAAAGGTAAAATTTGGGATGATTTAAATAAAAAAACTGAAGTTAAAAGAGGGTAAAAGAGATATTTTTAGGATAGCTAGGGTTAGAGATAAGAAAACTAAAGATCTTAATGTTGTTAGATGCATTAAAGACGATGATGGAAAAATTTTAGTGACAAATGATGATGTAAGAAATAGATAGAAAAATTATTTTTATAACTTTTTATTGAAAATAAAGATGTTAGTATTAACTTAGGAGAGTTAGCCAAATCAAAAAAGTATATAAACCACAATTTCTACCAACATATTCAAAAGAATAAAGTCAAAGAGGCTCTTAAACATATGAAGGATGGTAAATTGGTAGGACCGGATAATATTCCTATAGAAGTTTGAAAAATACTAGGAGAAATGGGTATCACTTGGCTCACAAGACTATTTAATGAAATATGGAGAAACCAAAAGATGCTCGAGTAATAGAGAGTGAGTATACTTTTACCCATATATAAGAACAAGGGATACATTTAGAATTGTGCGAATTATCGATATATCAAGTTAATGAGCCATACTATGAAATTATAGGAAAGAATTATCGAACGTAGGTTAAGACAAGTATCAAGTACAACAGAGAACCAATTTGGATTCATGCCAAGCAGATCTACTGTTGAAGCGATTCATCTTTTGAGACGTCTTATGAAATATTTTAGAGAAAAAAAGAAAGACCTTCACATGATATTTATTGATCTAGAAAAAGTTTATGATAGGGTACCGAGGGAGGTTCTTTGGAGAACCTTAGAAAAAAGAGGTATCCCTTTGATATACATTAACCTTATAAGAGACATGTACGATGGTGCAAAAATATGTGTGACAAACTTTTTTGAAGTTAATATTGGGTAACATCAAGGATCAACTTTAAGTCTATACTTATTTATAATGGTGATTGATGAGTTAACAAAACATATTCAAGATGAAGTGCCTTGGTATATGTTATTTGCATATGATATTGTGCTAGTGGAAGAGTCTAAAGAAAAAGTTAATAGAAAATTGAAACTATGGAGAGAAGCATTAGAAAGCAAAGGCCTCCGACTTAGTAAAACAAAGACAAAATATATGGAATGTAAGTTTGACCATTTGATTATTTCAGAGGACATAAAAATTAAAATTAGCATACATTGCATCCCCCCAAAGAAAAGTTTTAAATACCTAGATTCAATTTTTCAGAGTTATGGAAGAATTGATGTAGATGTTACACATAAAATTAATGTTGATTGGTTAAAATGAAGAGAAGCATCAGGTATTCTTTGTGATAAGAAGATATCATTAAAGTTAAAAGGTAAATATTATAGAGCAATAATTAGACCTGTTATGTTTTATGGTTTTGAGTTATGGGCATTTAACCAACATGTACAAAAGATGTTTGTGATAGAAATGAAGATGTTAGATGGATGAGTGGTCATACAAGAAAAAACCGTATTTATAATGAGGTTATTAAAAATAAATTAGGAGTTGCACCAATAGAGAATAAAATGAGAGAATATCGGGAAGATCAGAAAAAGAAGGTATGAAAAATTAAATTTTGAAAGTATTAAAAGATGTAGAGGATGACCACAAAAGTGTTATGATCTACAATCTTAAGAAATGAATCCTAGTACCTTCATGGACTCTCGAACACCTTTAGGTTCCATGCGGATCAGCAAAACTATGAAAGCACGATTTTGCATTGCATCAAATCCAGTATTATCTTTAGGCGTTTGATCCCTCCTCCAAAACAACTTGAAAGAAAAGTAGCTGTCACTGAGAAAACCATTCCCATACTAACTTGGGCAGCTGCATGTATTCTTAGTCATCATTGTGCTCGATCTAGTTTCACATAGTATTTAACTGAAAAAGCGAGATCATATGTAACCATTTCCTTCCAAGGCATTTATGGCCTTTCTATCTGTTATTTAAGCGTTCATCTAAGTAATCTTACTTGAACTCTGCCTCCGCAAAATCTCCAAAACACATTTAGTTTCTCTCTTTTCATCTCTACTGCTGTCGTTCATCTTCACTTTTTAAAGATGTGCAGCCAATCTCCTACGCGGCTTGAAGCAGCAGAAGGCTCAGTTATGTGGATTTAGTGGTACGCTAAATATCTTCCCATTTTGCAGCCAACCTCCTACTTGGGTGATTATCGTTTCTTCGTGAAATCGATCAACTTGTTAAGGCTGAAAACCCCAGAGAAAATGAAAGTTCACGCTTTTCGCTCATCGAGGCTTGAAATCGACTGCGTAAGAGCTGACACTCTTCACGAAGTAGGGTCAAATTATCTTGCCAATTTGGTTAAAAATCGAAGAATGGAACCTAATTATAAATAACATATGAATATTCGAAGCCGGTTATCTTCATATCATAGATTCATATTTCTATTAATCGGATAAATTAGTTGCGGTTTAGTTCTTATTTCGATTTTTGTGTTTGTGTGTGTGGACTCTCCATGGAAGGGAATTTTTCTAAAAAAGCAGAGATTATGCACTAACGGATTACTTCATGTTTACATTGAGCGTTTTGGATATTACCCTCTTGGGTGCGACAAATTTCATTCTTTCCATCCTCGCAGACAGTAGAAAAATTTGTTCTTCCTCGACAACTCAATCTGCTTTACAGCATTTCTTGGATCAGCTTCCATGGCTCTTCAGTGGATTTTGAAGTATTTGGGAGGAAAGTGCGGACGCCAAGGCCGCGGTGAACGTCGGGTCCTTGACCAGCGACGTGGCGACATGCTCAGCCACCAGCTTCTGCAGGCCCCCGTCGCCGTCTGCCGACGGTGACAACTTTGTGGCACTGGGAACTTCTCTTTCGGTGGCGCAAGTGCGAGTCAAGTCTAGGGTGATAGTGGGACGTGACGCACTTACTGAGACTAAGCACGGGAGTGAGCCATCAGACCCGGCCGAGCAGGTGGGTGCATCTAGCCCGGATGGCTGTTCATGGTTGTGCTGCCCCTCATAAGTCGCCACCAATATCGTCCTGTCCTCTGCACTTCTTTGCACCTATTCAATCAAACAAGACAGTTCTCTTTAAGCTTCATCCTGTGTATAATTGCAACCTCCAACTCAAAATTTGCAAAGAATTATGACTCTCCGGTTAACACTGGCTTGACTATGAAATAAAATAAAAGAAACGATTGGAGAATATTATATATATATATATATATATATATATATATATATATATATATATATATATATATATATAGAGAGAGAGAGAGAGAGAGAGAGAGAGAGAGGGTGGGGGTGGAGATTAAGTGTATATACCTTCTTCTTAACTGGGCATCCGGGCGCAAAAGAGCACCTGAAGTATGCTCTAGGGGAGGGGTTGTCCCTTGTCACCTTCTGCCCGTATTTCCTCCACTGATATCCATCCTTCACTATCTGCATGATTGATTGACACATATTTGCCTTAATTAGTTTATCTGAATCGTAATATATATATATATATATAAAGAGAGCTTAAGTTGAGTTCAAAAGCAAACAGATATACATATAAACCATACTTTTTATTTTTTTATTTTTGACTTCCTTACATATTTCTTAAGATAAATTATCAAGATTTTTAAGAATAAAACAAGTATACAACATGATAAATATATTAGACTCATATATATATATATATATATATATATATATATATATATATATATATTTGATAACCAATATAAAAATATGTTCACACATTGTTTTTTCAAAAAATAAAGATATTCTTATTATGCTCACACCAATATTTATACATATATGGTATATCTAACAAACATATATATATATATATATATATATATATATATATATATATATATATATATATATATATATATATATATATATATATATATATATATATATATATAAACAGGAGATACATATAAACAGGAAGGGTGCGACCACTAACGAGGCTGGTATCAGAGGGGTCAGCCTTGACGTTGACTTGAGAGACTATATTGGTAGCCGTAAAGCGAGGGGACGGCGACTTTTCGTCCCCAGTCATTTGTTGTTGCCTCTTGGGCGAAGACCCTTCACTGAAGAAACTTTCTGACTGACGTGCCCCGCATTCTTTCCTCTTTCTGCGCGACGCATCTTCGTCCTTCGCTCCGGCCACGAGCGATGCCAGCTGAGCCTGCAACGAGGTGTAGCTCTCGCACACCTCGCCCAGCATGCGAGTCAGCCGCTGATTCTCTTGGTTCATCCTGGTCAGCTCTTCCGCTAATGCCCTTTCCTGTTCACATCATCAAACCCACCACATTAACTCGCTAGAAGCGACCGGGCTGGTGAAGACTTGGTAATAACAAAAGAAATTTTCAATCAATTCTTTATCGAATTCGATGGCTTGAGAATTTAGACCATCGATCGTCTACTCGCTTTAGTGTTTAAACAGCATAATTGGGGTTCTGATCAAATTGAAAAGGAAATATTCGAATTTGAGGAAAAAGATATATTCATAGAAGATGTTGGAAAAGAGAGGATGGAAAGGAAAGATATATGTTCAAGCATAATTGGTGAAGGCTTGTGCGATTGCCATCATAGAAGAGAAAAGAGATGATGGATTTTGACAGAATTTCTTTGAACTGATCGGAACCATGTGTTGGGTTCTCTTGAAAAGGGAAGAGACACTCGATCTGGGAGAATATTCTTTACTATAAATAAAAATAAGATGGTGGTGTTCTTGAAAAGGAAAATTGTAGCAGAGTTCAAACGAATGCTTGAACTGATTGAAACAAGAGATGGGTGTTCTTGAAAAGGTCAAAGATTAAAAAAGGTTTCGTTGAAACCATCAATAGAAGATGTTGGGTGTTCTTGAAAAGGCAAACAGAGATTTAAATTCGAATGAATCGTGATTGAAACAAGAGTTGGGTGCTGGTGTTCTTGAAAAGGTCAAAGACTAAAAAGGATTTCATGGAAACGATCAAAACCAGATGTTAATTGGGTGTTCCACAAAATGCAAAAGCAGAGTTGAGTTTGAATAAATCTGTGCAACCAACCAACAGTGATTCAATCGACTCGCAACGAAGAAAATTCACAGGATAATGGCTAAGAACCCTAACCTCTTCGTCAGCCACCGTACGCTGCAGCTGCAATTCCATAAAATTGAACTCCAGCGGTTTCTGAGATGGACAACAGAAACAACCATCAACAAAAATTAGTTTTCAATCCTCGATTTTGGATCAGAAGAATCTCTCTATTCCATGAAGAATTGAAATCTCTGATCAATCTCTCCTAAATTAAACACCTACCAGAATCCCACCGGAAGGCCCCAACGGAGCGGCATTGGGGTCGAACCCAAAAGACAGATCAACACATGCACTACTCGTTTCCATCTGAACTTCACTCAACATCCAATCCAACCAAACTCCTGACTCTTTTCCTTTCTCCGCGGTATCGCCAACTCAAAAGAGAAGAAGAATAAAAAGAAGAGCAGAAGAGAAATCCAAATCTAACACGTCTTCTTTCTCAAAGGGATCTATACTCGCTTATATAACAACCGTAGAGAAGACGGAGAAAGGATTTAACGTCACACTGCAGACGTCATGCAAAAGTACATCATTGAGGTGGAGATGAACCCCTTGAAGAAAATGACAAGTTAACGTCATTCCTTCATGTTGATATGTCCAACAAGAGACTCCCTTGACCTTGATCGGATCCAAACTTCTCGTAGATCCACTTGACTCCTATGATCCTTTCCTGAATTTGGCTAATGGATGTCAATATAATGATGACGTATTTGGTTTGAGTAGGCCTATTAAGTCCAATTATGTACTCAAGAGAAATTCCTCACTCCTATGCGCACGTGGCATGTTCAACTATTTTTCCTGTAGGCCCCATGAATTCATGTAGAACGAACACATGAAAGTTTTATTATCGTAATGGAGATTGAAGCTCCAAGAGCAATCCCACTATTTTCTGTACATAGAATATTTTTACTTCTTTAGTCATAGTTTCCTCCAATTTTGTCATAGTAGGTATTTGCTTATATTGTTTCTTTTGGTAGTTAAGTGTATTAGGTATCCAGTAATGTAAGTGTCTTAGTAGAAAACTTTGCAATAAACAGTGATGAAAACTCTTTGCAACATTTGATGGGAGATCACCTTGACATACAAACTAAAGGTCACTAAGTGATGGATTTGAGGATGTTTCCTTACCAACCTTGTGAGTATGATAGGAATTCAAGAGTATGTAAAGACAAAATGAACAAAGCCAACCAGGATGTGCAGTCAATCTAGAGGACATGGATTTATTGAGAACCAACTAGTCCAACTCATTACTTTGTATCGATCCATCTACTCCAACTTGGAACCAACAGGTAAGAATAGGATTCCAAGAGATCTAAGCATCAATTATTATTAGCTAACTTATTGAATAAGAGTTAATTTCGTGCATTAACAAGAAGCATTAGATTCCCTAGCAGTTAAAATGCTCTTCTCTTTTTCCAAGTACTCATTAAGTGCTTTATGCAACTCCTAGGCAACAATAGTTAGTTAATAATTTTAAATTAATTAGGACACAATTTTCAAAAATTGGAGCATTTAATTTTAGTGCTCAGCTTAGGGGGTTGTTCTAATCTATATGAACTCATCCATATGAATGAAAACAAAAGTGATGATTTCGTACAGAGTTTGTGTATTTCAAATCTCTCTCTTATCCTTAACCGGTGTGTGCGTGGGGTAAGAGTTGGTGAGTCTTATCCAACTCGTGGGTGAGAGTGTGTGTTGTTGAGTTACATCGAACAAGTATGTGTGCGTGAGCCCACTCAAAACATGTTCAGCTACTTACATATGCAAGCATGTGATGCATTCGTGATCCCAAATTCAAGAGTGTGCATATTGGAGCATCATTTTGATGCTTTCACTTAATAAGGCTCCTCTCGACTTGCGATTCACATCTGTTCTTATTTCATATTCTAAACAAACCAAAACCAAAACGGGACATGCCTAGATACATATATTTCCAATAACCGGAGAATTTTGAAATCAAGCTTTCTTAGTAGACGGCTTCTTGTACTTTCTCTAGACTTTTTTGAATTTTCATCCATCTTTCACAATTTCTATGTTCAGACAAAGCAGACCATCGTTTGGAGACCATTTGGATTTATTTAGATGTTTCCTCTATATATTCATTTTCTATATTTCACTGTTTACGGAATCATGTTCATACAAATTACGGTTGAACCAACGATTAAGTTATTAGAGAAAAAAAAAAGTGTAACACCCATAAAAGATAAAATCATGAAGACATACTTAAAGGGGTTCGACAAACAGGGAGAGTTAGTCAAATATTGAAACTACGAGTAGAAGGTGGGAGTAGACATCATCAGTTTTTGATTGTTTCAACTGAAACTGAACCGTGTCATGAACCTATAAAACTGGAACCGAAACCGGGAACCCCCCAGGTCTGTTCCTGTTTTACTTCTTACAAAACCGAAAGTATTTTTTTTTAATTTTTAATCTTTAATAAAAGTGCCATTTTGGGTGGTTCTGGATTCAAATTGGAATTGTTTTATAACTAACCTAGGTTGGTTCGATACGATTGCAGGTTTTCAACTAATCAAAATCATAAGTATAAGTAATTAAATATGAGACCTTACGGCTCCCTTGTACTAAAAAAACCAATCAATCATCATCTTGCACGCACTCACACATAGAGAGAGATGAATAATATGACGCCATTCTCTACATCAGGTGGGAGAGGGACCGATAGTGAGGCTGCGTGACTAACAAGGGGAATATGAAATCATCAAATAATACGTCATGCATATGATCTCATGCGCCAATCTCATTGAGAAGACTGACTTTCGTGTTATATGTCTTTATTACAATCTGAATAACGTGGTCTGCGTGCAAGGTTATGGACCCACTTTAGGGCGAGGAAAGACATGAGTCTCACTGGAAACAGTGACAGATCCAGAAATCTGTATAGGGTGAGGTGAATAGTAATATTTAAAATCATACCTACCACTGTGACATGCTATTTATGTTGGTATAATGAGTATGATTTAAAAATTTTAAGAATTAAAAAAGTATGAATAATAATATTGTTGTGTATGCTTTTTAAAAGTAATAGTCGAAACCGAGAGGACAACATACGTGTTCTTCTTCTTCATATAGATGGAGCTCCGCAACATTACAAGGCTACTGGGATCACTGTAGGGAACACCGAATTCCTAGTTTTCTTGGCGTGAAGAGGTTTAAGGATTCTTAACACGCCTAATCCCGAACTCGACGTTCGCTCTCGAAAACTGAAACACCAAAGGATCACCGTATCATTTAAGATTTCCGGCACTCAACAAATGCATAGTGAATATGTACCAAACACACGGTTTCACCTGAGAGCTTGTAATAATCAGTAACGTGTGGCTGTCCCCCACCCGAAACCGAAGATGATAAACAAAAAGGTATAGCGAACGTTTGAATGCATGGAGCAACTATCGCACTTCAAATTTTTTCCGGCCATTGTTTCCGATGAAAAGTCTTTCGAGGATTATTGCTACACGAATTCCAGGTAAAGAGTTCTTCGTCTTTTCTTAAGTCGCTTTCAAAGCTACAGGAAAACGAAGGAAGTGGGAAAGATATTATTTGCACTTAATTTACACGACGTTTATTTGGCTTGTTCCGGCACGAAAAGTCTTCGTCTTTTCTTGAGATCATAGACATGACGTAATATCAAATGATTCCATGATCCCCCGCTTGGTCATATTGACCTCTTTATCGCCCTTTTCTTGTTATATTTTTGCTTTTTAGTTTTCCTTTTTTTTTTGTTACATTATGATAGACATATCTGGTTCCAGGCTGCTTGGAACCGGAACTGAATCACCTCCGGATCGGTTTTGAGGTGGTTCTAGTTCTGGTTTCATAACCATTTCAATTCTTTTTTAAAACGACAAATATGTTCCCTCGGAATCAAACTCCCCACCAACTTCGACGGTAGAACACTCCCCATCTTGTGTTAATAAGTGTTGGAACTATCTGTTCTAGGTTGATTTTTGGATACCATGAACCATATTCAAATTGGGGAGTCTTCAGTTCTGGTTACGATTCTGATATCGGTTCCAGTTATCTCTGGTTCCGTCGACAATATGGGTTCCAATTTGAACCATTGGGCTTGTCCAAATCAGTCATGTCTATATTATGAAGTCTACTCTCTTTTACAACTGGATAGACTTTTTTAGTTTTCCTGCAATCAGGAATTGAGACCGAGCCGATTCCGGTTCCATTTTGAATCCTAAACTGCTCAAAACCAAAAAAAAACGTTCATTTTTTTGGAATTTTAAAAAAATGGAAGAAATGAAAACAGTGGTTTCTAGTGTGATTCAATCACAATTGAAATGAAAGTTAAATGGAACCGAACTGGATGATCCCTTGTTTTATATCCGGTTTGACATGTTTCGATTCCAGCTGGTTCTTAGCTCGGTCTATTTCTGTTGGAACCACGCGGCTGGCTCGAAACCGGCCATGTCTCGGTCGGATCTCCACAAGGATAAAAAGACCATCTTGACGTCAAACGACCGGTGGGAGTCTTGAGTTAAAATTCAACACTGAATTGAATGTAGGTAATTTCTTCAAGGAAAGTTTCCAAAATACCCTAAAATTTTGACTTGAATTCAACTGACTGCACCAAAGTTTGAGTACTATTCAATTTTCTCATATATGCAAGTTTTGGATAAAATAAACCTCCCTTTATGTTATACTGCGTTAACATATTCCCATGGTTAGGGCTGGCAATAAAAACATAACACGAAAACCCAGTAAGAACACAACCCAGAAAAGTCGTGTCTGTTTTCATCGAAAAGTAACAAGAAAAGAAATTCTGTCACGTGTTTGGGTTGACCTGCTTTTCATACAAACACAAACTAACACGACCCATACAAAAAACAAAACACGACGTTGCTTGCAATATAACCCTCAATACGAACATGACCCAAAAGTTCCACTTCTTTCTTGTCCGAAGTAACACGATAAGATCGAGTCATATACTTTCGTATTCATAGACTAGCTTTTTCTTTTTTGTTATAAGAGGAGACCCAAGCCTAACACACACCCACATGCACCCTCTGGGAATCGAATTCCCCACCACAAAAAATGACACCAGAGCACCCTACCGTTGAGCTAACGCTCCGGGTGCCATAGATTAGACTTTATATGAATGCAAAATGAACATAACCCGAACACAAAATTCCATCACTACCTATATTATTTCATGTTTTTAAATTCCATGCATTTTCGCACAACCAGCCATAGCTAACCAGCAATAGTGACTGACCCAGTCAACCCTGCCCCATCCGGCCCGAACCGAGCCCAAGAGGGAAATACCTGAATCCAAAACTGATATGGCCGTGTATGTTGATAAGATGACCTGATCCGTACCTGACCCGACATTTGCCCTGACCCATACCTTATATATATATATATATATATATATATATATATATATATATATATATATATATATATATATATATATAGAGAGAGAGAGAGAGAGAGAGAGAGAGAGGGACCTCATTTACTTTACCTTGCATTAATAGTGCACCAATGCATCAAATTTGAACCATCTTATCAAAGAATCAAATAATTAACATTTAATTTTGAAAAGCAAAAGTACATATTATATATTATTAATAATATGTACATTTTGGACCATTCCATTATATGTACTTTGGTTTTCAAAATTCAAAAAATTTATATTTAAAAGATAACTTGGGTAGATTGGTGCACCACTCTTCATGTACCAATTTCAGATCTTCTCTCTATATAGCTATCAAAGAATCAAAAAATTAATATTTAAAGATGAAAAGCAAAAATTACATATTATTATATGTACTTTTGTATCATTTATCATATATTTTAATTTTTTAAATTAAAAAATATATTCAAAAAATAACTTAGGTGAATCTATGCATGACTCATGGTATACCAATTTCTTATTTCCTCTCTTTTTATATATATATAACTGATTTTGTCTCGTACTCATTGGAGAAAAGAGAACCTGAACTCATACCCACCCCATTAAGGTTCAGGTTGACACCCGTGTCCGACCCGACCCATTACCATCCCTACCTAAAAGGTCCCTCGACTTCGAACCTATACAAATATCGGGGTTGGTTGGAAAATTGTGGAGGCCTTTGAAAATTTTCCTCTGTTTTGGATGTCTATTTGAAGTTCAACGAAGCCACCAAGCAAGTCAAGCACACCGAGCAAAAAGCGGGCGCCGCCTCCCACGCAGCGCTGTTTCGAACTCACGTATTTTCGGCCTTTTTGTCTGCTTCAATAGTAGCTCACTCACGCCCACAATCGAGTTGTGGTAGTTAACATTTTCAATTTTTCTAAATAATGAAGCTTTTCCCCATATAATAAAAAATAAAAAAAATTATACAAGCCACCATTTTCACAGTGTATATACCATTGCTGCCTCTCCCTCTCTCTCTCTCTCTTTCTCCATACTGCATGAACTATATTGGCCGTGAAACCGAAACAGGTTGAACCGGCCCCAGAACAAGACCTCACGGTCCAGTTATCGCTCATAATATTTGGAAACCAGTTCAAAACCAAAATTAGAACTGACAATTTCTAACTATAGCTAAATATTTGTTTCAAAACTTATTTTGGCAGAATGACCTATAGTGCAAGGTTGTGGTTGGTGGGAGTTTGAGTCCCAAAGAAGGCATTGTCTTTTTAAAAAAAATGCTTTTTTAAACTGCACTAATGATTTGGGGATGTATCTCAACCAAAACTGAACTGCTCTGAAACCATAACCAGAACTACCTCTAAGGGCGACTCCGTTCTTTACGTGGGCATCAATGAGGATAAAAAGACAATAACTTGAAACTTAATACAAGCAAGTCTAACTCGGTCATGAACAACAGTCACACTGAATCGATCGACCTGGTACCCGTTCTTAGGCCCGATGCCAAGAGGAAGCATACATCCCCGCCATCATTCACGCCACCTAGCACTCTGATAGAGATCCTAAACAAGTGGCATCTCACTTCAACAACTACCTAACAACTAGTTTTTGTCTATTAACTAACTGGACAGCAACTTAACTGCTAGTTTGAACAATTAATACAATGTTTTGTTTAATGATTGATCGGGCGGCAACATTAACTCCTGCCTTCTCTTTTATTTGACAGCTGATGAGACATGTTCTCATCTATAAAATCACACTAGATCTCTAAGACACCCTTTATTGCTCTATCAAGTGAAATACGAGTTTTTATTTGCTTATCAAGTCCTTCAGTAAGGTTTGTGGTGTGTTTCCTTCTCTCTCAACTCATCAGGTAGGTTGTAGCATTGGAGTGCTAGAATAATGGTTGTTCACTCTTACTTTCACCTCTCCTCTCACCTATTCTTCATGTTTCATCTTTCAGTTTACCAGGTTCATTCTCCTTATTAGTCCCGTTTGTGTCGGAGAATCTCTTAAAAACTAGAAATTGTTGCAACCAGAACGTGTAACAATCGTTTGGTTCGCATAATTTTATATGATAGGAATCCAAGAGCAAGCTGAGACGAGTTAGGTGAAGCCAATAAGGATGTGCAATCAATCCATAGGACAAGAATTTATTGTGCACCAACTGGTCCAACTCAGTACTTTGGGTCGATTCGTTTAACCCAACCTGAAACCAACTCAAGCAACCAAGAATAGGATTCTAGAAAATCTAAGCATCAATTATTATTAGCCAACCAATTGAATTAAAAACAAGAGTTAATTTCTCATCTTTCCAAGAAGCATTAGATTTCCTAGGAATTAAATGCTCTTTTCTTTTTATTTGTAGTCATTAAATGCTTTATGCAACAATAGTTAGTTAGCAATTTTAAATTAATTAGGACATAATTTTCAATGTTTTAAAAATTGCAGCATTTAGTTTTAGTGCTAAACTTAGAGGGTTGTTCTAATCTATATAAACCTATCCTATGAATGAAAACGAAAGTGGTGATTTCATACATAGTTTGTGTATTTCAAATCTCTCTTATCCTTAACCAGTGAGTGAGTCGGGCTTTATCACCTTGGTGAGTCATATCGATTATGTGGCAGACCATGTGTGCGTGAGTGAGAGTTGGTGAGTCATATCCAACTCGTGGGTGAGAGTGTAAAGTCACATCCAATAAGTGTGTGTGACAGCGAACTCACTCAAAACATGTTCAATTACTTACATGTGTGAACCTCTTATGCATTGGTGAGCCCAAATTCAAGAGTGTATGCATATTGGAGCATCATTTGATGCTTTGGCTTAACCAGGATCCTCTCGACTTGCAATTTACATAAATTCTGATTTCAGATTCCAAACAAACCAAAACCGGAACGGGAATGCCTAAATACATATATTTCCAATAACCAGAGAATTTTGAAATCAAACTTTCTTAGTAGACGGCTTCTTGTACTTTCTATTGACTTTTTTGAATTTTCATCTATCTTTCACAATTTCTATGTTCAGACAAAGCAGACCATCGTTTGGAGACCATTTGGATTTATTTAGATGTTTCCTCCATATATTCATTTTCTATATTTCACTGTTTACAGGAATCATGTTCATACAAATTAAGGTTGAACCAACGATTAAGTTATTAGAGAGAAAAAAAAGTGTAACACCCATAAAAGATAAAATCATGAAGACATACTTAAAGGGGTTCGACAAACAGGGAAAGTTAGTCAAATGTTGAAACTACGAGTAGAAGGTGGGAGTAGACATCATCAGTTTTTGATGGTTTCAACTGAAACTGAACCGTGTCATGAACCTATAAAACTGGAACCGAAACCGGGAACCCCCCAGGTCTGTTCCTGTTTTACTTCTTACAAAACCGAAAGTATTTTTTAATTTTTTAATATTTAATAAAAGTATCGTTTTGGGTGATTCTGGATTCAAATCGGAACTGTTCTATAACTGACCTAGGTTGGTTCAATACAATTGTAGGTTCTCAACTAATCAAAACTGTCTGTTCCGATTTACCCAGAATCGGACATGTCTAGGTGAAAGTAATTAAATATGTGACCTTACGGTTACCTTGTACTAAAAAAAACAATCAATCATCATCTTGTGCACACACATGCACACACACACACACATATATATATATACATACATATATACATATATACATACATACATATATATATATACATACATATATATACATATATATATAGACTTTCATGTTATATGTCTTAATTACAATATGAATTATGGACCCACTTTAGGGCGAGGTAAGACATGGGCCTCACTCGAAACAGTGACAGATCCAGAAATCTGTATAGGGTGAGGTGAATAGTCCTTAGGGCTTTTAAGATGGCATGAGAGATACATTATCACAGATTTAATCATGAAATATAGTGCTTTTCATTTTATTTTCAAATTTTGGGAAAGGCGAGATTGCCCCACTTTGTCTCAATGTAGATCTGTCATTGATTCAAAATCAATTCAAAATCTAAAAATTCTTGGGTCGGTTATTGTACAACAACAACTAAGCCTTTTCCCATACTAGACGGGGTCGGCTACATGGATTCTTTGTTTCCACATATCCCTATCGTGTGTCATGTTAGCAGTTAACTCACAATAAGCTAGATCATTCTTTATTGTTTCTTTCCAACACTTTTGTCGTGGTCCTCTAGCTCTTTTAATACTTTTCAAATTTAGTTTTTCATACCTTCTTACAGGTTCTTCTTTTGATCTTCTTTCTATATGTCCAAACCATCTTAAACGATATTCTCTCATTTTATCCTCTATTGGTGTCACTCCTAATTTGTTTCTAATAACCTCGTGATGTATACGGTCTTTTCTTGTATGACCACTCATCCATCTCAACATCTTCATTTCTGTCACAGACATCTTTTGTACATGTTGATGATTAACTGCCCAACACTCAGAACCATAAAACATGGCAGGCCTAATTGTTGTTCTATAATATTTACCTTTTAACTTTAATGGTATCTTCTTATCACAAAGAATACTTATGCTCGTCACCATTTTAACCCACCAACATTAATTCTATGCATAACATCTCCATCAATTCTTCCATCACTCGGAAAAATTGACCCTAGGTATTTAAAACTTTCCTTTTGGGGATGCAATGTGTGCCAATTTTAATTTTTATGTCCTCTAAGGTAACCAAATGATCAAACTTATATTCCATATATTATGTCTTTGTTCTACTAAGTTGGAGGCCTTTGCTTTCTATTGTTTCTCTCCATAGTTCCAATTTTCTATTAACTTTTTTCTTAGACTCCTCCACTAATACAATGTCATCTGCAAATAACATACACCAAATATGTTTTGTTAACTCATCAATCACCATTATAAATAAATATGAACTTAAAGTTGATCCTTGATGTAACCCAATATTAACTTCAAAGAAGTCTGTCATTCCTTCATGAGTCCTCACACATATTTTTGCACCATCGTACATGTCTCTTATAAGGTTAATGTATGTCGATGGGATACCTCTTTTTTACAAAGTTCTCCAAAGAACCTCCCTCGATACTCTATCATAAGCTTTTTCTAGATGGATAAATATCATGTGAAGGTCTTTCTTTTTTGCTCTAAAATGTTTCATAAGACGTCTCAAAAAGTGAATCGCTTCAATAGTAGATCTTCCTGACATGAATCCAAATTGGTTCTCTGTTGTACTTGATACTTGTCTTAACCTACGTTCGATAATTCTTTCCCACAATTTCATAGTATAGCTTATTAACTTGATACCTCGATAATTCGCACAATTTTGAATGTCTCCCTTGTTCTTATATATGGGTATAAGTGTACTTGCTCTCCATTCCTCGGGCATCTTTTGGTTTTTCCATATTTCATTAAATAGTCTTGTGAGCCAAGTGATTCCTATTTCTCTTAGTATTTTCCAAACTTCTATAGGAATATTATCTGGTCCTACCGATTTACCACCCTTCATATGTTTAAGAGCCTCTTTGACTTCATTCTTTTGAATAGGTCAGTAGAAATTGTGGTTTTTATACTTTTCTAATTTGGCTAACTCTCCTAAGCTAATACTAACATCTTTATTTTCATTAAAAAGCTTATAAAAAATAGTTTTTCCATCTATTTCTTATATCATCATTTACCACTAGAATTTTTTTATCCTCGTCCTTGATGCATCTAACATAATTAAGATCTTTAGTTTTTTTATCTCTAGCCCTAGTTATCCTAAAAATATCTCTTTCACCCTCTTTTAAGTTGAGTTTTTTTATATAAATCCTCCCAAATTTTAGCTTTTGCTTCACTCATGGCCTTTTTCGCTTTCTTCTTTGCTTTCTTATAAGCCTCTAAAGTTTCACTAGTTTTCTTAGCATAATGTAATTTATAACATGCCCTCTTTGCCTTGATTTTATTTTGTATTACTGTAAACACCCCAAATTTCCATAATTCTCGAAAACATACTTGGTTTTAAAATCCCCTTTTCAAGACTAGATTTTGAGTTTTCGAAAGCCCAGGAGTTGTAAAAACTCCAGATTTTGTATAAAACCCCATTTTGATATAAAATATATTATACTTGGGCCAAGTCCCAATTTTGTAAAAAGCTGAGTCCAACAGGTATAACCTGATTAAAAGCAGCCACAGAAAAGAGTGAAAAAGCTCAAAAAGCCTCCTAGCCTGATAAAAGTGGATTAAAAAGGCAAAGGAGAGCCCGGACCCGAAGCATACTTCAAGCTCAGCATATCAACTCTCATGTCTAAATCATCCCCAAATTCTCAAACATGCAAGCCCTAGATACTAGAAATTTGCTCGAAATGAACTCCTGAAGGTGAGAAGAAGAGCGGACGACAATGTTGGCGAAGACCCAACACAAGACGGAGTACTGATGAAGTCATGCCCCCACACAAACCGTCCGTTTCGAAACGTCATGAAGGAATAAAAAAATCAGATTTAGGTCGGATCTGGGCCATATATATCCAGATCTAAACCCAACATGTATTTAGATCTGGATTTGGATTTGGATCTAAATATCCAAATCCAATATCTATATCTAGGGCCCACATCACCTTCTCATAAATGGAGGTGAGGGGCCCACAAATATTTCATATGAAATGCCTTGGAAGGCTTGGTAGAGAGAGAAAATGAGGGATAAAGTATGAGTGAGAAAGTTAGTAGGCTTGACTTTTAGTCAAGAGTGGGTTAACCTTGTGGGTTTAACTAAGAGTGTGGGTTTAAGCTTGTATGCATCTTGACTTAGGGTTGCACCAACTTGGATATGGCTGCAACTAAAGTGGTCGACCGGCTCCAAGAAGTGGGTTCCTAAACCTAGCCCTAAGTTAGCCTATCTCACCCAGCCACCTTTCCTAAACCTAACCCAAACCTAGCCTGGACCTAGCCCTTCTCACCCAAAACTAAGTCAACCTCACCTAGCTAGACCAACTAGACCCTAACCAACTAGCCCTAAACCAACCATAGTTGACCTAACTAAGTCCCTAACCAACCAAACCCAGCCCACCTAACTAAAATACCCCAAAACCACTAACCTAGCCCACAACATTCCCTAAAACCTAAACTAGTTGCAGCCCCCATCCTAAAATATCTAGCCCACCTTAAATCCCAGCCCACCTAAAATATCTAGCCCACCTTCACTCCCAGCCACTCATCCCCCCGACCTATCACTATCTTTATTCATTCCACATTCGCAGCCCCTTGATCCAAGAGTCGGCCAACACTCCATCCATCTCCTCCATCTTCACATTCGGCCAGCACTCCACCAGCTCCACCCCATCTCATCCATCCAGCTCCCATTCATCCACCATCTCCCCTCCATCTCTCGCCACCACCAGCCGGCCAGGACAGCACCACCTGCTCACCCATCCACTCCTTCCACCACCACCGGGCTGCACCAGCACCAACATCCATCTCCCATCTCCCCCAGCCGAACACAACCTGCCACCACCTGCCGCCTCTTCTTCACCATAAGGTAAGTCCCATCTATCGCCATCCCTCTCTCCCCTTCTTCACCCATTCGGCCAAGACAACACCTCTCTTCACTCCTTCCTCTCCCAACCGAACAACACTTGCCACCACTACCATCCACCTTCCCAGCCGGCCAGGACACCACCACCTGCTCCACCATCAACATCCTCCATTCCACCACCCGACTGCCCCAAACATCAACACCTGCCCACTTGCCACCTGCACCTCCATCTTCCATCTCCCATCTCTCCCAGATGGACACAAGCTGCCACTACCTGCCACCCCTAGTCGGTTAATTCCCAACACCTAACCTACCTTCCCTTGGCTCCCATAAACCAGCCGTCCAGCCTCTACTTGTCCCTAAAGCACTCAAATCCCATCCTTTTCTCAAACTACCTAAGGAGCTCCTATTGGCTGCCCAAGGCGACTCACGAGGCCAAATTCCAGCAAGTTGAAGATGGACCGGTTACATGTAAGTGCCTTAACTTGGTCTATTATATGAACTTGCTTATGTTTAATTAAATTTTGATACGGGGTTATAATAATGGAGCGTTGTCTCCTCCTGATTGTAATAATGTGGTTTGACACACCAACACACACGTGCACTTGAGCCTTTCCGCTCTTAGTTGCATACCCTTTTGGCACACACACGGGCCTTGACAACCCCTAAGATATAGTTTTATATATATATTCAGCTGCGTGGGTTTTCATTTAAGTTGTGTGTGTTGTCTTTCAATTCCACACTCACACACATTGAGCTTTCGCTCTTATTCCCAAGACCCTAGTAAGGGCCATATTGTAATTTTATTTGGGCATTTTAATTCAAGTTGTGTGCGTGGTCTTTCAATTCCACACTCACACACATTGAGCTTTCGCTCTTATTCCCAAGACCCTAGTAAGGGCCATATTGCAATTTTATTTGGGCGTTTTAATTCAAGTTGTGTGCGTGGTCTTGCAATTCCACACTCACGCACATTGAGCTTTCGCTCTTATTCCCAAGACCCTAGTAAGGGCCGTATTGCAATTTTATTTGGGTTTTACATTGCAAGTCATGTGAGTTGTCTTTACATATATACAGAACACCCACTCACACGTTGGCGACCTTCGGGCCTATATATATTATAAGTATTTCCCTTCCGCTATGTCTTTAAGATTTGGGTTTTAAGGTTCAGCTGTGTGAGTAGTCTTTCCATATATACACGGCATACACTTACACAATTGAGCCTTTCTGCTCTTAAGATATAGCCCTATTTCCCTTTTGCAATTTACATTACGCAATTTCCCTTAAGCATTGTCTTTCAATTTCGGGTTTTTCCTTAGAGTTGTGTGAGTTTGCATTGCATATTCGCCATACCACGAGATAGGGCGCATACTTGCATCAAAGCAACCTCGAACCACCCGTACAAACTCGCCAAGACTTAGGCACTTGATGCATACATCTCACGCCTAAGCACATAAAATTGAAAGACTTAGGGTCGTCCAACCCTTGTAAAATCAAAATCGCCCAAATGCATGATTTTCAAAAGGTTTTAAAACACTTCTTCATTCAAAATATATTTTGAATTAAACTTGTTTCAAAACGAAGTCTCTAAGTGTACAGACTGACCCTTGCGCATCGGTGCAAGAAGGTTTGCGACGAAAAGATCCTGCTTGCCTACAATTACCTTTAAAAAGTCAGATTATTTCAAAACATACTTTGCTAGTTAAAGTAAACTAGCTGGCACGCCCATAAAGCGAAGTAGATTGCGAAAAGGTTCACTTCAGGCCTAAGAACCAGAAGTGAGAATTTTCTGTGTCTACAATTACTTCACTCCACCACCAAGCTTCTTTTTGTGTCGGTACACCTCCCTTAGATACACCTAACACATCTTTCGCCACTTTCTTAATATGTATAGCCATATTGTTTCACATATCACAGGGTGTACCAACATAATTCCAAACATCTCCTTGAAGAACTTTATGTTTAAATATATATTCTTTCTCGCTTTTGAGGTTCCACCATTTAGTCTGAATAGCTCGATGCACTCTTTTCTTCTTTGTCCATTTTTTTATTTGTAAATCCATAATTAAAAGTCGATGTTGAGTGGTTAAGCTTTCTCCAGGAATTACCTTGCAATCTTTACAACACGCTCTATCTTCTTTTCTACAAATAAAGTAATCAATTTGTGTTTGTGATAAGCCACTCTTATAAGTAATTAAATGTTCATCTCGTTTTTTGAATATTGTATTGACTATAAAGAGATCAAATGCTATAGTAAAATTTAAAATCTCCCTACCTTCCTCATTTATATCTCTAAAACCAAAGTTTTCATGAATCCCCTGATATCCTAATGCCTCTTGAACGACATGTCCATTTAAGTCTCCTCCTAAACAAATCATCTCCCTTTGTGGGATCCATTGAATCACCTTATCTAACTCTTCCCAAAAAAGTTGTCTTTATACTATCTTCTAGTCCTACTTGGGGTGCGTAAGTACAAACTATATTCAAAACCTCTGCTCCAAACACTAATTTCAACATCATGATTCGGTCACCATATCATTGTATGTCTACTACACTATCATTTAAATCTTTATTTATGATAATACCAACTCCGTTTCGAGCCTTTTCTTTACCTGAGTACCATAATTTAAAACTTATATCCTCTATCTCCTTTGCTTTTTCTCCAACCCATTTTGTCTCTTGTAAATATAGAATATGAATCTTTCTCCGAATCATAGTATCTACCACCTCCATTAGCTTACTGGATAATGTTCCGATATTCCAAGAACTAATACGAATCTTATTATCTAGGATTAACTTCCTTACCCCCCACATCCG
This sequence comes from Brasenia schreberi, assembly GCA_036023115.1. Lineage (NCBI taxonomy): Eukaryota > Viridiplantae > Streptophyta > Magnoliopsida > Nymphaeales > Cabombaceae > Brasenia > Brasenia schreberi. The sequence continues at coordinate 2,049,962 of JAYKKT010000047.1, forward strand.
TCTATATTCAAAATGAGGACACCCTCTCTGAAAATTATTCACTACATTCGGGCGGCAATGTAGAAGGACTAACTTCCTTACCCCCCGCATCCGTCTATATTCAAAATGAGGACACCCTCTCTGAAAATTGTTCACTACATTCGGGCGGCAATGTAGCGGGACTAACTTCTTTACCCACATCCGCCCATGATGTAAGAACCCTCTCTACAATTGATTCACTACATTCGGACGAAAATGTAGTGACTCTTGCTTACTTATTACTGCATTCGGGCTCTCCAGCACGTTGCTAGGCGGGAACGCCTCAAAGCAATGCTCATAATTTTTGTAATCCATGTTATAAAATCTAACGAAGTTTTACGCTGGCTGTCGAAAGCCTAACACAACCCTCCTCTTTTATCCGGGCTTGGGACGGATAATGCAAGGGTGATCCCTTATATGAGCGGAGTTCTTGGGTCTGATATTGTATATAAAAAATATAAGTGCTCGTAAGCGTAAAATACAAGTGTGCCTTACACCAAAAGAATTCATGAGTTGACCAATGGTTTTAAGCTTTAGTCGTTTTGGTTTGAAAGTGACTTAAAGACAGAGATTGTGACCTGAAAAGGGTGCTTTTGCAAGAATCTTCAAAGTTTTCTTCAATTGAACAGAGAAAGGCCACGGTCGGGCTGCCGTCAAATTTTATAAAATTGATAAGAAACAGATATAGCCACGGTCGAGTCCGTGTGCTATGACGAGTATTCGGCGATTACTGTAGTCATTGCGTTAGGATAGAATTGGTGCATACCCGCTTTTCTCACCTTCGCATAGAGACGTCTATGTGGTGGGCCTTGACTGTAAAGGAAGTCACCGCTCCATTTGACCCCTAGAGAGAGAGTCACTGCTCCATTTGACCCCGAGAGAGAGGGAGAGATGACGCGGTGGGAAGTCTGGTCAAGGTAAAAGGTCGGTCAGTGTATCAACGCCAATTAACAAAATCACCTGGATTTTTCACCCAGAGCGGTAGCTCAACTGGCATGGGGCTCTGACGCCCTTGATCATGGTGGAGAGTTCGACTCCAAAGGGGTGCATGTCTGTGTTCAATGTTCTTTATGCTCCATTGTTTAACTATTTCTTTTTTTAGTTAAGAAAAAGGCCAAAGCCCAACCACACGCATGCACTCCTTGAGAGTCGAACTTTCCACCCGCGATAATGGTTCTCGTTGAGCTAACTATTTGATTGGTGGTTTCGTTGAGTTATAATAATAATAATAATAGCCCTTTAAAGTTGTGGCATAATAATGCTTTCATCACACGCATAGTAAAATAAGGGATGGCATGTGCATTGGTCAGTGATACTTCATCTACCAACAAACCCTGAAGTCATGACTAACATGAAAGCGCTGCATGCCAAAGAGAAAACCCAAAAGGAAGCAGGCATATTACCAGTTCTCATGGGAACAAAGATGCACCTTCCTTCTTTTCCACCTTTATTCTACTCATTTTTATGATTTGTCTCTTCCTTTCCCCCCATCTAAAAGCATTCAATGCTTTAACTCCATAAACACTAAGTACATTTTTATGATTTATCTCTTCCTTTTCCCCCATTAATCGGCTCGTTCCCAGCTCATTTGTGTTCGATTCATGACCTTAACAAAGTTAAGCATTAACAATGTGCATTTGGCTCAGCTCAACTGATGGAGCTCACCTAAAAAGAGGAGTTGTTGAACTTCTTGTCTCCTCACAGACATGAATTTAGGCAAACCTTCAATGCTTCTTGGTCTTTCAATGTTCATAATAGACAATTTACAAGTGAAATGTGCATATTCCTCTAGGCAAATACCATAAAAGAGATGTGCATGTTCTTCAATGGTCATAATAGATAAATTTGGGTAAACATGACCAATTTTTTTTCATGTTTCCGTGTATCACAAACAAACACTTTTTTGGGTTGTATCCCAGGTAGTTTTCGTGTTGTTTCTTATTTTGTCAGCCCTGATCATCCAACAGCTCCCTCTGTAATCAAACCAAGAACAACAATCAACAAAATTCTTTCGAATTTTCAAATTCAGAGAGAGAAAGAGATTCTCCTACCAGACCAACCCCCCACAATCTCAGTCTTGGGTCTTGTTTCCCTCTCTTCCTTGTTTTGCTTCGTCGGGTTGGACAGTAGCTACTCAACAATCCGCTCATTGCCAATTTAGTCTTTGTCGTAAGCGGGGGTTGGATGCATCGTTCACCCTCCAAACTCAAATTCCAGGCAGCCCCCACCTACAATTCGTTCTCTAATCCCGATTCCCCCCAATTCATGGTCTTCTTCATCAAATTTCGTTTTGCGCCTTCCTAAACGCCTCCTGTTCCCCATCTCTCTGTGTGGTTGGTGGGCGATAGGTAATGGTAGCTTCCTTTGTTTCTCTCCCTTGCTCGAGTTAAAAGTACGTTGTTGGTAATCGAAATCTGATCACCAATCCCCTTCGGTCGCATTTACACTTTTGCTTGCCTCTTTCCGATCTAATCGGCCACTTTCCCGGAAAACGTTTTCTATCAGAATTCCTTCACCAATCACGCCTCCATCCCCAATTTGATCTACTACCTTCTCACGCTAAGATTCCTGATTTGATCGACTTCTCTCTCTCTCTCTCTCTCTCTCTCTCTCTCTCTCTCTCTCTCTCTCTCTCTCTCTCCTGATGGTATTGAATAGGTAGCCGTGATTTGCTTTTCTTCCTCGGTTTCTGCAGCGCCTCGATCGGGAGGATTGGTGGTCAGATGATCGGGGATGCGGAAACCATGCGAATCGACAGAGGAAGAATCAGGCTTAATATTGGGGGCAAAATATTCGAGACGACGACGACCACGCTTGCGAACGCCGGCCGGCATTCGCTCTTCGGCGCGATGCTCGACGATAACTGGAACCCTAGACTCTTTCAGGCCAGCAATGGCATGAATTCCGACGAAGAATTCTTCATCGACCGAAATCCGGCATGTTTCTCCGTCCTCCTTGACCTCCTCCGCACCGGCGAGCTCCACATTCCGGCGAGCCTACCGGAATCCCTCCTGTACCGTGAATCACTCTTCTACGGCCTCCTCGACCATGTCCGGGCAGCGAAATGGGGTCCGTTCGATGGTAATCGGGTCAAGCTCGCGACCTCCGTCACCGGCCGGGCTCCCAGCGACGGCACAGCCATCCGAGCCGGCCCCGACGGCGGCTGTGCTGTTGCGCACGGCAGCATGGTGCACGTCTATGACTGGACGATGGAGCAACTCCCGCCTTTGAATCTCAATTACCAAAGAATCAACGATACCGGATTCATCGGTGTCGACCGGATTGCCATCTGCGCTTGCGAGCGAATCGATCGCGGAGACGGCGGGATGGGAATGTTCAATGCCGTCACGGGCGAGCTCCTCTTCAGGTTCCACGTCTGCCATGAAAACCAATTAAAGAGCTTCACGGCCGGCGCTCTCAGCCACGACTCTGGAGGCAGGATTTTCGCGAGCTGCAGAGGCCGAAGCAACGAGTACGGCATCGGAGTCTGGGACGGGCACACCGGAAAACAGACGGATTTCCTCCACGAATCCCCCGGATGGTCGCTCGGTGACTCCGGCCGTCTACAATGGCTCACCGGAAACAACACCCTCTTCGTCGCCACGCTTTACCCTCGGACGGAGAACTGCTATCTCACCATGCTGGATTTCAGCCAGAAACGTGCTGTCTGGTCGTGGTCGGATGTCAGTGCGCCGGTGACTCTCGACGAGAAGCTCGTCCTAGACGCGATCGTCCTCGAAGACGGTAATACCGTCTGCGTCGTTAATCAGTACGACGATCTCGGATTCATGGACATCAGGATGAACGCCGGAAGCGTGAGATGGAGCACTAGAAGCAGGCTTCTTAAGGTAGGAAACGCCGACGAGAGGTGTTATCCCAAGCTGGCCGCGCGCGGAGGGCAGCTGTTTGCGTCCACAAACGATAGCATTTGTGTGTTTTGTGGGCCGGATTGGGTGTTGACGTCGAGGCTAAGAAGAAGCCATGGGGGTTCTATTTGTGATTTCTCGATCGGTGGTGACCGCCTTTTCGTTCTTCATAACGAAGAAGATGTGTTTGATGTGTGGGAGACTCCTCCCTTGAGAGCCATCTCATGATTCAGAGGGCTTGTCTTCGTTCCTTAGCTATCGCCGGCCGTATACAGAAGCACCAGCACATTATGGCCAGACCCGAATTGCCATCAGCTAGTTAGGACATACAGATGCCAACGAACCGACTGATGCCGGACCAAGCTGCACAGAGAAGGCAACAGCGGCTACGATTACACATTAAGCACCCATAATGTGGTTGCTTCTTTGGGCAGCAATTGATGTTGTTGGGGAATGCTGATTGTTGTTGGTGTTTCTGTCTTAGCAATTTGGAGTTTGTTGGTATCATGATTTGTATACAATCTCATAGTTTTCGTTTTTGCTACTGTCCTGCTGTAGCCAAAAGGAAGAGCGGGTTGTGGCTAATTGTTTGCATGGCAGATGATCTGTAATTAAGGAATTGATATGTGGCTGTTGATTATTTACAGAGGCCTTCTTTGGTGTCTATGGCTTCTTAATTTCTGCTCGCTCTTATTCTTTTTTAGTGTGACAAGGGCAGATGCGTTCCGTTTGTCTATACCTTCTTAGTTTAGTTCAACATGTTCTTTATAGTTTGTTAAGGGGAGCACAGTTGAGCCTGGGTTGCTCATGATGAAAAGGATGGCAAACCATGAAGATTATCAAACATAAGCTGATTGTTTATATATCACTTAAATTGTGATTAAGGAATTGTGGCCCTTCAAGGTGTCTCGAGTTTGCTAGTATTTTGTCAATCTTGTTTCCTTTTCTGCTTCTTAGTTAACAGGAGACCGTGGAGCCTGGATGATTAGGAAGGCAAAGGAAGGGAATTGTCAAAATGATCAGCAGAAAATGCTTAGTTGTTGTTATCAGCAGAAAATGCAACCATAACTGGGCACTGTGATACCTCAACAGAACAGAGGTTTTCCCCCCCTCGTTTCCTTTTAAGGTTGGTTTGTTGGATTCCCTCTCTCATACACACAGCAGCAGCAGCATTAAAAATACAACGGCAATCTTGTTTTGCTACTGACGAAAAACGTGGAGCAATTAAGACAAGAAGATGAAACCTGGAACCTCCAGTCGTGAAGCAGCTCTACAAGAGTTCTGAATGGAACCCGCATTCCAAAGTTGATGGCCTTTGCTGGATTCATACTTGCAAGTTCCATCGTCTTCATCATAAGAAATCAGAAATTCCTTCCCACCATATAGGCAGTTTGAAAAACATATATATATATATATATATATATATATATATATATATATATATAAGAGAGAGGGAGAGAGAGAGATAAACACTGAAGGCATTCTGTCGAAGACATATTCAAATAACAGTACCTAATAAAAATCAGGCATGAAATTTCTCAAGAATGTTATGGGTTGCGAATCTTGAGGAGCAACGTCATCAAAGGGTACATAATTATGCTCTTCATGGTAAATGTGGCATGTTTCTTCATTAGACGCCAGTTCCAGGTCGCTTCATGCAGATGCTGTCACCAAGAACCAACGCGAGAAAAGAAAAAGAAACGCATGACGAAAGAGCCAAAAGTTCCTCCAGTAACAAGGAAAAGAGAACAGGATCAAAGGCATCGATCAAATAAGAAGTAATAGGCGAAACATATCTTCGAAATGGCATTTTATAAGCATGAAAATTACCTTGCCCCAATTTTCTTTAATGGATTGGTAAGCAGGGCGCAGATTATAGCTTGGTATCCTTGGAGAGATGTGATGAGGGACGTGGACGTTGATATCATGACAGAGAATCTCAATCCTGCGAGGAATGGTTGAAGAGAAATCATTAGGACACTGCAAATTTGTTATTCACAGCACTCGCTCATGAAGTTGTTGGCAAAATCCGTTGACGAATAAATGAATATGCATCATATGTAAATATGCCCCAATCGACAACAACAACTACATATCCACAATAAGCCATAATAAACAAACTGTACAAAAAACAAAAGTAGAAGCAAAGTCTGAATAAGAACTTATATGTGTAAAATCACTCTTACGGACTTGCCTTAGAGAAATCAGTGTCCCGTTATGAGTACGTACAGGTACCTCTGCCTTCTTCATAGGATAAAATGCACACAACTCGAGAGGTACGTACCTATCTTCGAGTCGACCTCGATCATGACTCAATTGCCTATGATTAGAGGAAAGACGACTGGGAGCAGTCACACCGCAAGCAAAAGAAAGCATAGAAGGGAGACGAGAGAAAAAAGAGTAATCGTTGTAATGTAGAAATTAGGAAGCCCTAATCATGTATTTATAGAGTAATGTAGATCACGAATCATGGATCTGATCCAATCGACACACCTCTTTGTTTCGTAACCGTTCCCATAAAGTACTCTTGACCGTTAGATCAAAAGATTTTCGTGCAAAAAGATACACCAAAAATAATTCTCAAACCCATAACCAAGCCCAGTACGCATATATGTGGTCTAGCACGTACTCTCACACTCTTTGAACTAAGGTTCATCAGCTACCAACTATAATAAAAGGACATGTGGATTTGTATCATTCTTTAATATGAGACTAAACTTTGTCTTCTCCTCGTAATCACATGCACAAGTCCCTCACATGTGACTTTTTACTTTAAGACTTTCATGTATATCAATGATACATGAGTTTGATAAATCTAACTATAATTAATATTAACCTAACAATCCCCACAAAGTCCTTAAGTATAAAAGTGTCCTCCTAAACCAACTATGATATTATGCTTTTAATAATGATAGCTTTCAGTTTGAACAGTTACCTAAGTTATCTAATATTATCCTTACAGGGGTTAACATACGTCTTGAAACTGAACCTTGGGTGTAAAGATGTCTATTCATAACAACACAATAAAAAGCTATGATGTGATCTTTAGGGGTGATGCATTCATATCATGTATCATGATTGATTTCATGAAACAACCCAATTCTCTAATTACGACCAAATAATATCAATCACTTAGTTGGGCAGATGTACTCCTAGCATCCTGTCCTATGACTCAATGTCATTTAAAGAATAATATCTTGCTAAACTTATAATCATGACATTTTAAGTTTATAGCAGACAAACGCACATATACTAAAAGTATTGCATAATACAAAGTATCATAGTATTCACCCAATTGCTTGTTACTATCACATTGAACCTCCTTCGTGGGATTTCCAATTAGGTAGGTTAGATTACCATTGCTTATGAATAAATATTGGGTTTCAGTCAGATCCCCAACCTCGATTTTTCAACTAAGGCTACTAATAGACACTTAGTAAAATGATGAATTGTATTATCTTTATATCCAACAAAATCTACATTTATGACCCTATGAGACACTCCTTACAGACTTTAGTCTGACTTAAATGTGTATCTTTTGTTTTTCGTTGTACTTGGAACTATTGATCTTACCAATGATAGTCATATTATCACAGTGTATTAAAATTACAAGCGGCTTCTTTACCATAAATAGCCTTTACATAAGTCCCTTAAGTCATTTAACTTCCAATTTAGTCTCATCCAAAGCACATAGTTCTGCCTCAAAGGTAGAATGTGAAAAAATAGTTTGTTTATTAGATTTCCCAGTGACAGTGTCACGGCGTACAATAAACACATATTCAATGAACCCATTACTCCTAAAGTTCTTTGTTATCCAACTAGCATCACTAAATCATTCCAGAACATAAAGATGTCTACCGTAATATAATCGAAGAGAAATCGTTCCCTTTACATAGCAAAGTACTATGTCTAGAGCTTTCCATTATGTTCTATTTCGACAACTTATGTATCTACTCAACTTACATGCAACAAATAAAAATATGATCATGTACAGTTGTTTATATACATCAAACTATTGATAATCTAATAATATTGTAGTTCAGACAGGAATATTATTTTAATTCTTATACAAAGCCTTAGATGAATCATATGGGGTCTTAAGACGTCTAAAGTTTGTATATTTAAATCTCTCTAAAACTTTCTCGATATAGTAAGACTTATACCATCAGTAGACCTTGTGATTTTAAGCCCTAAATCACATCAGTCATACCCATGTCATTCATCTCAAACTTACTATATAAGAATAAATTAGTCTTCTCATATCGAAACCAAACAACCATATATCATCTACATATAGAATGATGAAAGCATTATTGACCGACTTGCAGTAGACACATTTATCGTAATCATTAGAAATGAAGCAAAAAAATGATCACATAATCAAACTGTACCCATAAGTGATAAACGAGTCATGACATCAACCATAACTTGATCCACCCCGTAACTCCATAAGCCCATACGATTAATGGTCATCCAATTGCCATGAATGCGAAAACGCACGCCAAGCTTATGTGCACCCTTTTGATTTCATTAGGTCTGAACTTCATCAAAATGTAACACTAACCTGGGAGAATAACCAATATGCTCGGAAAAAAGAAATGATACGTGGCTCTTTTCATCAAGGGATAAGGAAATGCAATGCATGATAACCAAAGGAATAAAGAACTAACAAGTACCAAGTTGCAAGAATTAATACCAGTGAACAATTGACATCCATGTGCGCAATGGACCATATCCTGCTATAATCGACTTGCGTAAGACTTCATTGGATTCAAACTCCTCCCTCAAAATAGGGCGTCATGCGGTATCTTCAGACAACCTTCAGGAAAAGCAAGAGATGTGGTAAAGGGCAAAAGAAACCAGAACAATTGGAACATACCCCAACAGAAGTAAAATGACAAGTTGATCAACATTACTTCCACGATCCTTTTCCTACAGTAGGTAGAGCCAGCTAGAGGTTGCAAGACAAGGAATTCCTGAAAGGTTAGTTGTCCTAGTCGTATTCTTGCCCAAGCGTGTTCATTAGTGCTTGAAAGATTGCAACGTGGCAAAAGACATTGACAGTTTTGAGCTGGTTATCTGCTACCTAAAGCAATCCTCTTCCCTTATCCTGACTTAGAATAAGATATACAAGAGTGGACCCTCACTATAAGCAAAGTTGACATGTTGACCAAAGGAAGGGGAAAAAATCACAAAAGGTTGGAAATGATATAATCAATCAGTCATTGCCAATAAAAAAAACAGTGTGGTTGAGGTTAGTTCACAAACTGCTAACTGTAAGAGCTCAAGCGAGCTAGTAGCCCTTGATTATTCTCCTCCATTTGTTGGCCTTCAATCTGTACAACAAGAAAAGGCATTGGCTGCTTCCCTTTGCTTTCATTCCTAAAGGGAAAGTGTAACTACATCCCATAGCATCAGAATTGCTCGTAAACTTTTCCCTCTAAGAATTAGCTCCTCTAAGTAATTTCCTACAAACAAAAATTAGAGAATTCAAAACTCAATGCAGCAAACTTGGAGATATTGTAGTATTGAAAGGGCTTGGGACTTCTGAAATATCTCAGCATTCATTTTTTCATTTCGTTTCCTTTTCCTAATAGACCATTTTCCAGGTCATACCATGCCTCTGAATTCCTATCACAAAACGCTGGCAACAAGTTTGAAGTAGTACACAGTCTCTTCATGTTGATTCATTGACAATCAAGATGCCAACAAAAGAAACATAAGTAGCACAAAAGCCGAACTCTATATAAGTTTATTGAAGTCAGAAATGAAAAGAAACACTTTAATAGAAGATTATGAGGACGTTTGTTACCTAGAGGGGGACAAACACTTGACCTGGCTCCCAAAACAATATCTTGACCCTCTGACAATTGGTTGGAATTTACTTGATTGATACAATACTAGTCCACATATAAGAAGCTTTACACCACAGCCACCAAATACCTCTCATTACATAAACAAAGTGCAAGCTTGAGATACAGAAGCAGACTGGTGGCCATGCAAATATTTCAGATGGAGTAAGCTTGATCAGAAAGTACACTAAATTTGTAAGTCCTCAAGATGCTGGTAATACCTATGACGTTTCCAGCTTTTTACTTGGAAAGGCAGAAAGATTAAAATGGAGGGGTGCATAAGTTATTCCATGTGACAAGTGTTGTTTTAGTACATTTGATGGCTTAGGACAGTAAATTTGATGTTTTAGGTATTATTGTAATTGTCCGAAGTTATAAGGGTATTTTGGTAATTTCGTGTACTAGGGGTATTTTGGTTATTTTATATTTTACACCACCTTATATAAGGGCTAATAGGTTGTATTAGGGTTTAAGTCACTATGATTAAGATAGAGAGAGAAATAGGGGGACCGCCTCCATTGAAGGTCCGCCCCCTCCTCCGATATCTATTGTTACTCTTCTTTTTTATCAATATTTTCTATTGTTTATTATCCGTTGCGCTTCTCGGTAATTACAACTTGGTATCAGAGCCAAGTTATTGTGGCTGATGGAGATAAGATCTAGGTTTTAAGATCTAGATTTCCTTGAAGCTGATAAAGAAGCATGAACATTCTGGCTAGTGTTGAGGCAACAGGTTTTCTAAATGCTATGGTGGATGCACGAATAGCAGGTGGAGTTGCTGGCAAAGATAGAGTCCATGCTGTTTGCTATGAGGAAAATGGATTGCTTTAGGAGAGTTATGCGTATGGTAAGAACCTATACATGATGAATCTTGGAGACGGCAGAGTCGTGCAGGCAACAGTCAATGCATCTGGAGATGGTCTACTGAAAGTTGTACAACTCAGTGAAACACATACAGTTGCAAATGAGTCGGAACGTGCTCAGTTTTTTGCTGATCACCCTGATGATCTACCGACAATTGTTCAGGGAAGAGTGAAAAGAAAGCTCAAATTAACCCGTGCATTTGGAGTTGGGTACTTGAAAAGGAAAATTAGGTTGATTTCTATGCTGTTTCATTTATGAAAGATGCTCAAGTGGTTCTTGAGTTGAAGGATTATCTGAGAAAAAGTTCTGCTGATATACATGATGTACATGTTTCATTTGACCACGTTGGTGTATCATCTCTTATTGGTACGGATGGGAACAAGAAAAGAAGGCTAGAAGAAGAGGAATCGACTCTGCCATTTTAAAAACACAAATGCATACTCCAGTTGAGAATTCTAGTAAGTATGAACCTTTGAGTTTTTTCAATCGGAAAGCATGGAATCTAGTGTGGGCATTTCCACGACAAACCTTCCACTAGAATCAAAAGATCGTGGTCCAGGTAGCATGCTGGCAGATGTTTTCTTGCTTTAGAATGCTTTCTACTCATCCTGTACATTTATCTGAATTGGGCTTAAGAAGTTCTCGAGATGCATGACATCTTAAGATGAAATTGTTTGTTTGATTATTGCTAACAACCATTCAAAAGCCAATGAAGTGCTAACCACCATCTTGATCTCATGAGAGAATGCCTGTTAGTTGTATAATGGGGAGGCTGAAGGCAGATGCATGTCCCAAGTATCAAATTCATGACGTTGAACTTCATGAGTCAACCCTCTAGCCAGTTAAGCTGCTGCTAGTTGTGTAAGAAATCGATTATTTTCTTTGCTGTTATCAAATAGGTATGTCTTTGATCCTGCAAATTTTTTATGTCAATAAATGAAGCATTGAGCAAGGAAGACGAAAAAAGGAAAAGTGTCAGTTACAAGAAATTCTGGAAAGAAATATTTGATTTCAATCTTTTGAATATTAAATAATGGAGCTGGGAAAAATAAGATAGATTACTTTCCTGATTTTATGGGACAGAAAACGAGAAAGGTAGTTATGGAATATCATCTTCCTGATTTCGTGGAAATGATAAGATAAAAAAGGAAGACTTATCTCCACGTTCTTTAGAAAAGGAAGAAAAGTGTAACTGCTGCCCATCTTCCTGATTTAGTGGAGATGATAGGATAAAAAAGGAAGACTTATCTCCACGTTTTTAGAAAAGGAAGAAAAGTGTAACTGCTGCCCATCATCTCAATAAAGTAAGTATAAAAAAAAAGGAAAGATAGAAAATAATCTTTTCTAACTCTCCACGTTTTTTATATATCTGGTCTCTGCTAACTGCCCAAATACCAATTTGGGTGCTCTTCGTCCTAATCTTTTCTAATGATGGGCACCAATTATTTAGCTTCCCTATTGCCGAATTTGGTAAAAGATTAAGTCATTAAACAAATTTCGGAGGAAGTTTCTTTCTTTGCCATTATAGCTCCTTATTGCACCATTCTGCCCCGAAGAAGAGAAGCTCTAATCTTAAGTAATTTGCATCATCCAAATGTTATTTCCTTCTATAGTGGTGTACGTGATGACCCTGGAGGATAAGTGGTTACTGTGCCAGAGTTAGAGTTAATAGATCCCTGAAACAGGTTCTAAAAAAGAAAGACAGAACAATTGACAGGTTCTAAACAGTTAATTATTGACATGGATGCGTCATTTGGAATGGAATATTTGCATGAGGAAAAAAAAAAGGATTGTTTATTTCGATCTAAAGCGTGAAAACCTATTGGTGAATATAAAGGATCCTCACAGGCCTGTATGTAAGATTGGAGACTTGGGCTTGAGAAAGGTGCGACAACATATCTTTAGTTTCATGGTGACTACTCGTTCGGCATTGTCATGTGGAAACTGCTCACTGGAGAAGAGCCTTATGCAGATATGCATTGTGTTGCTATAATCGGTGGGATTGTGAACAATTCATTGAACTTGCCAAGTTTTTTTTGAGAAGTTGTTCTTGTGCCGATCCATGGTGGAACGATCCATTTTATGGTGTTGCTTTGCAAATATGAGGGATGCCATTGTGTTGCAACATATGCTAAAATATATACATTTATGGTGTGATGGTACCTTTATAGGAACGTGATGGTTGTATACAGACAGATATGTTATCCTGTTATTTACTCTTTGGGTTGTGAAGATGTGAAGCAGCATCTTATTATCAAATTGCAAATCTGATAGCCCAGATTCAGTATCGAATTCCAATCATTGATATTATACTCTTTCACTACAGCTGCCAGTCAGAAAGGTCTCAAATCATTAGGAAAATAGCTGTCACAAATGAATTATGTAACAATGCTGCTGAGAAAGGCACTCAAAGACTTCGGAAGATCAGCGCCAGGAAAGAGATGGTTGTAATTTTGAGATGCATAAAAACACAATTGACAGAAGGGACATACTTCTAGTTCATGGTTTGATGTAGTGAACCGTTTTGCATAGTGATGAAGGCATAGTGCTGATTGCAAGATTAATTATGCTATTTGCGAGAATTATCTGTTGTGTTGGTTAGGGTTGGCAGTCATTGATGCAGCTAGAGAATTATGGAAATCATGCAATTCATAGATGAGAAATCATGCTGTTCAGAGTGTAGCATCATGTGGGATACATGCATAGATCAGTTGGGCATCGTCAACATTGTGGAATTTTTTGATGGTTCTGGTCTTCATTTATCTTATCATACGATTCATCAAAACCAGTGAGATTGCAGGAATTTACAATAATGAAAGCTGCTGGAAAAGACAGCCATAAAGGCTGAATTGAAGAAGTGGTATAGCCATAAAGCTGCTGAAGATAAACAACCATGACGGTTGCTGAAAAAGGTGTTGCAGCAAGGAAGGCTACTTGAAAAATGGACAGCCAAAGGGCTGTAAAATTCAGAAAAGATGCAGAAAATATGAATTCTTACGTAGTGAGTGTTCTCTTATTTGGTTAAACATCAGAAATACAAATAGAAGGAAAGGAAAGTGTGCAAAAAATCAGTTTACTTGTCACCACATATGCATGACAAATCAAATAATAGAAGAGGCCAGAAGAATTTGATATAAAATGTAGCAATATCACCAAGAAGCATTAAAATTAAAACATTGGGTTGCTAAAGTAAACAACCAGGAGGGCTGAAAAAGCGGTTGCAGTCACCATGTGAAGGGGTGCAGACCAACTAGTATGAGTAGATGTCTGTATTCTGCTATTTAAGTAGTAGAGAGAGGACACCCAACCAACACATCGGCTCCAGCCACCATGTCAAGGGATGTAGGAAAAGCCGTGTGAAGTGTGTATGGTGGAGTAGTACCTCCTATCACAAAAGATTAGCTTTCTCAAGAATAGAAGAAAATGACTTTTAAGTGTAGCTGCCAAATCACTTTATGGAGAAGAAGAAAGGGAGAGGGAGCAACCGACACCCATAGAAGGGTCATGTGTTACCCATGTGTTCTTGATTGTTTAAGTTGTTTTACAGAAGCCTCAAAAAAATTACTAGTGCACGTGATGAAAAAAGTCACGATGATGATCAGCCAGGATGGCTGAGTTGATCTTGCAGCCAAAGATGCTGCTTGAGATGATTAGTCAGGAAGATTAAGTTTATATTGCAGCCAAAGATGCTGCTTGATATGATCAGCCAGGAAGGCTGAGTTGAAGATGTTGCAGCCAAAGAAGTTGTTGAAGATTAGACCAGTGATGAAGACAAATGAAAATGTTACAGACAGATAAAGATTTTTGGCAAGTTTGGAGTTCGAAGTATCTCACTCTCAACTTGAGGGGGGTGCTGAAGAATATGAGTCTAGAGTCAGTTTTAGTACATTTGATGTCTTAGAACATTAAATTTGATGTTTTAGGTATTATTGTAATTGTCCGAAGTAGTAAGGGCATTTTGGTAATTTCATGTACTAGGGGTATTTTGGTTATTTTATATTTTACATCACCTTATATAAGGGTTGATAGGTTGTATTAGGATTTAAGTCACAGTGATTAAGATAGAGAGAGAGAAAGAGGGGGGTGGCCTCTATTGGAGGTCCGCCCCCTCCTCCGATCTCCATTGTTACTCTTCTTTTTTATGAATATTTTCTATTGTTTATTATCTGTTGCACTTCTCGGTAATTACAATAACAAGAAGATATCATTAAACTTAAAAGGTAAACATTATAGAACAACAATTAAACACGCCATGTTTTATGGTTATGAGTGCATTTAATCATAAATATGTACAAAAGACGTCTGGCAAAAATGAAGATGTTGAGATGAATAAGTGGTCATACAAGAAAATATTGTATGTATCATGAGGTTATTAAAAACAAATTAAGTGGAGAACCAATAAATGATAAAATGAGAGAAAATCGTTTAAGATGGTTTGAGTATATAGAAAGATGATTAAATGAACATCTATCAGAAACTAGATTGTGAAAATGTTAAAAAACGAAGAAGACTACTAAAGTATTGGAAGGAAACAATAAAGAATGATCTAGCTTATGTTGAGTTAATTATTAGCATGGCACGTGATCGGGCTCTATGGAAACAAAGAATTCATGGAGCTGACTGCATCTATTATACGAAAAGGCTTAGTTGTTGTTGATGTCATAAAAACATGCATGAGCAGTTTTAAGACTATTAATTTAAAGAGCTTGACAGAACAGCTCTAAGAGAGGATCCGTCTCTTATAATTATATTACTTGGCCTTTTTATCGTCCGTTAAGGAAATGAAATCCACAGTAACACAAAAGTTGTAGTGAGTGGGATTCTTCGCTCATATGGACAGTAACCAAGTCCAAAACAGTAATATATCAAGGAAAATCAGAGGCACACCTCAACAGTAACCCACATTTGTGCCCTGAATGCACCATAAACACATTAGTTATCTCTTTTAAAGATCACCTTTTGCAGCAAGAATTTGTCCAAGCTCAACTATGCAAATTTACTAGAGACAATATTTACTAATAAAACAAGAATCTCAAAGGATAGGTAGCTCAGATACTCACATGTTGGTTTTAGCATGATGTATATCATGTTTGAAGCGCCATGGTTCATAAGGATATATGAGAGGCAAAAAGGCTAAGGTTCCAACAACATCCTCCAAGACTTTGTTCCTCGAAAATGACTTGTGTGCACAATCATGTCCTATAACAAAAAGCTTCAACAAGTCAAAAAGAGTACAAATAAGAACTTTTGATTACTGACAAGTTATTTACGCTTTTCTTTTAAAAATGAAACTTACTCCTGTCACTGCAGACCCAGCACATGCCCAAGCTAAAGGAAGCAAGTACCATGGGGCTTTTGAGATCATAAATATCCCCAGGGCATAGGAAGAAACAGATATGAGAACCGATTTCCAAGCCTTAAAATCATCAATCACAAATACCTAGCACAAAAGTTGTGAAGAAAAATGAGCACTAAACAAAATAAAAGGATAAAACCAGAAGTGGAAAGCACTATCTGTTACCTCCTTTGGGAGTGTATCAATGACATCCTTCAATGTAACACCTTCTGGAACTGGTTCTCCAATTTGCGTGAAACCATATATTTCTGCCAACTTGTCCCTATCCTCCATGATTCCTAAAGATGGTGGTGCTACTCGAAGTACAACTGATAGTCTAACATCATTCCTCTTAAATGTTGTGAAATTTCGGTTGATCCTAATATATCTATCCAGAGGCCTCCTAATTTCAGATTATAAATTCCTGAATAGTGACAAAATAATGGAACTTAAAAAGCCATTATGACCACAAACAACAAAGAAAATAGAATGTGATAATCTTGGTAACTGAGAAATTAACTACTTTTGTAACTTAATTAAAAAACACCAACATAAGATGCACTGAAGAAGAAAAAGAAAAACAAAGTCAAAAAAAAATCTTTTGAAAATGAGAATCCCAAGGATGGGAAAGGTAAAAGGCTTCTCCGACGGGAGAACCAATACTGGAAGTGTGAATTGCTGGAAACCAACACGAACACTATATGGCTGACATACAAAGACAGAATCTCATAAAGAAACCACCATAAACATTACGACTGCCTGGAACCAGAATCATATATGTGTTCGGATTTTAACCGCCAGTAGTATTTGCTTGGAGAAAATAATTTCTACAAATTCAATTCTCAATGATTATTTTCCCATGTTTGTGATGATCCGTGGAGTTACAATAGGCTTCTCAATATTTTCTTGGGTTAAATACAACTCAATTCCCATCTTAATGAGAAATCAGATTAGCATGGAATGAGAATCTTATAACGCCAATGCATAAGAAGAAAAACGATGTAATTAAGGGACGGATGGAACTTTATTTCCCTGCGGTCAACAGTCTGCTAATTACAATAGGCAGTCTTTGCAGATCCCAACTGGTAAGTGTCAGACCATGTCCAAACCATCTTAAATGATTTTCTCTCATTTTATCCTATGTTGGTGCCACTCCCAATTTCTTTCTAATAACCTCATTAAGTATGAGGTCTTCTCACAAAATTACGTAACACCATATGAGCAGTCAAAAAGACAAAAGAATAGAGGAAAAGTGGCAAGAATCATTAGACTACCAAACTTGTGCAAAATATAAGGGAATTAAGCTGATGAACATACATAAAACTTTAGTAAAGAATAAAAGAAATCAAGTTAATATTAATCTCTAGTGTAACTAAGAACAATGCAGAGTTATGCTTGGCAGGTATCCTGTTCATTACTATCAAGGTATCTAATGAGCCCCGGGAAGAGTTAACCTTAGTTAAGAGGGTTGTGGCTCAGGACGGGCAGGGAACCTCGAAATATAGTTTCTTTGAGTTATCAAAAGGAGGCATCTAACAACACTTCAATGCCAAAGGAAGGACTTATATGTGGTGTTTATTTGATTTAATAAAGACATATCATATTGTTGACAAAGATTTTTCTCTAAAAGGATTTGGAGAAGAAAGGAGTGCCTATCAACATATATAATCGAGTAGCTATTTGGAAGTATTACAAGAGAAGATCAGCTTTCCATTTTTGGCATGCAATTCGGCTGATAATAATGTGGTGTACTTGAGGTTCCCACATTAAACTGAATATCGACTTACCTTGAAGGTATTGCTTAAAGCGTCATAATGAGAACCTGACCAGTCAAGATGATTTCATCTGAAGATCGAAATGATATATAGACGTATAAATCTACTCAATCGGATGGCGATAAGGTACCTAACCGAAAAGCATTCCCTGATTTTGTTTTGAACGAGAGATGCCTGGTTTGATTGGACGGAAGAAAACAAAATGACTCCATGATTGGATCGCGGTGATCCTTCGTAGCATTGAAACTTTAACTACAAAAGCTTATTTGTAATTCACGGAGCATCACCAGGAATAGTGCATGATCTGCAATCAACATTAATGCGCAATGTCAAAACTAAGATATATCCCTGCCTTAGAGAGAAAGTCAGTGAGATCCCATGTCTATATATACGTTACATCATTTGGTGTTAGACCACAAACGAACTCAGAGAGAGAGCACTGCATGACCACCAACAACAATAGCAAACTAAACAAAAACATAGAATTCAAAAATGTAAGTATCAAAGAGCTTATTAACTTTCATTACCATCGATCGGAATCCACAATCTGAGATTGTGCAAGCCATTTCCCCTTACGCACAGAGAGAGAGAGTAAGGGAGAGAGAGAGAGAGAGGTCTTCCCAAGTGTGGATTGAGGAAGATGAACTCCTCCCCGGACCCCAACACTCTCTCTCTCTCTCTCTCTCTCTCTCTCTCTCTCTCTCTCTCTCGTTCAAAAGGGAGGGAAGAGAAGGTGAAGAGAGAGAGAGAGAGGTGTCTTGTTTCGGGTTGTGGTTGGTGTTTCCCCGAGCTGCCAAATTAGGGTAGGCGGCTTTTTCTTTGCCATGACGGAAAATGCTTCTGTACGTACTTCAAGCATGTTAATGGAGCAGATTATCCAAATGCAATTATATTCAAAAACAATTTAGAAACGGAACCAGAGAGAGATTCCGGTTAATAACATCCAATTACCACGCATTACATTTTTGTGAAAATGGTTTTCCGTGATATCCAATTCAGACAGATTTGATTTGGTAAGTGATTCAGATTCAGTTCAGGTTGACGAACCAAATGAGTTCGGGTTGAACCAGTTTCCTTGAGACTACTGGACCTAAAGTCCCCCACCCCTTTCCTCGTTTTTGAAATGCTAGGTTCCATTTTGTGTGGAAGAGAAAAAGAAAACCCTGATTTTCTATCCTTTTTGAAGGATTTTGTTGTTTAATTCAATATAGAAAGTCAAGAAAATGGAAACATGAATCTACTATGCACAATGAACACGACTCTCCTGGCTGAGGGTCGGGTTAGAACCTGCAAATTAAAGGTCTTCAGTTTAATAACCAGAAGTAAGTGATATATATATACACGAAATTGGGATTTAGTGCTAGTGCACCCAAGATTTTATTTTTTAATTTAAAAAGTAACTTTTTATTTCAAAAAGAAAAAAAATATATATATATATATATATATATATACTTTTTACTTTTAGATTTGAATTGGTGCGGTGTTGCATGGTGCACCAAATCCGGTCTCATATATATATATATATATATATATCAAACTGTTCTTGATTGGGTTTGGTTTTGGTTGGACTGGTTTCAAACCAGCCATGTCTAATTTCACCTATAAATAATTTACTTCAAGCATTGAAAATGCAAGCAATATAGAGAACGTTTATACTACTTCACAAGTTTACGATTAGACAAATAGTTCATAAACAGCTCATTTTTTCTTGCAAGCTTCATGAGCCAAGTTGAGCCAAACACACACTTTTCTTGTTCAGCTCAATGAAAGCTTACAAACCAAATGTGAACGAGCTGACAACAAGCCGAACCGAGCCGATCTATGAGCAGCTCCGTTCATGTACGAGTCATAATTTCACTATCCCAACTGTTAAAAATGTCTTTTGGGTTGTGCTGGCAATGTAACACAACCCAAGACAAACACGACCTGGAATGCCATACTCGTGCTTACATCAAAGTAACATGAAAACCAGGTAGCTTTCGTGCTGACCTAAAGATCTGTGCTCTTGTCTAAGCAAAGTAACATGAAGGCAACCAACAATATGGGACACTAACACGACCTGAAATGTCTTATTCATGCATACATGAAAATCAGGTCGTGTTCAGGTTACCCAATTTTAAGATTTTAACGAAAATGACCTCTCACTGGTTCACCATTCACTGGATCCGGTTCTGGTTTCACCATTTTGACAACCGGTTCCAGTATTTTTAGGTTTTTAATTAATTTTTTTTTAAGTTATCAGTTATAGAACCAAAACCGGATCAGGCCGGTTTGGTTACTATTCTAAGTTTCGACTGAACCAAAATTGGACACATCTAACTGTAAGTATATTCACGTATGATGGTAATTACCACCACTTCCACTAGTGTGTATGTGTGCGTAGACACAACTAATTGTCCTTATCTTCATCTTGTCAATCCTTTTTTTTTTTTCTTGTCTTGTTTGATGAAGAGATTCATAGGAGACCGATGAGATGTAAAAAAAAAGACGAGAAGTGATATAGAAAGGATCACTCTCTTATATATAATAAGATTATCATTCATGATTTTTTAAACATCTTTATAACCGTGAAAATTATATTCATTCTTATGAAAAGTAATGGTCGTACATTATTGAGCAGCATGAGTAATAGTTAGGATCCAATTTTTTTTATATATATTTATTTATTTATAGAGAGAGATTGAATCTTGCTCAATGCTCACTGCTCATATTACTCATTTATCCTCAACATTGTTTTTCAAAAATAAAAGTATAATAACATTGTCTTTAGTTTTTTTAAAACCTCTAAATTTTTTTAAATTTTACTCATGCTATCAAAAATATCTTCTCTAAATTAAAGAGTGTTTAGTTATGCCCTCATTCATTAGCTTTACATTATTTCTCGATGACTCGCAACATCAAATAGGTTTCAAAAACTATGACTTGAATCATAAGGCCTCGAACAAGCAAATTCCATTTTGAGGGAAAAAATATAGAATCAAAACAACCCAAGAACTTATCTTGTCGAAATCCATTTTCCGTTGGATTTATTTGTAGATTCTCGTTCACCGGAGAGCTCCTCACATTTTTAGTATACCATGAATTACTAAACTCAAGTTTTCTCAAGCAATTGTACTTTTAGATGTATTTGCATTTTGTTTTATCACCTATCTCAAAGATTCATCAAAAGACATTATAAATTTAGAATTATGAAGTCTTAAATATACCATCCTTGCTTATACATCTTCACTATTTGATTAGTACGATCAATAGTGAATATTTGAATTATAAAGGTTAACAGTGTTTTATATTTTTAATATTTTTTCATTTATTATCTCAACCATTAATTTTAAAGATTGAACAATTTAAATATTTAAGTAGATTTAAGCATGAACAAATGTATACAAATTTAACATTATATATAAAAAGAAATTAGTTCATACACACATCAACTCATGTTTTAATTTCTTAAAGATCTCAATCATCTTAAAGTCAAAAAGTAAATAGTACCTAGTGTATTTATTATACGTGCAAAATGTATCATGATACTTGTTGTTTTTGAAATTTGAGTTCAAACCGTCTATCTCACCCGTTGATATTGTTGAGAATGTTTAAGTATCAATTGACGTGTGCATAGACTGCTCTCTCTCTCTCTCTCTATATATATATATATATGTGTGTGTGTGTGTGTGTGTGCACTATACTTTCTTTTCCCTTCTCTCCCTATATAAGAGAGAGTAGGTTTAAGGAACCCTCACAAATAAAGTACAATAAAGAACCATTGGGGTTTACATTTCGTTCAAGATTAACGGCCAAAAAGAATGATATATATATAGATATACATACACTTTCGACATTTCGTAACTTGCATTAATTTGGTACAGGAGGTGGTACAAGTGGGGACTGCGAGTCGGGCAGATTTGTCGGGTCACTGTGGGTCAGGCCAAAAGCAACTCGACTTTTACTTAACCTGTTTATCTTCTAGGTTCATTTTTCCAAACCCAGACCACAATCTGATCGGGTTCATGTTAACCCAAAGCAGATCGATCCCCGTCCTTTCTTGAATCATTTCTTTATTTATATCAGGTGACCGTGAAGACACACTTGCTGGGTCATGTTCGTGTGTGTGTTTTCCATATGGCAGTTTCTTGTTACATTCGTGTCAAACTAGGTCAACCAACATATCTTTCTCATACTTCAGTTAACAATGAACGAACTTTTTGGGTGGCATCATGTTGGTTGTTGATTTCGTGTCCTAAATCGCCATCAATGTCGTGTTCATTCCGTCAAAACAGGTCAATCCGAGCACAACCTAATTTTTCTAGTCCCTTTGTGCGGAACAGAACATGACATTATCACCCTCATGGTATACTTAAAAAGATTGCCATCTTGCTATCATCCACAAGCTCATTTTCTTCTTCAAAGCAGAGATGGAAAATTAGGTCAACAGGTTGGGTTGGTCGTGTCACTTCAGGTTCGGTAAAATGATTGACCCTGACCTGACCTGAGAAACCATAATCGAACCAGATTGGGCTCAAAGTCATCTGTTGAAACACCCAAAAACAGGAAAATCAAAAAGGGAAATGACCAAAGAAACTTTAGAAAAGCAAAAAATATAAAAAAGAAAGGATTTTGATTAGAAGATGTTGGAACACATTAAACAACTGGATTATGCTCAATATCTTAAGAAAAAACTTAAATTTATATATGAAGGAAAACTGAAAAGTATAAAAGCAGGTTAAAATCAGGTCAACTGTTTTAAGTCCCAACTAAACACGGCCTGTTTGAAACCGGCCCACTGATTTGAACCAGAATTGCATTGCTCATGGAATCAATGGTAACTAGAATCGGCCGAAATGATGTTGGAACCGAAACCTCCGATTCAGTTACAATTCATGGTCTCTAGAAACCGGTATGGAACCAGGTTTCGAGATGGTTCCAACCCGAAACCGGAACCACCTTAAAACAGACGGTTCAATCCCGACTACCAGACCTTTCGGGTCGTGTTGTGGGGTCGAGTCCCAAATAGCCACCTTTACTCTATACTCTAAAGTCGTCTGCTTTTTACTCTTTTGTAATTTATTAAACACATGTACTCATCATATCAGTTCCTTTCAGGTTTGAAATTTGACTAATACAGACTAATTTATTTACTGCATTTCAACCCAGCTTTATGACTCCAGCCACAGGGAAACCTTTTCGGAGTGAAAGCCCAAGGAAGAAGAAAGAGACACAGTGACTGCCCACTATTGAAATAAATTTGATCTTTTTGTAACAAAAAAGATCCAAGAAAAAGAGAATCAAAGCAAGCACGTTATGGTGGTGCCCTCACATGCATAACTTTTATGCAAGATCAAAGAATATAAATTAACTACAGATGGTGGTCATGTGAATTTGATGAACCGGCAATCCAAACCGTCGATCTCCGGCAACTGGCCGATCTTCACCTTCCATTATGAGGCAACTAAGACATACAAATGGGCTCACTAAGATGGTGCCCATTGACAGCTACACATTGCCGTGTCTAAAATCTAAAGAGCTGAATGTAATTAAGAATATCAGCAGGGGTGGTTGATGTAGCGGAAAGCAGTGGCGGGTCGCTGGCCTAGAAACTTTTGTGCGGCGAGGCGAAGCTTAGTGGGTTAAAATTCCGGCAAGGTGGTCTTTTGAGATTTTTAGTGAATCTAGTCAGCCTCACGAGATGAGCTAAAGCTTGGATTGTACAGTTTAGTGAGGCCGGTTCAAAACCAAAAGGGTGGTTTCAATCGAAACAGAACCACGTCAGAATTGGTGGTTCCGAATTGTTGGTTATGTATTTTTTTTCCTTTAAAATTTTATTTTGTAATTTTTTCTATTGTTTTCAAACAATTTAAGACCCAAACCAAAACCTATGAAGCCAGCCATATCTAAGTAGGGCAACCTATATTGAGCGTGTATGTTAATCAAGCTACATGAGCTTAATGTCATCAAATGATCATATATTTCAATGTATATAAAAATTAAACTTCATTAATTCTTGATTCAGACAATTAATTTCTCTTAAAAAAACTCACGCATGAAAAGTTATATTTTCAGCTTTGAAGCGCAACCCCTTTGAATTAAATTGCATTTGGCTCGCTATGAACGAGCTAATCAGCTGAACTGGACAAGATTTTAAGTTGATCAACAAGTGAACCGTCGTCTGGTTCGTTCGACTGGTTTAGCAGCTGTGCTAAGAGACAGAAACTAGAGTAACTAATTGTGCTAAATATGAACGGTCTCCCTTGTGTTCTAGCTGTAATTATTGACCTTCTTTTACTTATCTCGTTTTGTTGTTTTTATATTTTCCTTTTTTCCTGGAAAAGGGATAAATGAGAAAAGGTGGAAATCGGCGAGTGATCGAATGTGCTTCACAAGAAATTGAATTATTTCTGACACTTGCGACTGATGCAAACAAGGGAATTGAATTCGCCATTGATGAGCAATACCATCATCACGAAACTCGGCATATTTCGACCTCCCCTCATTAATCCACAGCGGCTTCAGTACCCAACTACTCAAACTTCTGTGTCAGGCAAAACAACGAAGAGCCCTAAATGTGCTCGTGATACAAGACAATCCCCAACCTTTTCCTCTTCCCTTTTTAATATCGTGCATATTGGAGTCATATGAGAATCCTCCTCAAATAGGGTTTAGGTTTCTTAGCTTTCCCTTTTATCTCTCTTTCTCTTTCACGCCGTTTTGTTCTAAGAGGAAGAGAAATGGAGGGTTCAGTGAAGGAAAGGAGAGAAAGGAAGAGAAAAAGGAAAACCAACGAGTCGTTTCGTCTCTTTTCTTAGGCAGAAAGTTGTTGGTGTTTGGGGGGAAAGGTGGGGAGAGTTCAGCAAAGCTAAAGGATTCGTTTTGAAGAAGAGTCCAAGGAAAACCATGAAAAAGTTCCGCCCGTTTTATTAGGGAAAAGTGGTTGGTGTTTGGGAGAAAAGAGTGAAAGGATTCGTTTTGCAAGAGGGAAGAATGGCAGTCTTGTCGGTTTCCTTTTGGTTTCTCATGATCGTGATTTTGAGTGTGTTGGGAGATGGTAAAGGTGCAGAGGAGCCGAATACAGATGGGTTCTTCGTCTCTTCTTTCTTTGAGGAAATGGGATTCGCTTCGAGCGATAACTTCCGGGACGAGACGCCGGCGTGTTCGCGAGAAGGAGTGGTCTTTTGTGGGGACGGAGGGCGTGTGACGAAGTTGATAGCTGCTGGATTCGGACTTTCCGGCGAGATTCCCGACACCACCATCGGAAAACTCGGTGCTCTTGAGGATCTCGACTTGAACAATAATTCTGTGACTGGTTTCTCGTCAGATTTTTGGGGTTTAGGAAGCACTCTCAGAACGCTCAATCTCTCTCGGAATGCCATTTCGGGGGTTCTCCCCAATGATATAGGAAACATGGGTGCGTTGCGCGTGCTCGATCTCTCTCACAACAATCTTTCCGGAGAAATTCCGGCATCATTCAGCTCGCTTTTAGCTCTCCGAGTGCTGAATCTCAAGGGAAATGCATTCGAAGGAACGATTCCGAGAGGCATCGTGAATTTCGCGTCTCTTAGTTCGTTGGATCTCTCTTCTAATCGGTTGAGTGGGCGAATGCCTGACGGTTTGGCAGCTTCTTTAACGAATCTCACGGATTTGAATCTCGCCGGTAATCGGATTGTCGGCAAGGGTTCTGACGTGTTCTCCGGATTGAAATCCGTCCTCTATCTCAACGTTTCCGGCAATCTTTTTCAGGGAGCGGTTACAGGAATCTTCTCCCTCCCTTCGCTGCAAGTGGTCGACGTGAGCCGGAATCGGTTCCAAGGCCACATTTCTCCGGCATTATCGTCAAGCTTGGTGCTTCTCGACGTGTCGGAAAATCAGCTCAGCGGCGAGATCTCCGTCGTTAGTCGGTCGCTCCAGCATCTCAACCTCGCAAGAAACCGGTTTTCTCGACAGCGTTTCCCTTCCTCGCTGCTCGAACTCTCTAGCCTGCAATTCTTGAACCTTTCCGGCACCGGCATCACCGGAAATCTCCCCTCCGACTGGCAGCTATCAAACCTGATCCGCCTCTCCGTGCTGGATTTCTCCCACAATTTCCTCGCCGGAAGGATTCCCAATGGTCTCGAACGTCTCACCGGCCTGAACAAGCTCGACTTCTCGTGGAACAATCTTTCCGGCGAGATTCCCGTGGCCCTCCAACAGAAATTGCCCAAGTTGTCATCGTTCAACTTTTCATTCAATCCTAACCTCAGCATTTGCTCCTCCACCTTCCTGCCGGAATCCTTTCCGTTATCCTTCCTCGGCCTTCTGACTCGAATTTGCCCGGTTGCCGTGAACCCGGACACGCCGGGCACGCCGAGGCCGACCGAGAGGACAAAGCACAGATGGCTCAAGCTTGCCGCAGCTATTGCACTCGCTGGGATTTGCTTCCTGGCAGGATTCCTCTGTCTGGTTTTCGGGTGCCGAAGGAGAAGAAGGAGAACGTTTGCCGTCAAGCAAGTCTCATATAGGGAGGAGACGCAGAACGTGTCAGGGCCGTTCTCGTTCCGCACGGACTCCACGACGTGGGTCGCAGACGTCCGGGTCGCGACGACCGTCCCGGTGATCATGTTCGAGAAGCCACTGCTGAAGTTCACCTTCGCTGATCTCCTTACCGCGACGTCGAACTTCGATCGAGGTACATTGCTCGCTGAAGGGAAGTATGGCCCGGTCTACAGCGGCGTACTTCCGGGAGGAATTCACGTAGCCGTGAAGGTACTCGTGAACTCTGACTCCTCGATGGGCGACGAGGAGGCGGCAGCCGAACTCGAGTCCATTGGTAGAATCCAGCATCCGAATTTGGTTCCTCTGGCAGGATATTGCCTCGCTGGAGAGCAGAGCATTGCTATCTATGAGTTCATGGATCACGGCAACCTTCATCGATGGCTTCACGATCTTCCAGTCGGGACGCAAATTACAGAAGATTGGAGCAACGATACTTGGGAGGAAGAGGACGGAGCTCAGCCTGGAAGCATCGCCATGACATGGCGGTTCCGGCACCAGGTTGCGTTGGGGACGGCACGGGCCCTGGCTTATCTTCACCATGGATGCTTCCCTCAGATCATTCATAGAGACGTGAAGGCAAGCAGCATTTACTTGGATGCATCTCTGCAGCCCAGATTATCAGACTTCGGGCTCGCCAAGATAGTAAAACCCGAGGCTTCCTCGGCAGCGTCTTCCGGTTATTTGCCTCCGGAGCTCACCGAGTCGGAGAGCGCCGATGCTGTGACACCAAAAACCGATGTTTACGGATTTGGTGTAGTGCTGTTTGAGTTGATTACAGGGAAGAAACCAGTGGAGGATGAGTACCCAGATAGGAAAGACACCAATTTGGTGAATTGGGTGAGGGAGCTGGTTAGAAAGAACGACGGTTTGCGAGCAGTCGACCTGAAGATTGCAGAATCGGGTTCGATGGCGCAGATGGTGGAAGGATTGAGAATTGGGTATTTGTGTACAGCAGATTTGCCTTCTAAGAGACCCAGCATGCAGCAAGTTGTTGGGCTTCTGAAAGATATTGAGCCAAATGCAGATCAGTGAAGTAGAGTTTGAAGTTTTGTTGATTTTGTCGGTTTTAAACTCTTAATCTCAAGTGCCTTCCGGTTCGCCATTAGAGCTTATCTAACTGTTAATTAATGGAAGGGTGTGTGGAGCTTGAAGGTATCTATCGGTCTAAATGAGAAGTATTTTTCTAAAGGCAGGAAGAAAGTTGATTCTATCATCAATCAATTTGGTATATGAGAATCTTGCAGTTCTTTGAGTAGCATGATCGAGGAAATTGTATAGTCATTGACTTAAGATTTGGTAAGGCTTTTTGTTTTATGGGGTGTTGCTGTTAGTAGAAAGATATGATATTGAACATAAAAGGATAGCTGTGCTTTTCCTTTTGAAATTCTTGGCGACGTGAGTTCTATTTGTTTATAGTAATAATTTTACGGGATGGATGTAATAGTGGCTTCTAGTTAAAGCAACTACCTCATATTTTGATTGTGTGAATATTATGGCGTTGATATATATATATATATATATATATAAACTGATATATGTTAACCTACTCATATTTCATATGTTAGCAACTAAGCCTTTACTAATGGGTCGGGTACATTTTGTTTTCACATAGTCTTGTTATAATTTGTAGATAAGTATGACAAATAAGTCCGACAAAGTTTTATGTCGTCAATTGAACGACAAAGTTTTATGTCGTCAATTGAAAGCCATGCAAGGGTGATCCCTTACATGAATGGAGTTATTAATATGCTTCTAAATCTAAATAAATCAATTGACGAGTGTTCATATAATAAAATGTTTAAATTGAACTGTTCATAATTAGAGATTGAGATTTATTTGAATTTGTTAATATATATCAATTCCTTTCTATATATAAATATATAAAGAGAGGGAGTCTTAAATGTATAAATTTTTTGGTGAATAATTTTATGCACAATCATTGAGATTAATGGTATAGATTTAGTTTAAATCTTTATAGTTCATCTCAAATAGACAAGTACAATTATATTTTTAAGTCAAAATTCTACCATTAATTTGAACCATAAAATGTTGATGAAAGATTGCGCCGTTCATGAAGCCAACATGCTAAAAGTCTGCATTTTGTACAATATGGTTCCAGTTTGTG
Source organism: Brasenia schreberi (assembly GCA_036023115.1). Taxonomy (NCBI): domain Eukaryota; kingdom Viridiplantae; phylum Streptophyta; class Magnoliopsida; order Nymphaeales; family Cabombaceae; genus Brasenia; species Brasenia schreberi. The sequence continues at coordinate 2,078,317 of JAYKKT010000047.1, forward strand.
ATGTTGATTCTTCAAGACCTCTCTCTCTCTCGATTATGAGTGTTTGCTTGTAAGGTGTTTGGTACCTCCAGCTTGCAAATGTCTACTCTTGCATTAAATGCCTGTAAGAACACTGTTGAATAGGCAAACCATTTATTATCTTCATCTATGAATTGGATAATGGAAGTCTAACACCATACCTACTCCTCTACGGAATGATCGTCAATTAGTGGCAGTGTGTATACCTACTCCTCTATGGAATGATCCGCAATTAGTGGCAGTGTATATATATAAGCAGTATATGTTGAACGCCCATTTATGATCAAAGAATTCATGAATAAGAGAGAGAGTATTGGTTTTGGGGATATAAATTAGGAAGGTAGGGAGATTTTAAATTTTGTTTTGGCATTTGATCTCTTTATTAGCAAGTCATAAAAGTATATAAACCGTAATTTGTACCGACGTATTCAAAAGAATGAAGTCAAAGAGGCTTTTAAACATATGAAGGGTGGTAAATCGGTAGGACCAGATAATATTACTATAAAAGTTTAGAAAATACTAGGAGAAATAGGAATCACTTGGCTCACAAGACTATTTAATGAAATATGAAAAAACCAAAAGATGCTCGAGGAATGGAGAGCAAATACACTTATACCCATATATAAGAACAAGGGAGACATTCAAAATTGTGCGAGTTATCGAGGTATCAAGTTAATGAGTCATACTATGAAATTATGAGAAAGAATTATCGAATGTAGGTTAAGACAAGTATCAAGTACAATTGAGAACCAATTTGGATTCATGCCAGGCAGATCTACTATTGAAGCGATTCACCTTTTGAGACGTCTTATGAAACATTTTAGAGCAAAAAAGAAAGACCTTCACATGATATTTATTGATCTAGAAAAGCTTATGATAGGGTACCGAGGGAGGTTCTTTGGAGAACTTTGGAAAAAAGAGGTATCCCATTGACATATATTAACCTTATAAGAGATATGTATGATGGTGCAAAAATATGTGTGAGGACTCACGAACGAACGACAGACTTCTTTGAAGTTAATATTGGGTTACATCAAGGATCAACTTTAAGTCCATACTTATTTATAATGGTGATGGATGAGTTAACAAAATATATTGAAGATGAAGTACCTTGGTGTATGTTATTTGCAGATGACATTGTATTAGTAGAGGAGTCTAAGGAAAAAGTTAATAGAAAATTGGAACTATGGAGAGAAACATTAGAAAGCAAAGACCTCCGACTTAGTAGAACAAAGACAGAATATATGGAACGTAAGTTTGATCATTTGGTTACTTTAAAGCACATAGAAATTAAAATTGACACACATTGCATTCCCAAAAAAGAAAGTTTTAAATACCTAGGTTTAATTTTTTTAGAGTGATGAAAGAATTGATGGAGATGTTACACATAGAATTAATGTTGGTTGGTTAAAATGGAGATGAGCATAAGGTATTCTTTGTGATAAGAAGATACCATTAAAGTTAAAAGGTAAATATTATAGAGCAACAATTAGACTTACCTTGTTTTATGGTTCTGAGTACTGGGCAATTAACCATTAACATGTATAAAAGATGTCCGTGACATAAATGAAGATATTGATATGAATGGGTGGTCATACAAGAAAAGACCATATACATAAGGAGGTTGTTAGAAAGAAATTAGGAGTGACACCAATAGAACATAAAATGAGAGAATATCGTTTAAGATGGTTTCAATATATGTAAGTAGGTAACACAAAACTTTAAAGTAAAATATTAATTATATCACAAGGGTTATATTTCTTCATTCGGCTATCCCATTAGAAAGAAGAGAGTATGAAACAATAACCTCATAAGCAATATCATAGTTTTAACAATATACTTAGAAAACATTTGAGGTATACTCCACTCTTCTATCAGACTGTAATCGTCTAAGTACCTTCTCCATTTGAGTTTATGCTTCATTTCTAAATATTTAAAACTTTTGTAAAGCTTCATCTTTACTTTTAAGTAGGTAAATATAATAGTATCTACTACAATCATCAATAAACGTAATAAAATATCTTTTGTTATCTCATGTAGTTATTTCCTTGAATTCACAAATATAAATATGCACCAAATCCCAAATCTCAGATTTTCTTTCAATCAAATAAAAAGGTTTCCTAGGTTGTTTTGTTTGCAAATATATATCACATTTGTGTTTTCTATCTATAATAGTCTGAGCGCTAATATATACATTCATTATTTTTTCATGGAATCAACATTTTCATGACCCAATCTAACATGTCACACATCAGATGATTCAACATTACACACAGAAGAAGAAGATGAAATAAAAATACATGTTTTATTATTATTAAAATTTATACAAGAATAAATAATTAGTCTTACATGAATTTTAAAGAGATCATCTACATCACTGAAATAACCCTTCCCAAAAAAATACTATGTACTAAGTTGCGTAATGATGGCTTGATTACATTTAGAATCTTACCTCAATCCCTTCCTAATTAAGGAGGACCATTGAGGATATTTCGGTGAATCGTTCGAATGTGTCTAACTCTCTCAAGAATTAGAACATTTATCGAAAGAAACTTAAAGTTCACACGCCCTTAGCCCTTTACTTCAGCAATCAAATGATCCCCTAAGGTCATTGTTAACCCATAGACGGTCTAATAAAACCCAAACAGAGCCCAGTTACCACAGACATGCACATTAGCTCTAGTTTCTACAATCTTGTACTATTACTCATAAATAGAAAGGATATGGGTTTAAAGGATAGATACCCAATGATACATCAATTATTCATTTGGGATATAAACATGAATAAAATGTTTTTAATGTACATGAGTTTAATAAACATAACTATAATTAACATTAAACCAATAGTTTTGATGCCTCGGGACGAGGCTTCCACCGTAGTAGCATCATTTCGAAAGGTTTTGCGGTTCCTCCTCTAGTTAGCTCCACCACTCGATTTGGTGACTTAGGGGCTGCTATAGTGGCTGGGTTGAGGGTGGGAATTTGTTAGATTTCCAGCTTCTATTTTCTAATGTTTCTCTCCATAGTTCCAATTTTCTATTAACTTTTTCCTTATACTCCTCTACTAACACAATACCATCTGCAAATAACATACACCAAGGTACTTCATCTTAAATATGTTTTGTAAACTCGTCAATCACTATTATAAATAAGTATAAACTTAAAGATGATCTTTGATGTAATCCAATATTAACTTCAGAGAAGTCTATCATTTCTTCATGAGTCCTCACACATGTTTTTGGACCATTGTGCATATCTCTTATAAGGTCTATGTATGTCTATGGGATACATCTTTTTTCTAAGGTACTCCAAAGAACCTCCCTTAGTACCCCATCACAAGTTTTTTCTAGATCAATAAATATGATATTAAGGTCTTTCCTTTTTGCTAAAAAATGTTTCGTAAGACGTCTCAAAAGGTGAATAATTTCAACAGTAGATCTGTCAAGCATGAATCCAAATTGGTTCTCTATTGTACTCGATATTTGTCTTAACCTATGTTCTATAATTCTTTCCCATAATTTCATAGTATAGCTCATTAACTTGATACCCCAATAATTCACACAATTCTTAATGTATCCCTTGTTCTTCTACATGGGTATAAGTGTACTCACCCTCCATTCTTTAGGCATCTTTTGGCTTCTCAATATTTCATTAAATAGTCTTGTGAGGCAAGTGATCCCTGTCTCTCCTAGAATTTTTCAAATTTCTATAGGAATATTGTCTAGTCCTACCGATTTACCATCCTTCATTTGTTTAAGAGCATCTTTGACTTTATTATCTTGAATACATCAGTAGAAATTGTGGTTTATATAATTTTGTGATTGACTAACTCTCCTAAGTTAATACTAACATCTTTATTTTCATTTAAAAAGCTTACAAAAATAGTTTTTCTATGTATTCTTTATATCATCATTTGCCATTATAATTTTTCATCCTCGTCTTTGATACATCTAACAAAATTAAGATCCTTAGTTTTTTTATATCTAGCAAAATAGTTTTAAAATGTTCTTACCTTCCTTATTTATATCACCAAAATCAAAGTTTTCATGGATACCTTGATATCCTAATGCCTCTTTACTGACATATCCATTTAAGTTTCCTCCTAAACAAATTATCTCCCTTTATGGAATTCTTTAAATCACCTTATCTAACTCCTCTCAAGATGTTGTCTTTATACTAGCTTCTAGTCCTACTTGGGGTGTGTAACCATAAACTATATTCAAAACCTCTGCTCCTAACCCTAATTTCGACATTATGATTTGGTCACCATATCATTGTATGTCTACTACACTATCCTTTAAATATTTATTTATGATAATAACAATTCCGTTTCGAGCATTTTTCTTACCTAAGTACCTTAATTTAAAACCTGTATTCTCAATCTCTTTTATTTTTTCTCTAATCTACTTTGTCTCTTGTAAACATAGGATATGAATCTTTCTGTGAATCATAGTATTTACCACTTCCATTAGCTTATCGGCCAATGTTCTGATATTTAAAGAACCAATATGAATCTTATTATCTAAGACTAGCTTTCTTACCCCCGCATCCGTCCATATTGAAAATATGGAGACCCTCTCTGTAATTTATTAACTACATTCAAGCGACAATGTAGTGGGATTAACTTCTTTACCCACATATGTCCATGATGGTAGAACTCTCTCTACAATTGATTCACTACATTTAGGCAAAAATGTAGTGATCATTGCTTACTTTTCACTGTATTCGGGCTCTGCAGTGCAGAGCTAAAAAGAAATGCCCCAATGCAATGCTCATAATTTATGTAATCCATGGTATAAAAATCCAACAAAGTTTTACGCTGCCAGTCAAAAGCCTAACACAACCCTCCTCCTTTATCTGGGCTTGGGACCGGCCGTACAAGGGTGATTCCTTACATGGGTGGAGTTATAGTTACGTTTTACTAGCACACAAAAAACTACATTTTTAATTAACGTAAAGAAAAGCATGGGCAGCTGTATCTGGCACATTTTTTTGTTAAGACTAAAATGATTTCCCCGACTGGAGACAGATGCCACTCTCTACACGAGCACTTAGAAGGAACTACCTCCTATAGTATGATTTTGGAATATACCCTCCAGTTTTCCTCGTGGAGTTCCTGGTTTTATAATTCATCATTTTGCTTCATACTTTCATTCTATATCTAGATTTCTTTGTTTCTCTTTTAGTGGAGGCATGATTTTGGTGTCACAAGGTTGTTCCTGGCCATCGAAACTCTTCAAGTTTTCAATGTACCAAGAAGTCGCCGTCTGGTCTGGGTGTTACCTAGGAGAAACTGTCTGGGAGTTTAAAGGGAACCACTGGCACGCCACTACTATCTGACGAAGACCTTTTCAACGAATTCATATACCTGTTGTAATATATAAGGGATTGATTAGAATTTCATATAATCCAGTTTATCATGGAAGAATAAATTATAGAGAGACCAACCAAATTGTTATGCATATCTAACTTTCTATACATCGCTTTTTCTGTTTGTGGGCTTCTAATGCACTTTTTCCATTCTTTGCTTGAAGAGGGGTGAACAACATTATAAAATTCAAGTTGTTTCCTCAGCAGTTTGTTTGTGTTTCTGGCAGGAACTTTGAAAAAGTGCCCGATTTAAACAAATATGGAAGAGACGTATGGGAACCAAAGAGCCAAAGGATGATGGTTCTGTGGAAAAGCTCTATCAACTGTATGATGTTGTACATATTGATGAAAAAGAGATGCATGACATTCCAGTACAGGAGGACGAAGAGTAATATCGTGGAACGGTATTGCACATATTCTGTCTTTAGAACGAAGTCATTTTACCCAATTGCTACAATGTAAACCAGTTTTGGTGTAGGGCCACTTCCAAAGATTTTGAGGCAATGCTTAATTTCCTCCCGTTGTTGAGGGAATGCATTCCTTCTGCTGCTGAAGAAATTGAAACTGAGATGATGTCAGGCGTATCAATCAAAGGTCCTCTCCGCTCTTGTGGAAAAACACATTTTTTTGCTTGTTGCGATCAAAATTTGAGTTGGAGATCTTTATTATTTGCAGCTTATGAATATTTTCTGAAAGCAACTCCTTTTTTCACCTTTTTCATAAAAGTTGAACTAGATTAGTAAGTGTTGTGTTTCTGAATCTCTATTCACAGTTGAATTTAGCTATACATACATACACACACATACATACCTATATATATACCTATATATAGAGAGAGAGGTTTGGTTCTTCCCCTTTAGCTAACTTGTTCATGCTTGGCCAGATGATTATGAATATGATCTCTACATTGTAGAAGATGGAAACGTAAATAATGGTGGTGACACTTCTAATTTTCCTCTGTAAGCCACTCTTTGGTCTCTGGCTGTTTTGGTGCATTCACACGTGTGTATGTGTCTGCACGTGCATGTGTGTGCTAAAAGGTATATCTGCTGTCTGGTGCAGGGTTCAAGTCAACGATGATGAGATCTGCCATGAAAATCCGCTCGGATCTGATTATGAAACAGATGATTCAAATGGTGATTCACTATCACTCGCATTGATCTACCTTTCACAGCTTACTTTCAAGGGGACTGGTTTTCTTACTCTTATGTGCTTGTGCGCAGTTGAGGATAACCCCCTCTTTGATTATCCTGATGATCCTTCAGAGGATGAATACTGCAGTAACAATGCCTCGTCCCACTCTGAAGATTTGGATGTTAATGAGGAAGAAGATGATGACGATGAAGATTATTATGGTGAAGAAAGAGATCCTGTTATATTCTGATATTAGCAACGATGCATTGTCTTGAATACAAGTTCTAAAATGTTGACTGAACTTGCTCTTGCCTAAACTCTCCTTGGGTATTTATAATATAATAAATAATAGTTTTAGCATATCAGTTTACGAACTTTTATGGTTCATCTACATATTAGTTTTGTGATTAACCATTGAATTTTCTTTTAGATGTTAAACCTCAGTTTGGCCATGATTATTTTACAATTTAACTAAATTTTCTTAAAATAAGACGGGTTGGGGTGGAGCGAGTTCAGGTTCTATAATTCATGTGAGTTGGGTGAGGGCTTTGACCCCTAAAACTTACGGGATGAGCAGGAATAGGTTCTATACAATTTTTTTTTCAATGCAGGGCAGGTTCAGGTAGGATGCAACCCATGCCAATGCCATGCCCAGTTGAGCAGGATCTGAACCGGACATGCATGTTGAATTTCAAATTATAACTCTTAACGGTATAGTTTTTTAAGTAGAAAAATTAGTTTCTTGATTACCAATTAGGTCAAATTTTATTTTTAATACCATGTTCATATAGAATTCAAATATTTGATCACCAATTCGTCATACCTACTCAATTGGTGGCAACTGAGATTAACATACTTTCTAGAACGCACCATGCCCACACATAAACACAATTAAGCAAAAACTAATACAAGATGAGCTAAACAGAAAATGTACCGTTCACGTTCCCCTTGTATAGCTTAACAGCAACTCACACTGGGCGTGTTTAGATACAGATGGATCGCGGCTGAGCTTGTCACGAGTCAAACCAAGCCAAACCATGACCTGCTTGGTACATTTACTAGCCCTATGACCATCCAATTACGTCTCTCTCTCTCTTCCCCAAGAAGTAGAGAATAAAGTATAAAAAGAAACCAGAAAGAAAACTAAAATGCAGCTCTCGTTCTTCAGAGGAGAGAATGTAGACACCACACTTTGTTGATTGTAAGAACAATTTCATTCATCAAAATAATGGGATACAATAACTCTTGAAATGGACATATATAATCCTTTACGGGCCAAAATCAGCTCGTGGAAGCGGATCCATGCACCTAGAGCACGCCAAGCCATGTTAAACCAGATAAAAGTTTCTCAGATGCTTAGACTCTTGAAAAAGAAACAAGGTACTACACGAGAAACCGCTTTGCCACTCCCGATAGGCGGCAGTGCAGCAGCAGCCATTCTAATCAATCTATTTTGACAGATGAATATATGAGCCTCGTGAACCAGAAGCAAGCATAGAAGCCAATGGTACCCGTCAGCACGAATGAAGAAAAGCTCAATGAAGACAGCTCCAAACGGGAGTATGCCGCCGATTAGAATCGAGAAAACTGGGTTCATGTACCATGCCTGCTCTGGAATCTGCCTGGGAATCTTATTTGTCTTCACAGGATCCTCAATTACTGGCTTTTTAAAACCCATGTAACCACCAACAAACACAAGTGGAACTGAGATGCCAAACCATAAGAAAACAAGAGCAAACATTGTTCCAAATGGCACAGCCCCAGAAGACCTCTGGCCCCAAATTAGAGCATTTAGCACAAAGAATATTGCAAAGGCAATGGCAGGAAACATAAAGGCTGTCTTGAGAGCTATTCTTTTCCATTCTGTTCCCTTAAACATCTTATAAAGACGTGCTGAAGAATATCCAGCACTTAGTCCCATAAGTGCCCAGAGCAAGAGCATGACTGTCATCAACCCTCCTCTATTTGAGGGAGACAGAAATCCAAGTGCAGCAAAGATCATGGTGACAAGAATCATTCCAAAAAACTGAACACCTGTTCCAACATATACACACAGTAAGTCTGAGTTTGAAGGAGGCCTAAAAACATCCCCATGGACAAGTTTCCACCCTGTCTCTTCCTGAGCTTCCTCCTGGGTCTCTAATTGATTGTACTTAGAGATATCACGGTAAAGTGTCCTCAACATTATCATAGCCACCATGCCAGATAGGAAAAGTACAATCATTAAAGAATTAACAATTGAAAACCAGTGAATCTGGTCATCTGCCATTAGAAGATAGGAATCCCAGCGAGATGCCCACTTCACATCACTCTCCTACACGATGTTTACAGTTAAATAAAGAAATCAATATCAAAACCCAATTCTTGCACCCTTTGGTAATTCAATTACCATGAATTATGATGCTAACTAACCTGGAACTCAACATCATAGGTAAAAATAATTTCCTTCTTGTCTTCAACCTCTTCAGGAGGTTCAGAGCCAGAGACTATCTTTCTTGCATGGGGATCACAGGTAGTTAAGCGGGTCTTCTCATCCCATTCACCTTCATATTCAATGCTTTTCATCCTTGTTCTGTCAACAGTTGTGTACAAGAGGTCAAAATGAATTCAAACCAATGACAAAAAGAAATGGTCATTAAGCTGGCACTTACTCCAGCATACTGTCCTTTAAGACCAATGAGGAAGCCATGCAGATACACCAGGGAAGACTCTGATCAGGCCTTCGTAGGGAACAACCAAAGGAAGATTGTCTAAAATCCTGCAACAATGCAAGGATAGAATATATAGATTTTTGTCACAAAGACAGAACTGGCACATAGCTGTCTAAGTTAAATTTAAGGTCATTAGTGACTCACATGTTCACCCGATATTCATCATCTATCTTTTCCTTGAACTCTTTGGCTGTTTTTGCATTAAGAGTTAGACGACAAACAACATTGCACATCTGTGGTTCTCTCATTTTAAACTGAAAGAATCAAATTGTTTCAATATTTTTTTTTTTAATTGAACATACTAAACAAAAGGAAGAGAGTTGCAAAGTGTGCACAAAATTTAACCAACCACATAGGGAGAGTTTTCGATGGTCACCCTGAAGAACTTCCCCAAGATTCCAAATAGCTAGGATGTGGGATGACCCCAGACCTTTCTAAATACACCCAAATATTATCTGGTTGGGCATGCTACTCCGCAATCAGAAGTATCCCAGTGGCAGCTTAGCAAAGTAAAGAAAAAGCACATTATGAAGTTCACACTTAAAGACGGTGACACCCAAAAACTGAATCGATGACAAAATAAGCAAATACGTAAGCCACTCAAAGTCGTATAGAAGATGGTTCCCAAATTTTATCGTCCATTGAATCACCAAAAGTTATAAGCTTCAAGACAAACACATCATTCCGGAAAACACGATAATAACAATCTGCAATCTCCTTCATAGGTTGTGAGTATAGTTGCAGATCAAAAAGAGACAGATCTAATAATTAAAGCATCTCTGAATCAAATACATCGAAATCAACCACACCGAGTATAAAAGAAGCATACGATAGGACCACCAGTAAAGATTCATTCACAACTTGCTGTAAAACCATAACAGATAAATACTGAGCAGTCCACAATCGAACGAAACCCTAACTTTGTGCAGGCAGCAAGAGGTACTCCATTTAAGACCGTTAAAAAACATTTCTAGCAAACACGACAGAGAATTGAACAGCTCTCCCCCTTCATACACTACAGAGCCATTCGGACGAAGAGAAACACTAAAAGACTGCAAGAACGCAACCAGATCTGCTAAACATAAGCCGGATCGACCAAACTTGAGGCGTAAAACGACGAGATCTGTATCTGGAATCAGCAAAGAAGTTGCGAAAGATCACGAATCTCGAAGGAAACGAAACAGAAGAGATTCCGAACCTTTCCGAAATCTTCGGGTGCGACCCCCGGAAGGTAGAAGGACCGAGCTCCATCGACGGCGAAGAGGACGATGAAGAGGATGGGAATCCAACCGCGCAAAGCGACGGATCGCCGAGTCTCCATGAAGGAAAGGCTGAAGAGAACAAAGAGAACGAGGGCTCTCCAGCGCGTGAAGGGGAAATTGTGACAAAGATGAAGTGGCCTCTTTTAAGGGGGCGACGGAGATCGAGATCGAAGTGTGAGCGGAAATTCCATCACACGGACACGAAGACACGAGTCAGAAACATATATTTAACAACAACTCAGATAATTTTTTATTGTTTCTTTCCAATACTTTGTGGTCGTCCTCTATCTCTTTTAATACTTTTCAAATTTAGTTTTTCTCTTACATGTTCTCTTTCTAATCTCTAAATTATCTTAAACGATATTCTCTCATTTTATCCTCTACTGATGACACCCTTAATTTGTTTCTAATAATCTCATTATGCAAACGGTCTTTTCTTGTATGACCATTCATTCATCTTTATTTCTGTCACATACATCTTTTGTACATGTTGATGATTAACTGCCCAATACTAAGAACTATAAAACATGATAGTCTAATTGTTGCTCTATAATATTTACCTTTTAACTTTAATGGTATCTTCTTATCACAAAGAATATATGATGATTCTCTCTATTTTAACCAACTAGCATTAATTCTATGTGTAACATCTCCATCAAATCTTTGATTCTAAAAAATTAACCCTAAGTATTTAAAACTTTCTTTTTGGGGGATGCAATATGTGCCAATTTTAATTTCTATGTCCTCCGAACTAACCAAATGATCTAACTTACATTCTATATATTTTATCATTGTTCTACTAAGTCGGAGGCCTTTGCTTTATAATATTTCTCTCCATAGTTCCAATTTTTTATTAACTTTTTCTTTAGACTCTTCAACTGACAAATATTATATGCAAATACCACACACCAAGGTACTTCATCTTGAATAAAGAAACATATATTTAAATGTTCCATTAATTAATTAGCCTTGCTCATTGTATACGCTTGAAATAAAATAATTTAGGCATAAAGAGCTATTGGCTAGGGGGTCGATTCAGTGGCTCAACATCATGAGTTTGATACCTGTGGCATGTATATGGGCTTTAGCGTCCCCACTGTATCAAAAAGAAAAAAATGGAGCTACCAAGATCATTAGCTCAACGACGGGGTGTTCTCTGCTGGTGGGGAGTTCGAATCCTCGGGAATGCATTCATGGGATTGTGCGTGTTTGGCTTTGTCCCCCTCTTGTAACAAAAACAAAAAGGATATGAAGCAAGGGAATGAAACTATATCGCATGTAAACTTTCATTACATCGTAAACATGGCCGATTAGGAATCAATCCGATAATTTGAACCGAAACTGTACCATGATAGAACCGGTGGTAATTGGAATCAGCCAAACTCGCTCTGGAACTGTATGGTATTTGGAAATCGACAGAGAATCCGAACTGAAACTAGCAATTCTAAACTATTCCTAAATAAATTATAATATATATATATATATATATTTTAACACCCATTATTACGAATTGATCAGTAGTTCAACGGTAGACATTTTCTACCATTGCGATTGATGGAGAGTTCGACTCTCGTAGAACACATTTGTCATTCTTTTAGAAGAATTGAAACGGTTCCAAGACGGTTCTAAATCCAAAAGTCGCGTTAGGACAACTGGAAACCGATGGTTTAAAACCGAAAACCGATTGTACCTCAAAAAAGGCAATAGTGTATCTCTTAATAAGATAAGTAAATTTTATTTAAAGAAAACTTCTAAGCCAAGAAAGCTCAAGTGGCCTCAAAGAGGAATCCCATGGTAGTGGATGGTCAGGGTTCAATCCCTTACATGTGCGTTCCCTTCTGCAAATTATTACAGGTATCCCTTTCTTCTATTGGGTACAATGGGGAGGCTGAAGCCAGATGCACGCCCCGTGAATCAAACTCATGACCTTCAACCCGGTGCTCTTTGTGCATCTAACACAGGTTTTAGGAGACAACTTTGTGCATTAAATACAAATAAATCCAATAAAATTGAAACCACAAGATACTGATCGGATCCACCAGATATTTGATCTTAGCAATGCCATAATCGAGAGTTTCAAACAGGGTTACATGGTTCAACCGCACGATCAGATCCACTAAACTTGGTAAATCTGGTTTATTGTGACCAGTAAAAACACAAACACGAGTTTAAACGAGCCTGAACACGAGGTAAGACGACGGCACAAATGGGTTCGAAGTTATATTGTTATGTACCAAATTGGCTTGTTTTGAAATAAACAAACGACTCTTCATGTTTGAAATAAGTTGTTCATAAGTACACGATCACTACATAGCTCGTATGGGAAGTGAACCGACTACAAGCGGCCAAATTCGTCGACCCGAACACGATCAAATTTTTCATTTTAGTCTGCATGGACATGAGGGTTTGGCTTTTGAGTCTTGCCCGTGTTGGGCTGTATGTGCCATTTTCGTGTTTGTGGTTAGAGTTAATGCAGTGTCAAGCCATACTCAGTTCCAAATTTGTTAACCCAAACACGGACTTTTCTTATCGTGTTCGTGTCTGGTTCCAACGAGTAGTTGCCATCGCTAGTTACAACCTCCATTAAATGCTTGGTGCTCTTTTTGGACTCTTTTTTTTTTTTTGTTACAATGAGAGTCTGAAGTCTAACACATACATACACACACATGCATGCATGCACCACAACCCGATCGAACTTGCTACCTGTGAGTGGGCGTCAGAGAGACTCACTGGTGAGCTAATGCTCTGGGTGCCCGGATTCACCTGGATGTCAATGTGGTGGACCTGATTCTGATCCAGGTATGTTTATGTCTGAATTCTAATACTGGAGTACCTATTTGGACCGGATCTGTTGCACCCTACCCAAATCCTATTAAAAAGAAAACGTAATCGTACATGGTGCACACCAGGAAAATAAAACTTTCTTTTGGGTTTTCATATTAGAATCGGGATCCAATAACCTATTTGTCCGAGAAAAATCTATGTTTTTTATTTTTTCATATTGAAATTTGTTTATCTCAATAAAACTTGGATTGGATCGAAATTCGGTGTCTGTTTTCATAAATCATATCCACCTTCACATTCTAGATCCATATCACTAATGGGTTTATTCCTTTATTATCAAAGTTTGAGAAGGTCGTGCACCAAGAGTGTTAGCTCAATGGCAGGGCGCTTTAGTACCATTGCTACTGGTGGGGAGTTCGACTCTCAGAAGGTGAATGTGTGGGTGTGGGTGTTGGGCTTTGGCGTCCTCTTGTAACCAAAAAAAAAAAATTTAAGAAGGTCGCTGTGATCGCCTTCCTCAGCTTGCATCCTCTTTAATGTCTCACTTGCAAGTGGTCAAGACTTCCTCAGATCCACAACGAATAGTGAAGAAGGGAATGCCTATCAAAACTGGCACTGAAACAGGCATTTTCTATTTTGGCAGACCAGGTATGTTGTCAAAACTAACGCGCAGGCCCCTGTTTGAAAAACTTCATGAACTGATGAGGTTGGTTCCGATAACTGGATTCTTCTTCTCAACAAAGACTTATGATGCTCAAAATCGTTGTTCGCAATGGTTGTCCACAACTACCGGTTCTGGTTTCAGAATCAGAAAAAATTAAAATATGAAAACATGTAATGGTTCTAAGCCACCCAAAATCGAAAAAGATATCAACAAATAAACTTTAAAAAGTAGAATATGGAACGGGCAGTGTGGCACTGCTGGTTCCAATTCAATGGAAGGTGGAATCAAAACCGGATCGGGTGGTCTCCAGATCTGATTCCAGTTTAACTGTTTCTGATTTCAACTGCTTCCCAACACTGTTTGGTTTCGAGTGGAACCATCGAGCTGGTTTGTCTACCATCACCTTCTTTTGTTGCAAAAGAGTGCCTCTCTTTCTGCTCATTTTTTACCGGCCCACTTTTTTACCACTAAATTTAAATTAAACATCTCTCAAAAGAGGAAGAAAAAATTGAATGCTTGAAGCTCCAAGAAAGAATTCAATTCGAAAATTATACATTCAATATTTCTGTGTCCCACTGGTTTCATTAATGCTTGATATAATTAGCTGTCGACTTATACGGTAGGTAGAGATTGCAAGGTCCAAACTTCCATCATTGACAACCATTCATCTTCCAAATGGAAGATCATCCCATCAAATGCTTTTCTATGCAAAATTGAGCCTTGTTCCTATTTGCAGATCCCCTTCTCATGGTGACTAGAAATAAAACTTCTATACTTAATGACTGACCCATATTCCTCAAGTTTCTGAATCTTGTGTTCACCATCAAGGTTCTTAGAGTCGAGTTTCTAGATAGAATCGGCGGAGAGGTAAAATAGTTCGAGTTAACCTCCATGTTAACTCTCTAATGTAAATTCGTAAGATTTTAATCCAGTTCTAACAATCAGCATCAAATTCTAGAGTTTCTAAGCCATCATTAATTTTATCACGAGTCAACTGGCCAGCATCCTTAGAATCGTTAACTCATAAGGCTTTTGCATTCTAAAATCGCGATTTTAACTACTATAGTAGCAACTGATGGGGACAATTTCAGCCATCGATATAAACCCAACCCGAGAAGACCGCATTCATGTCTGGGTACATCATAATTTGCATTGTGTTCATGTTGGCAGCAAGAAACCTTAAAACCTAAAATGTAATTGAGGTCTCTAAATTTGAAAGTCAATATTTCAGAATTGAAGTTCCCCTCTCTCCATATACACATACCCACATACATAATATAAATAGAGAGAAAGGGGGGGAGAAAGAGAGAGATACTGGTGTATACTTAAATCTACTCAAACATCTTTATCGTTCATCAAAGCAATCAACGGTGGAGATTTGAATTTAAAAAGTAATTTATTTTTTAATTCAAATCTCTATCGTTGATCACGTCAATGAGATGATCAAAATGTTTGAGTAGATTTAAGCATAGATGAGTTTGAGTATATATCCCTCTCCCTCTCTCTATATGTGCATATATGTGTAGAATACCTGGTTGCAGTAGAAAGCTAATGTTTTACTTAAATGAGCACGAACTTCAATTTTTGATGAAAATAGATTTCGGCAAGCAAGTTCATGTTTGGTCGTCCAGCTTGCGATGCATCTCGACGTGAGCTGGGCTCATCTTCAACGAGCATGGAAGACAAGTCATGACAAAATGACAATCTAATTAGATGGGTAATAAACCGGCCCAGCTCGATTTATTCTGCGGATTCGCGACCATACTTTCAAGCATGTGAACCCGAACTATTGTAGTTTTGCCTCTATCAGGATCAATGTCTGAACACCAACAAGAAACCAAATGAGATTGGTTGTCGGTCCAGCAAGTTTACGGCAAATAGCCCACGGTTTTTTTGGGTAGAATGTGTATTATAGCCCAAAACTATAACCGTGGGTGCTTTTGGCTAGAAAAGTTCTGAGCTCATGGATATATCCATTGATTCTTTTAGGGCGAGTCCAAAGCTCATTGATTAGTCTTCTTTGAGCTATGAACTACTCGTGTTTCGCTCTTCCATATTTGGTGAGGTGGGTACCTCATCTCGCCTCCCCTTAATGTATGTAGATCTGCAAGTGCTGAGTGCTGGTTGTCGTTGAATCTAGCTAGATGAGAGAGAAGTAGGCTTGTCTCCTCTTGGGTGTGCTTGCTTCTGAGCTCATGCAGTTATCTGTATATAAGATTAAACCTAATAATTTTGTTACTAAGAATCCATGTAGCCTCACGTAGTTGTTTGTATATAAAATTAACTTAATCAGGATTGATCTCTATGAAAACAAAGAATCCTTGTATACGATTCAATCATGTAGCCTCACGTAGTTGTTTGTATATAAAATTAATTTAATCAGGATTGATCTCTATGCAAATAGTTGCTCCAATAGAAAGGTTAATAAGACCAAAACTACAGCCAGTTTCTCACTGTGATATCTGAGACATTCTTCTTTCTGCTCATGATCAACATCATGGAACACACTGGCTACATCAGGAGCATATCTTGCAACTCTAATATCACTCAGTACTTCAGACAATTTCTCGTGGATCTGAGTTGCTGTGGATGCTCCCTGTCCTCTGAAACAAAAGCATGGGTGCAATTTTTCACCTGTATCCAGCTTACTCCTGGCTCTTTCTTGACGTCATTGGTTTTCATAAACATTCGCATCTTGCTCACTTCAGCCCATCTTATGGATTTAGCATACATATTTGACAGAAGTACACAAGCACCAGCATCGTCTGGCTGAAAGATGAAGTCTGCGATGTTCTTTCCCAAAGCCACATTACTGTAAACTCGGCAAGCACTGAGTAGGGTCCTCCATAAAACAACATCATGACTGACTGGCATTGATTTTACGAGACACTCAGCTTCATCAAACAATCCAGCCCTATCTAGAAGCCCAACCATGCACGTGTAGTGCTCCAGGCCAGGCGTAATATTAAATTCTTTCATCAAATGGGTTCAAATAGTAAAAACCATTATTCACAAGGCCAGGATGCCCACAAGCTTGGAGGACACCAACAAAGGTAACATAGTTGGGAACCTCATCAGCCACAAGCATGTGCTTAAAGATTTGTAGTGCTTGAGCCCCAAGGCCATGATGGGAGTATCCTGAAATAATTGAATTCCATGAAATTAAATCCTTATTAGTTATAGAATCAAAGACACTGCGAGCTGTCTCAATGTTGCCACCCTTTGAATACAGATTGATCAGCGCATTTTGAACAGACAAATGTGCACTGTAGCCCATCTTCTTAGCATGGCAATGAAGTTGTTTCCCATGATGTAGAGCTGATAAGCACGCACAAGAGTTCAACAATATAGCATAGGTGAACGCATTTGGCTGAATTCCTTCAAAGTGCAACTGTGGCAATAGATTGAGAGCCTCCTCAAAAAATCCATTTTGAGCGTAGGCTGTTACGAGAGCTGTCCACAGGACAACATTCTTGTAACCCCAAAAACTCTCAAAAACATTACATGCATATTCAATTTTACCACATTTCCCATACATATCAACAAGAGCACAACAGATAACTATATCATATGACACTTGAGCCTTCACTGTCTGGTTATGAATTTCTAGTCCTAGCCTTAAATATTTCATGCAAGAACATAAATTAAGTACAGTGACGTACGTGATCGGATCCCAATCCTCACGCTTCACAGGCATTTTAGTAAAGAATTCCAGAGCTTCCTGATTACACCCATGCCTCACAAACCCTCCATTGAGGTTACAAGAATGAATGCTTGAAGCTCCAAGAAAGAATCCAATTCGAAAATTATACATTCAACATTTCTGTGTCCCACTGGTTTCATTAATGCTTGATATAATTAGCTGTCGACTTATACGGTAGGTAGAGATTGCAAGGTCCAAACTTCCATCATTGACAACCATTCATCTTCCAAATGGAAGATCATCCCATCAAATGCTTTTCTATGCAAAATTGAGCCTTGTTCCTATTTGCAGATGCCCTTCTCATGGTGACTAGAAATAAAACTTCTATACTTAATGACTGACCCATATTCCTCAAGTTTCTGAATCTTGTGTTCACCATCAAGGTACTTATGAGTCGAGTTTCTAGATAGAATCGGCGGAGAGGTAAAATCGTTCGAGTTAACCTCCATGTTAACTCGCTAATGTAAACTCGTAAGATTTTAATCCAGTTCTAACAATCAGCATCAAATTCTAGAGTTTCTAAGCCATCATTAATTTTATAACGAGTCAACTGGCCAGCGTCCTTAGAATCGTAAACTCATAAGACTTTTGCATTCTAAAATCGCGATTTTAACTACTATAGTAGCAACTAATGGGGACAATTTCAGCCATCGATATAAACCCAACCCGAGAAGACCGCATTCATGTCTGGGTGCATCATAATTTGCATTGTGTTCATGTTGGCAGCAAGAAACCTTAAAACCTAAAATGTAATTGAGGTCTCTAAATTTGAAAGTCAATATCATTTCCTATAACTTTTCAGAATTGAAGTTCCCCTCTCTCCATATACACATACCCACATACATAATATAAATAGAGAGAGAGAGAGGGGGGGAGAAGAGAGAGATATTGATCCATACTTAAATCTACTCAAACATCTTTATCGTTCATCAACACAATCAACGGTGGAGTTTTGAATTTAAAAAGTAATTTATTTTTTAATTCAAATCTCTATCGTTGATCACGTTGATGAGATGATTAAAATGTTTGAGTAGATTTAAGCATATGAATGAGTTTAAGTATATACCCCCTCTCCTTCTCTCTCTATGTATATATGTGTAGAATACCTGGTTGCAATAAAAAGCTAATGTTTTACTTAAATGAGCACAAACTTCAAATTTTGATGAAAATGATGCGAAAATAGATTTCAGCAAGCAAGTTCATGTTTGGTCATCCAGCTTGCAATGCATCTCGACGTGAGCTGGGCTCATCTTCAATGAGCATGCGAGACAAGTCATGACAAAATGACAATATAATTAGATGGGTAATAAACAGGCCCAGCTCGATTTATTCTGCTGATTCGCGACCATACTTACAAGCATGTGAACCCGAACTATTGTAGTTTTGCCTCTATCAGGATCAATGTCTGAACACCAACAAGATATTGAAGGTCTAGGTCCGGTCCAGGTCTGGATACAACACCTACCTGCTTGGCTTTTCTATTTTATTTGAGTTAGGTAAATTTATGAACTTTGAGTTGGCCAAGAGCCCGACGGACCTGCTTTAAATTGTGCTCAGATTGTTAAGAAAATGATTTCCTTGTGATAAACAAGGAATCTTCAATAAAGCATATGCAGAGAATCCAAATGGGGTTAGGTACTCGAAAGTACGAGTGCAAAGGAACCCCAAGTTCCCCATTGAACTATAATTCCTTTCAGGGTGTCTCTGTTGATGTTTAGTATTCGCAGTTTTAAGTTCCATTGTGCATCCAAACACAAAAAGTGTCGCTAGTGTGGAACTATGGTTTTGGAGACGCAATTTGAGTATAAAATGTTCCACAAATCAAACATCAAACCATAGTTACAAATCCATGTGGGTCTAGCACTCTGCAGTTCTAGTATGAGGGGGACCACAAATCAAACACACCCTTAAAGTATCGAGCTAGAAGTGCCAAACCAAATGAGATTGGTTATCGGTCCAGCAAGTTTACGGCAAATAGCCCACGGGTTTTTCCAAGTAGAATGTGCATTATAGCCCAAAACTATAACCGTGGGTGCTTTTGGCTAGGAAAGTTCTGAGCTCATGGATATATCCATGGGTTCTTTCCGGCGAGTCAAAGCTCATTGACTAGTCTTCTCTGAGCTGTGAACTACTCGTGTTTCGCTCTAACATATTTGGTGAGGTGGATACCTCATCTCGCCTCCCCTTAACGTATGTAGATCTGAAAGTGCTGAGTGCTGGTTGTCGTTGAATCTAGCTAGATGAGCGAGAAGTAGGCTTGTCTCCTCTTGGGTGTGCTTGCTTCTGAGCTCATGCAGTTATCTGTATATAAGATTAAACCTAACCATTTTTTGACTAAGAATCCATGTAGCCTCACGTAGTTGTTTGTATATAAAATTAACTTAATCAGGATCGATCTCTACGAAAACAAAGAATTCCTCCTATACGACTCGATCTAGACAGGAAAAGGTTTTGTTGTTGTTGTAGTATTGTTTGACTAAGAATCCATGTAGATTATTACACCACTTAGTGTGAGCAATTGCTTGGTTTCGGTTTTGGTTCTGGCTCGGGTTAAAAAGAACATCTCTGAAATAATTTCAGTTTATTTTGATGACTTAGTTCAATTTTTGGATTTTAAACACACATAAATGAATCTTCAACTTACTGCTGTTGGGTACGTGCAACGTTTTGTTCACTCTGTCCTCCATGGGCTGGCCAATGGCTCGACCTTGATGGCATATGGTGAATCCCAGTCTGCGTCGAAGATCTCTTGCAGCTGAGCAACAATGGCAGGATTATAAGTGCCAAAGCTAACACCTGCAGTTGTAAAGAAATAGTCCCAGAGTAGATTGCTGGTGCCAATATGAGCACGGACATCACTAACTGCATATTTGCCATGGTTCACCCTCGTGTAAGCCGGATAAATATTTCCGGTCCGTTTGCCTTGCTTAATTGCAGCTCCTGTCTTGTCGAATCCAGGCACCATATAGTACTTGATCTCCACTTTGCCTGCACATTTGTTATGCTTTGAAGAGGCACAGAGAATATTGCTGTAGAGGAGAGACTTCAAGTATTGCTCTGTGTTGTTGATGTTGTGCGCCCAATAAGCCACCAGAATTTTGACTGTTGCTTGTTTGGTGAAAACCACCTGTTTCACATCATAAAAATTAACCCCCAAAAAATATTATAGTATAAACTAGCAAGTTTACATGAAGTAGTTTACTAGTTATTGTTTCAGCAACACCACCTAGCTTCACCTTAGAAAATATACAGGAATAGATGATTGTTTCGTGGGTCAAGGTACATGGACGAGTACATGGCAGATCACTTTACTGATCTTTCTGGTAGAAGAATGACAAAATGATAGAACCTTAGAAGTAAAAACTCTTGCATAAATCTTTGTCAAGGTCCTCATCATTCGTTGAAACTTAAATAGTAAACAAGTTTCTTATCAATTGTGTGTGTGTGTGTGGAAAATAGACATGTCCATGCGCACTGCATCATCACCGTTCCTGCCTCATTAAGATAATGTAAGAGGGCTACTTAAGAAACAAAACTACCTCTGATATTGCAGATGAAAGAGATGACCAGTACACCGCTTGCTTGAGATACTCAGATTGACCAAGCCAGTCCATTGAACTAATTCTAACAGTTCCTCCAATACGTACAGATGTAATTGTTTCGACCCATGCTTGCTCATCAGACTGGAACTTCCCAAATGAGAGCTGCAACAGAGAAGCCAAGCGATATGAGCCAATCTAACAAAGCATGTTAGTGACTAGTGAGGATATGGAAGAAGGAACGAGGGTTATACAGGATTCAATTAAGCTACATTTCTGCAGAAAAGGGTTTTGAAATGACCATAGTATGTAAATGAAAGGGCAAAATAAGGACATCGAGTTACCGAAATTCCACCAATATTATCACTGAAAATTGTTTGAATTTCCAAAAGAAATGTGCGAGTATAGCTTAGGAACAACTTATATTCATGAAGAGCAGCCTTTCAGTTCAGAGTGCATGCTGACCACACACTAGATGCACGTCAAATTGCTCCCTTGTCTTCATCTCATCTAATTATAAGATGCTTTGCATGGCCTTCTCTTTTAGGTTGAAGGGGAATACGCAACTTGAGGGGAAAACAACAACAACAAACAACAACAACTAAGCCTTTTCCCATACTAGACGGGGTCGGCTACATGGATTCTTTGTTTCCACAGATCCCTATCGTGTGCCATGTTAGCAGTTAACTCCCTATAAGCTAGATCATTCTTTATTGTTTCTTTCCAACACTTTTGTGGTCGTCCTCTACCTCTTTTAATGCTTTCCAAATTTAGTTTCTCTAACCTTCTTACAGGTTCTTTTGATCTTCTTTCTATATGTCCAAACCATCTTAAACGATGTTCTCTCATTTTATCCTCTATTGGTGTCACTCCTAATTTGTTTCTAATAACCTCATTATGTATACGGTCTTTTCTTGTATGACCACTCATCCATCTCAATATCTTCATTTCTGTCACAGACATCTTTTGTACATGTTGATGATTAACTGCCCAACACTCAGAACCATAAAACATGGCAGGCCTAATTGCTGCTCTATAATATTTACCTTTTAATTTTAATGGTATCTTCTTATCACAAAGAATACCTGATGCTCCTCTCCATTTTAACCAACCAGCATTAATTCTATGTGTAACATCTCCATCAATTCTTCCATCACTTTGAAAAATTGACCCTAGGTATTTAAAACTTTCCTTTTGGGGAATGCAATGTGTGCCAATTTTAATTTCTATGTCCTCTGAAGTATCCAAATGATCAAACTTACATTCCATATATTCTGTCTTTGTTCTACTAAGTTGGAGGCCTTTGCTTTCTAATGTTTCTCTCCATAGTTCCAATTTTCTATTAACTTTTTCCTTAGACTCCTCCACTAATATAATGTCATCTGCAAATAACATACACCAAGGTACTTCATCTTGAATATGTTTTGTTAACTCATCCATCACTATTATAAATAAGTATGGACTTAAAGTTGATCCTTGATGTAACCCAATATTAACTTCAAAGAAGTCGGTCGTTCCTTCATGAGTCTTCACACATGTTTTTGCACCATCATACATGTCTCTTATAAGGTTAATATATGTCAATGGGATACCTCTTTTTTCCAAAGTTCTCCAAAGAACCTCCCTCGGTACCCTATCATAAGCTTTTTCTAGATCAATAAATATCATGTGAAGGTCTTTCTTTTTTGCTCTAAAATGTTCCATAAGACGTCTCAAAAGGTGAATCGCTTCAATAGTAGATCTGCCTGGTATAAATCCAAATTGGTTCTGTGTTGTACTTGATACTTGTCTTAACCTACGTTCGATAATTCTTTCCCATAATTTCATAATCTGACTCATTAACTTGATACCTCGATAATTCGCACAATTTTGAATGTCTCCCTTGTTCTTATATATGGGTATAAGTGTACTTGCTCTCCATTCCTCGGGCATCTTTTGGTTTTTCCATATTTCATTAAGTAGTCTTGTGAGCTAAGTGATTCCTACTTCTCCTAGTATTTTCCAAACTTCTATAGGAATATTATCTGATCCTACCGATTTACCACTCTTCATATGTTTAAGAGCCTCTTTGACTTCATTCTTTTTAATACGTCGGTAGAAATTGTGGTTTATATACTTTCCTCGGGCATCTTTATTTTCATTAAAAAGATTATAAAAATAGCTTTTCCATCTATTTCTTATATCATCATTTGCCACTAGAATTTTTTCATCCTCGTCTTTTATGCATCTAACATAATTAAGATCTTTAGTTTTCTTATCTCTAGCCCTAGCTATCCTAAAAATATCTCTTTCACCCTCTTTTGAGTTGAGTTTTTTATATAAGTCATCCCAAATCTTAGCTTTTGCGTCACTAATGGCTTTTTTCGCTTCCTTCTTTGCTTTCTTATAAGCTTCTAAAGTTTCACTAGTCTTCTTAGCATAATGTAATTTGTAACATGCCCTCTTTGCCTTGATTTTATTTTGTACTATTTCACTCCACCACCAGGCTTCTTTTTGTGCCGGTACACCTCCCTTAGATACCCCTAACACATCTTTCGCCACTTTCCTAATATGTATAGCCATATTGTTCCACATATCACAGGGTGTGCCAACATAATTCCAAACATCTCCTTGAAGGACTTTATGTTTAAATATATCTTCTTTCTCACCTTTGAGGTTCCACCATTTAGTCCGAATAGCTCGATGCACTCTTTTCTTCTTTGTCCATTTTTTTATTTGTAAATCCATAACTAAAAGTCGATGTTGGGTGGTTAAGCTTTCTCCTGGAATTACCTTACAATCTTTACAACACGCTCTATCTTTTTTTCTACAGATAAAGTAATCAACTTGTGTTTGTGATAAGCCACTCTTATAAGTAATTAAATGTTCATCTCGTTTTTTGAAGATTGTATTGACTATAAAGAGATCAAATGACATAGCAAAATTTAAAATCTCCCTACCTTCCTCGTTTATATCCCCAAAACCAAAGTTTCCATGAATCCCTTGATATCCTAATGCCTCTTTACCGACATGTCCATTTAAATCTCCTCCTAAACAAATCATCTCCCTTTGTGGAATCTTTTGAAACACTTTATCTAACTCTTCCCAAAAAACTGTCTTTATACTATCTTCTAGTCCTACTTGGGGTGCGTAAGCACAAACTATATTCAAAACCTCTGCTCCTAATACTAATTTCAACGTCATGATTCGGTCACCATATCGTTGTATGTCTACTACACTCTCCTTTAAATCTTTATTTATGATAATACCAACTCCGTTTCGAGCCTTTTCTTTACCTGAGTACCATAATTTAAAACCTGTATCATCTATCTTCTTTGCTTTTTCTCCAACCCATTTTGTCTCTTGTAAACATAGAATATGAATCTTTCTCCGAATCATAGTATCTACCACCTCCATTAGCTTACCCGATAATGTTCCGATATTCCAAGAATCAATACGAATCTTATTATCTAGGACTAGCTTCCTTACCCCCTGCATCCGTCCATAATCAAAATGCGGAGACCCTCTCTAAAATTTTTTCACTACATTCGGGCGGCAATGTAGCGGGACTAACTTCTTTACCCACACCCGTCCATGATGTGAGAACCCTCTCTGCAATTGATTCACTACATTCGGGCGAAAATGTAGTGGCCTTTGCTTACTTCTTCCTGCATTCGGGCTCTGCAGCATGTCGCTAGGCGGGGACGCCCCAAAGCAATGCTCATAATTTTTGTAATCCATGTTGTAAAATATTTAGAACATTGGAAAGCTAACTACAATTAAAAAGTTTCGGTATAAAAAGGATTGAAGTGGTTCACCAAACAAGTCGGTTTTGGACTGATTTGACTCAATTCTGACAACACTGATCAAGGGTAGTATCACAACCCAAAGATATGCTGTCATTTTCCTCTATTTCATATATAGGTGTCAATGTTACAGATAATTTCACCAAAACTCTCCAGAACTCCACAATATATTTGCAAAGACAAAAACGCATTTTCTTAGTTTCTGAGAGTGAATGAATGGCATTAAAGAAAAAATTAGGCAACCCATAATTACCTCCGGAGGTGAAAAGGAGATGTAGCTGGAATGATGTGAAGTTTTATGATCCAATTCAGGTATATCGACGTAGCTTGAGTGGTGATGTGAGGTGTTATGATTGGATCCAGGTGTATCAATCGGCATTTGAAACATGTGGGGATCTGATAGAGCTGGGTAGCCAACAACATGAGGAATCTCAACAGCTTCAGGAAGAGGTGATCTGTGTTTCGATGTAAGCTAACATATTAAAACATAAAACTTCCTTACCATATTCAAGCGTGACAAAATTTACATAAAGTTACAAACCAATATCCCTGTTGTTCAAGATATACTTCAAATGCATGCAACACAAGAGATAGACCACATCAGTTTTTTCCAGAAGCACTGCAGCTTGTTAGTGTCATATTTAAGACCTAAGCCTCATAGTTTCTTGTTTCATTTGGTGCTTGCACCCTTAATCTCTCCTCGACCCTAACTCTCCTATCTTGCAGCCTGTAAAAGCTTTTGATATGGCATCTAATGTTTCAGTTAAGAAGAAATTCCAATATCAGATAGGATTCCTCCAGACTTAAGCTTGATTATCTTACTTCATAAAGGTAAACCCACTGCTCTCTAATGCTCAATTTGTTTCTATGTACTAGTACATCATCCTGTTTTAAATTGCCAACTTATGTATGGCCCAGAATTCCTATTCTGTTTTCTTTATACATGGAATGATGGTTCATGGCAGATAGAAAAGAAGACACAACAAATGAAGGATTTTCTGTATAGTACACCATCTTTTGGTACTCACGGATTTTGGTGATTTCTTGGATAGGTATAAAGAAGCAGACAAATAAAAATGAGCGTGTTGCTTATTACAAGAGAAGAGAACAGTGTGAGTTTGAATAAGCATTAAATTGTCAAAACTATGATAAGCATGAATGATGTACCTGCATCTCTCATGAGCATCCACAAAATGTGACCAGCATGGGACATTTCTGTGAACTTGCCACTCTTTGTCCCAAATCCTTTTGGAATATTTGGAAGAATTCAATGAGGAGAGTTTCAACAAATTATGAAAGTAGACCTCAATTTTCTTCACTATAGGATGGCAATCTACAAGATAAATTCCGACCTCTTTCACCTAACATGATTCATCCAACAAAAGCACATTAGTATACAGCTAAACGAATTGCAAAATTCTGCTACAGTAGCTGAGTAATTCAGTTCCTTAAATGAGTTGGTTCAAATGAAACAAAAATTCAGGTTAGTATGATCCATCTAACAAGAAGTTAAAAGTCAATGTCACAATCAATAACATCACTTGCCTAACAATATCAGGTGTTTAACATTATGTAAAAATTGTAGTAATACATCGACACCCTTCAATCTCCAATTTCATGAAGATCTGATTCTCAGTCAATCTCAGTTTCTCCAATTCTGTGCGGGAGAAACATTTTATCAATTGCACTGAGCTCCTTTGCGTGTTCATCAAAAAAGTGAAAATGAAGGAAACAGGAAATTACTTTAGCTCCATGCATGGTAGAGTTTACCAGAAATTCAGGCTAAGAATATTAATAATATATATGCAACATATTAGGCAATGAACTAAAGCCTTTGGTAAAAGGAAACCTTAACAAAAGGACAGAATGTTAATTATCAGTACCTGAGTGAGAGACTTCCAGTCATTGTTGGCAGATCCGATATAGATGTCTTTGCCATCCGCTATCCACACTTTGGCATGCACAATACCAGATCCCCACCAATCACCAAGCAACAAAGTTACATTCTGCACATTAGGCCGCCCAGAAGCTAGCAGGGATGATTCATTACAGTAGTCTGGATAAACTCCAGAGTGCTGCACAATCCTATTCAAAAGATCATTAGTATCCTGGAATCCAATATCATATTTCACAACAAAATCATATAAAGTTAACATTTTATTATTTTGAAACTGAAAATTAATGTCATGAAGCAAGTTAGTAGATTGTTTCAAATTTGAGTGTTCGAGCATCCTTTCTCAAATATTTCGGGTTAGATTCGAGTCAAACTCCCAATAGGGTACGCGTTCTTGGACGGACATCCGATTCATCTTAATCGTTAACTTTCACTCCGAAAAGACAAATAAGCGCTTTAGAATTTCTGAAAAGATCCCGGTCGATTCGTTCCACGTGGCAGAACTACTATTCGAGCCTTGTGGCTTCAGATCACTAAAAGGTGAGCAACAATCATTTCTTAAAACGGTCAAATCTGAACGCCGTTATTTCGACAGAGAAACGAACAGGATTTCCGCACCTCAATCGGACGTTACGATCGGCCGCCTCTGCGATCGCGCGGAAAATGGAGGCGCCGGCGTCCGCTCCGAATCTCTTCATCTCTTCCTCGGAGTATCCGTAGTCGCCGGAATCCAGGTTATCCGGCGATGCCACGAGCTGCCAGTACTGCACGATCATGTCCAGCTTCTCGGTCGCGTTCCCGGCCAACCACCTGAAAACCTCCTCTGCTCAACCATTTCTTCCCGAATCAATCCGCGAGATCCCGGAAGAAAATACAAAGCCAGAAACAGAACTCAGACGGACGGTCCAGATGTAATGAGAGGGAAAAGATTACCGGTGGAGAGAACGCCGGGCACACGTGCTAGACGGGGCATATCGGTAGGGATGGACTGGACGAGCCATGCCTTGCAGCGAGGAGCCTCGTTCGCACGTGCCACTAAACACGTGTGAAGGGAGACGAGGAAGATTGAGATGAGGATGCGACTCGCTCTCATTCTCTCTCTCTCTCTCTCGATCGACTTCGACGACCAATAAGCAAAAGGGAAAGATGGATTCTTTCAGCTTTTCGGGTGTTGCAGGAAAGGAAGCAACGCTGTAAATGAGCACAGAGAGAGGGAAACTAACTGTCATGCCACTCATTATCCATGGCTCGGAATAAAATACACTGCAAATCGCATCATTCCTCGAATCATTCTCGAAATGTAATACGATATCTACACCGTCCACCCTGATGCTGGATCTTTTGGGGTGACAATTTCAGACCCGACCTGCGAACCTGTCCGGTTCCGTGTCCGGGTTCAGTACGAAAGTCCGGTATTGCCTCCAACTAGCTCAATCAATTAATATACCGTCTTTCGTTAATAAATATACGTGTTTCTTTTCTTACAAGATGATTTAGTGGCTGTTTGCACCCATGGTGGTAGCTCAATGGCAGGACGCTCTAGCGCCATTGTTGTTGGTGAAGAGTATGACTTCCAAAAAAAAGTTATTTGGTGGTTGTTTTCTTCTTCTTTTCTTTTTACATTTTTGTAGTGAATTTTTTTTATAATAAATGGAGAAAATATCCAGAACCTGAAGTGACCAACCCAACCCACTATTAGTTTGGTCTTTAGTAGACATGACTGGTTTGGAATTGAACGAGTGGTTCAAACTAAAACCAAATCTGATCTAAAACATGCCAAATTGGACCAAGAGAGAGATTCTCTTTTTGACAAAGAGGACAGGTTGTTGAGAACAAGCAAAGCCAAAGGCTAAGCAATCTATGGCAGCAAATGTGTCGTCCCGCGTAGTTGTTTTGGCCTTCAATGAAGCATGCCATATGGCTGCAAACGTGTTATTCAGCTTCTCTTAGTTGGTTTCATCATTTACTTGTACGGGTGTTCCTGAAACCACAATCCAAAAATTCGGTGATACCAACAAGATACAGGTAGTGTTCGGGTTGGCCTATTTTTGGCACAAAAATGAGGATACAGTATACAAGCAGGATTGTAGATACTAAATTGCTCGTAATTAAGAACTCTTATCATTCTTCAGTGGGCGGTAGCTACAAATGGTGTATTCTGATTGCTGTGTAAAATAAAATCGTTTTGTGCACTACAAGTTTGTATTATCAACTGAATGCAGTTTGTCTGTGGGCACAGATGAGTTGAGCAGAGAAGTTCCTCCTCTTTGTCGATCATCAGAATCACTATTGATCTGCCCTTGGATTGCTTCATATGAATGGATATTCATGAGAAAGCTCTCTCTCTTTCTCTGTGAGTGTGTGTGTGTGTGTGTGTGTGAGCACGACGACCAGCTTGAGTTGATTTATGTTCCACAGTTTTAATAATGGAATTGCATATATGGCATTGATACATAATACAAAATTGGTCAGCCCCAATACTGCAACATTCATAGTGCCCAAAATACTTCTCCATTGTCATTTTTCTTTTAACCGCCCTTCCATGTAAATGCAAATACCAAACACTAGATCTATGCGGTGCGGTGATCAAGTCCAACATTTCCTGAATGAGTGGATTTCAACTGTTTATGAGCTGCAAACAGGAGCGACACTGCCCTAAAACCATATCCTGTGCAGCTGAATAGTTTTCATCCTTTTCATTTTCGGATTCACATACAAGTGCGTACGAAATTTAGAAGTCCACGGCTGATGCATTTGAAGAGCCAGAACACCCAGTAGAAACATCACTTGCATTATTTCCCGAAGCATCAACAGGTGCCTGATTCAAGCATTCCAAAACCAAAAGTCTTCTCCGATGTAACTTCAGAGAAAATGTAGTCGAGTCTAAAACAGGAGGAACCTGCAGGCACAGAGACAAAGTAAGCAATCTAAATCCCCTCAAAGCATACAATAGAAAGATACATTATTTGCCAAGCTTGACCACAAGGAAACATAATACGTCCCAGACATAAACGGACAGCCAATCATCAAGTCAACCCTAGAAAGTAATTGTGTACTTTTATTCAAGGGAACATGGGGGAAGAGACAAGCGAAAACAATCAAGCATCATTTGGAAACAGCATTTTTGAGTATTCAGGAAGCCTTTTTCTTTTTCAGGTGGGAGAAACCAACAGAAAACTCGTCTTACATAAGCCTTCATCCTATTGGAGCAAGCCTCACGTAAAACTGCTAAGGTCGACAAAATCCCTAGCTTGGCATGAGCTTCAACCTTTCAGCATAAGGAGAACTATACCAGGTATTGAACTCTTGACATCATTCAATTGGATGCTTTCAGCAGAGCCACCTAGTTACAGAGCCCTTGGGCCTATCTTTAAGTCCTTGAAGGAGACCAAGAAAAATCTACTGATGATTATCCTCAGAGCATGAAAATACATATATGCACAGATTCACATCAACTAAGCATGTCATCCAATAGCAAGACTCCACATGCAAGCTTTCTGAGTGGTCATGATGAGTACAGAAGTAACGTAGTTAAAGGGAAAGCAAAGGAAAACCAAAAGACGAGACCTGACAATTAATCTGGCAAACTTTATGCACTGATACGAGCCCAACCATTTCATTATAATCAGTCAGCAGTCTTGATAACTCCTTGTCCTCATCTGCCGGTTAAAAAGATATATATGAAGAAAAAGCAAAATTCAGGGAACAGAAATCAACTCAATCCACCATTAAAAGAGTCCCGTATGGACTTATTAATTCATCTTCCTATTGTCCTACTCATGCCTGAACCAAATCAGTCGTTCCAGTATGATTCAAGATTTATAAACTGAACTCTGAATTGTGGATGCTTGTGTGTATGGTAGAAGTATTATGGAAACTATTCACTTTAAGTACTGATGGAACACTTTAAGGACAAAAAAGTACGTATATTATGTTCATTGATCTCGAGAAGGTATATTAAATTATATTAAGTAATACTTGAACAATCTTGGAGAAGAAAGGACTACCACTTATATACATTAAACACCAGCTGGACATGTACTTTGAGCAGCAGCTTCTATTGGGAATCACAAAACTATCTGATTTATTTAACATTTGCATTGAAAGGTAAACACTATGGAGCAACACTAATACTAAGCAATACATTATGGCACCAATTGTTCGCCAATCAATCATTGGCAATCCAAAGATGTTAGTAGCAAAAAGAAAAATGTTGAGATAGATGTATGACTAGATAGGGAAGACTAGATCCTTAAACAGACATTTATAAATCAGTAGATGCTACAATGGTAGAAGATACAAAAATGAGAATGACACATTTAAGGTGGCTTGGACATTTTGAGAGGTGGCTAGATAGAGCTTCTGTGAGTAGGTGCAAGAAATTAAATGGTGAAAAATTCAAACAAGGGAGAGGAAGGCCTATATGGTGTTCGAAGGAGATGGTAATCCTGCTTTTTTTATTTTAAAGGCAAATATGGGCACAAGGCCAGGTTACAATGGGTATGAAAATCCATGTAACCAACATTCTTTCTTTCCATATATATATATATATATGTATGTATGTATGTATGTATATGTAGAGAGAGAGAGAGGAAGATTCTCATACCAGGAAGTGCTTTAACAGAGAGCAGCGTATCAGCTAAATGCTGCCACCTTGTACAGAATGAGGGGCTGAGAATAGAGGGAAAGAAGCTAATCATGCAAACAGCATTTGAAGATCGCAACATGCTTCTTAGGGAATTGATGAAGGAAAGCATATCCCAATCCTGCATTAAATCGGTTGAGAAGATTCTTCCATGCAATTGCGAATGTAACTCATTCAATTAAATTTCCAACAAAAAGGAAACGTACTTGCTGAAGAGATCAAACACATTGTACTTCTAAGTTCTAATTACTTTCTAATCAACATTCCATATGTCTTAGTATCCAGATTGAACAATGTATGAAATGAAATGACATTCTTTAGCAGCCAGTTTAAAGAGCAAAAGAACAAAAGTACAGCCTTAAATTAAATGGCAACAAAGATTCCTCATGAACTTACCATGCTAGAGTATGTACATTGTGGAGAACAGAATGACTGAATAGCAACACGACCAACACGAGAAATGGCCCCATCATTTCTGGAGAATCATAAGTTTTGTCTGTCTCAGTATGTGTAATGCTGAAGAGATGCTTGAATTCGTGCAATATAAGTATTGTAAAATAAAAGCTGACATAAGACAAGGACAAAAGTAATCCATGTAGACAAGCCCATTAAGGTGTGACATAATGTCTTAAGTTTTGTGCCTTTGATTGATTCTTTTTTAGCACCATTTAAGGCCATCCAATCCATTGGTTTCTTCACAAGAGGTTTGATTGAGCCATCCTATCTATGAGCATCACTAAACAGCCGGAAGATATATGGGCAGGAAAGCATATGACATGTGTATGTGCTATGCTGACACGTTCATATGTGTAAGTATGTTGGCAGTAGTGCAGAGTCCTACATGATGATCATGGTAGCACACTATGCACTTCAATGGTTTCTGGGTACGATCTCTTCAAAAGCAGGAACACTAAAACCTTTATTAATTTAGCTTATCATGACAACCTTTCATCCAAGTAACCACTCTTTGTCCCACTGATGTGTCATGTTCTCTTCTTTAATTTGACTGAATACGTTGAATTTGTCTTACCATCTAATATTGAACATGAATGATGTTTGTACGGTCTAAAAGGGCATGAACTCTACCAACATTCAGCTATTGTGGCTGGAAGATCTTGACAGAAAATCTGACACGCTTTGCCTTAAACTTGTTGTTTTTCTCACCCTTAATGTGACTGAAAATGTCCAAACTGTTTTACCTGCACTACTGTAAGTTTGATCTAAATTGCCCAGTTAGTCATGGAATATCTCTTGCTTTCAACTAGCCCAAACATGTTCGTCTGTGTACTCTAGATGATCGGTTTCTGATGAATTGGTCCTTTCCAGCTAAGTTGGTCCCTGATGATTCCAAAATGACCAATGTACTCTAGATGTACGGGGGCATACCTCTAGTGTGTGTGTGTGTGTGAGAGAGGTGGGGGAAGGGGAAGCATTCACTCAAATACACTGTCTATCAAAAACACAAGAATCAACAAGGTTATTTACTAAAAGCAAGTTTGTACTGTCAGTTTGTGATGTTCAAGCAGATTTTTCTAACAGCATAAAAAGATGATGACTTGTAATGCACAATTAAGAATGTCTTCTGCAAGTTAGTTGAAAATGTGAACAATGTGGAACATAACTAGCAAACAGACTATGTAGATAAATCTTGCAAAAAAATTCTGCTTGACAGTGCAGTTGCAAATATAAGTACCTATTGTTTTCCTATTTATATACACGCATTGCACATTACATTTAAAGAACTTTTAGAAGAAAAAGTAAGCTATCACAAGTTCAGGATCCAACTTATTGCAGACTGAAGCTCATTCACGAGCCTATTTCCATAAAAGAGACAGGATTGTTTCAGTAGTCCACAAGCAATATCTAACAACCAAGGCCTTAGCGAAGTAGAATAATACACATTGTTATGCATGTGCATTTAATCATTAAACCCATAGTTTTACCTTGAAAATTGTGCTAAAAATTCAGAACAATATTCATGAATAGATGTCAGGCCTGAAGTATCTTGAATGCTCATACACTTCACATGTTGTCCAATAAGAAATTTCCTTTCCAAGGGCTTCCGCAAGTCAAAATCATTGCAGTATTCTTTTTGACCATCTGCAAGTCAAAGATTTGTTCAGTTATTTCATGAAAAATGCATTGGCGTACCTACACTAGAATGTATGCTTGTTCGTTAGCACAGAGGAACCTAAAGATTCTACGATGATGGACATTGCAAGTGGGGGACAAGATACATTTCATATTACCACATAGGTATTTAGATGCAATGTGCAGTGTGCACATAAGACATGCTTGTAATTAGCTCAACGAAAGGAACCACATCAATTCGCAACAGGGAAAACACTGCAACTTGAAAACAAATAACAATGCAATTCCAGTGATGGACCATTTAGATGCAGTGCAATGCATAATAGTCTCTATCAGTTAACACCGATATTATAAAGTAGTATCTCATCACATGTGACATGACAGTGCAATTTCCGAAAGGTTGATCCATATTGAACAAATCTACCAATACCAACAAAAAGATGAAGGGTCAATTCATGTAATGATGAACAAATATGTATCAAGTTTGTGCCCATAAGGGTATTGAATGTAAAATACAGTGTCCAATTCTTATGGGCTGTGACATGCCCATAAGGGTATTGAACGTAAAAAAATGTTGGTCTTAACTTAGCACCCATATGTAGTAAGTTTTGATGCTAACATTACGATGGAAGGGAACACATTATATGCTGTGTAACTGCACTTAAGAGTGGAAAGTTTGTGTGGCAATTGATTAAAGAATCCCTTCATCTTCATTCGTTTCTGGCTATAGTTTGTGAGGTGAACATTACATGCACCGCTGCAATAAGCCACCCTTATTAAGGTGACTTTGTCAACACTAAGAGTAAGTGTTATGCATAACCCAACATATTTCAGGAAAACAACATGATAAGACCAACTATGCAATTCATCCATCATATGATGCATCTGGCAGTAAAATAGTTACTGAAGACATATACAAAATTCAGTTGAATATGTGAGAATACTGGCATAAGAATAGAATAATTACTCTATCTTATTAGTGAGACATCTTTTTCTGAACAAAAAAACTTTACTACAAATCCTAGTTAGAAGGCAACATCCAGTAAACAGCAATACTTAGCATAATAATGCAGACGTTTGTGCACAACAAATTACACATTGCCTTTATATTGACCAGGAAAACATGAATAGTCAAAGACAAGGAAAAAAGGAAAGAACCAAAAACGGGAATCTTCTAGAATGCTTCACCTGTATTAATTTGTTGCTCTCCAAGATACTTCTTGTATTGCCATGCAATTCTCAAGTTCCCTTCCTGTACCAACAAAATTGAGAACCCAAACACAGAAACTGACAAAATGAAAGTGCACCCAAACAAAAAAGAATGAAATTATCTGAGATTGGAATCAGGTGTGAAACAACAGAAAGAGGGAAATGCAGTTCTACCTGTGATTCATCAGGAGCAGAACTATACTCAAGTTTACCAGGTTTTGGTACAAGAAGGCCAGGCAACGTACCCAAGAAGTCTTGAGGATTCTTCTCTGGGCTAGCATACAAGAGTGGTTGCTGATGTATTAAACTTTGAGACATAAAGTTCCTCAAAAGCAGAAGGTGGTGAGGAGCTTCATTGTCTTCCATGATCATCAACAACGATCCTAAAGGTATCCCACCACCCAATATCTTTGAACCCATTTAAGGAAGAAGTGAAGCATGTGACCTCCTTTTGACATGGGATCGCATCAAATAGCACGAATTTGGGGTAAAACCGAGTAAAAAACGGACAACAAACAAATGAGAAGGAACAAAAAGATAGGGTATGCAGCATATATCCTACTTGACCAATAAATAAAATAATGTAGAGAGGATATTGTCAAGATGGGAAATCCCAGTGGAGACTAAGAATGTGCCATTTGGTCCTGGTTTCACACCAGGGGGAGGAGGACAGATGGTGTTTGAGGGGCTCCTTGAAAAGGAGTTCTTGTTCTTTGTGGCCATCTTACTGTCTTCTTTATGAAACCCCAACAACTAGTTGATTGCTACTGCTCTTCGTTGATTCAGTGGTCAATCCTACCTATCTCACCAAAAGCTTCCTCAGTTCTGTAATTATTAAAGAATTAACTTAAGGCATGCATAGAAACAGAGTTAGCTAAAAAGAATCATTTTGTCCTGGACATGAACAAGACATTGTGCCATGTGTTCGGTATTTGACATGTGAAACAATCAGACATCAACAATTTATAAGGTGTTTGACCTCCAAAAAATGAACATATAAACCGCAATTTCTATAAGATTTTCAATAAAAATACAGATATTAGTAATAGCTTAGGAGAGTTAGCAGAATAAAAAAAGTATATAAATCACAATTTATATCAGAATATTCAAAATAATGAAGTCAAAATGGCTCTTAAATATATGAATGTTGGTAAATCTGTAGGATCATACAATATTCTTATAAAAGGATGGAAAACCCTAAGAGAGATGGATTAACTTGGCTCACAAGACTGTTTAATGAAATATGGAGAGCCCAAAAGATGCTCGAGGAATAGAGAGTGAGTATACTTATACCCAAATATAAAAACAAGGGAGGCATTTAGAATTGTGCAAATTATTGATGTATCAAGTTAACGAGTCATACCATATTATGAAATTATAGAAAAGAATTATCGAACGTAGGTTAAGACAAGTATCGAGTTCGAGTACGAGTACAACACAAAACCAATTTAGATTCGTGCCCAACTTATCTACTATTGAAGGGATTCACCTAGTGAGACATCTTATGAAATATTTTTTAGCAAAAACAAATCCTTCACATGATATTTATTGATCTAGAAATAGCTTACAATGGGGTATCAAGAAATGTTTTTTGGAAATCCTTGAAAAAGAAAGGTATCCCATTGACGTACATAAATCTTATAAGAGACATGTATGATGTGCAAAAACATGTGTGAGAACTCATGAAGAAATGATAAACTACTTTAAAGGTAATATTGGGTTACATCAAGGATCAATTTTAAGTCTATATTTATTTATATTGGTAATTCATCATTAATGAGTTAATAAAACATATTCAAGATGAAGTACTTTGGTGTATGTTATTTGCATATGACATTGTGTTAGTGGATGAGTCTAAAGAAAAAGTTAATAGGAAATCGGAACTATGGAGAAAAACATTAAAAAATAAAGGCTTCAGAGGCACACAAACATTAAGATTGACATACATTGCATCTCTCACAAGGAAAGTTTTAAACATGTAGGATCATTTTTTCAGAGTGATAGAAAAATTGATGGAGATGTTATGGATAGAATTAATACCGGTTGGCTAAAATGGAGAGGGGCATCATGTATTCTATGTGATAAGAAGATACCATTACAGTTGAAAGGTAAATATTATGGAGCAACAATTAGACATGTTATGTTTTATGGTTCTGAGTGTTGGCAGTTAATAATCAACATGTACAAAAGATGTTCGTAGCAGAAATGAAGATGTTGAGATGGATGAGGGTTCATACAAGGAAAGGCCGTATACATAGGTTATTAGAAACAAATCGAGAGTAGCATTTCATAGAAAAATAAATGATCGATAGGGTTATGTGGAAAAATCATTTAAGATGGTTTGGATATGTAGAAAGATGACCAAAAGATGCTCTCGTAAGAATATATGAAAAACTAGATTGTGAAAATATTAAAAGAGGAAGAGGGCGACTACAAAAGTGTTGAAAAGTGAAAAGAAACAATAAAGAATGATCTAGTTTATTTTGAGTTAATTGCTAGCATGGCACGTGATAGGGTTATGTGGAAACAAAAGAATTCATGTAGCTGACCCCATCTAGTTCAAGAAAAGGCTTAGTTGTTGTTGTAGTCGTTGTTGTTGTTGACCTCCAAAAAATGAACATAGAAAAATAAATGCCCGAAACCATCAGCATTTCATAGGAAACAAGCAATTTATCGATCATATGCTTCTGTCCCCAATATCCAGAACAGACATAACAATATATTCTCTCTTCAACCAATTCACCAAGTGCCCAAATCCCATGAATTTGAATTACAAGCAGAGACAGAATACAAGCAACAATAGAGTTACCGTGAAAGCAAAGAAAACTGACATTAGCTTTATCCAAACAAAACACACTACCAGTAAGAGTTTAACTTTCATCAATCACTCAAGATAAAGATAAACCTAATCATCAAATGAAATGATAGTTTCAAGTGAGTGAGATTCTTTTCTACAAAACGTGTGTTTTCGTTCACCGTATATGGTAACCGCGAGATTCTTATACAAGCGAGCAGCAAAATATCCACCTTAAATGGAAACCAATCAAACAAACGATACTCCATTCAAATTGCCCAAGAATGAATTCAGTTTATATTCAACACAGAGAGTCAGACTATAAATTATAACCAACACTCACAACCAAAGTTTATCACAGCTAATGAAATGACTGCACGACAACGATAAAGATTAATGACAAAAATCAGTAATCAGAAAGCATGTCGCATAGCTACCAAAAGCAATGGGTGGACTGGTGATCATGAAGGATAAAGACAAACAACGTCATCCACTGGCACAAGAGCAGCACTACTGCCAAAACACTACTATCGCTGCTCCAAAGCATAGATAGAAAATACGTACCTCAATTAAACAGAATCTAAAAACTAAATTTCCCCCAAGTCGGAACCCTAACAGTATCACTACCGCGAATATTTTTCAAAACCAAACCCTAATATGAAGTCATTAGAAGGCGTGGAGCAGCGAGAGAGAGAGAGGCGCTTCACCCTTTCAAATTTAACTGCAAAAATAGGGCTGCAAACGAGCCGAACGAACCGAGTAAAGTACCCTTCCTTTAAAAATGTCATTTATTAACGTTTTGTAACGAACCGAAACAAGCATACATATTCATATTTTTAGCTCATGATTCTTTCTTGTTGCAGTGGCCAAATTCACACGGGTTATCAAACCAATGGCGGACTCAAGAATTCTTTTGGGGTGAGACATATTTGTATTTCATGTATGCAAAGCATTTATAATTCTGATGGTGAATCAAGAAATTTTTTGAATTTTAGATAAGTAACGTCTCACTTTACCCTAAAGTGGGTCCACCATTGTATCGAACTCATGACCTTCACCTTATGAGTCGACTCCTAGCGAGGTGAGTTATGTGGTTGGTTGTGCATATTTAACTCACACAATGTAAAAGACCCACAAAGAAGCTGAAGATGAGTCAAACCTATGAACCATAAGCAGCTCGATTCATTCATCAGTCTTACTGTAAATAAGCTTTTAGGACCTCTCTAAATGGGTTCAGGTCAGACCCATCATGTAATTCTTTTTGGAACAATGGGGAGATCAAAGCCAGATGGCATATGATACAACACCAACTTCAGCAAGATGATCGAATGCACATAAGAAGAAGTTTGTCAAGTCCCATTAGAACTGCTCTAGAAGAGCCAAACAAGATGATCCAATTTTTGTTATATACTTGATGAAATTAGTTAAGTAACGTACGAAGAAATCTTTAAAGGATCATCCTCTCGACTAATACCCAACAGTTGTATCAACTGTGTATGTAACTTTTTGCCTAACTTCACTTCCATCTCAAAAAGAAAAAGAAGCCACATGCACACCTTGAGTATGAAACTCATGATGACCTTCAACATGTAAGTCTACTTCCCCGCACGGCGAGCTATTGCCCCCCTTGCATCTTTGTAATATTGTATCAACCTAAGCAGAAAACCCTGAGAAAGCTTAATGGGCTTATTCAATGCCTATATTGAGAATGAAGGTAGGAAGGCCTGGAAATGCTTTTATCTTTTCTGAAGCACCTTTGCATCTTTGATCTTCCCAGATTTCACCAAATTGTTTCCTTAATTTGGTAAAGAATATTTGCACGTTATTTTTTAGCTGCTAATAAAAAAATTATATGGTATTCTAGTTTCTATGCCAAGAGTCCAGTGGTTGCCAGATGGATCTTGAACAGACGTGGGATGTTTACCACACCTAAAATTTTAAGAAATAAAGTTATCATTTGAAAGTTGAAAATTATTATACATATATAATGGTAAATATTCAAACCCCATCCACACTCGTCTACTTTATCATCTTAATCATTAGATTTTTGATATAAACAATTGAAGTGATAAAACAAAAACATGTATTAAATGCAAAGTATAAAATATAGTGGTATTTTTAATTTAAATCTCTATCTTTGATAATACCAATCAAATGGTGGATTTGTTTGAGTAGATTTGAGCACAATAGGGTTTAAGCATCTTCCACTACTTATATATACATACATGCATGCGTACATACACATATAGAGAGAGAGAAAAAGAGAAAGAGATGGTGGTTTATGCTCAAACTCATTTATGCTTAAACTAATTTGGTTCTAGCCGGGTTTTGGTCCGATTCGATTCCAGTTGAACAGCCGAATTGGTTTGAAACCGGTCATGTCTACAATCATACTTATTCTATTACTTGTGTTGATTCCTAGAGATTCAGCCCCAAGCCATACTTCTTTTGTAACTTCTAAATAGATCGGCCGGCCAAGAGGATGGCATAATCGTAGAGGGCCTCAGCTGAAAGACAGGCAGTCAGGAGTTCTATTCATTTGCTTCAGCTGACACTCAGCATAGGACCTAGGCGGTCGACTGACGAGGTGAAGGTCATGAGTTCGATACTCGGGGCAAGCATCTGACCTCGGCCTCCCCATTGCACCAAGAAAAAAATGAGTATAACCAGGCTCCGACTTGTATTACCACCAGGCTTATCACTCATCTTGACCATTTTAAAGAAAAAGAACCAGAAAATCCCACAAAATATACACCCCTTTACATACCAACAGTTCTATTTGAAATTTAACACTGATCAATTTTACAAGAACGAAAGCAACAGCAACAACAATGATGATAATAACCTTTTTGTGGATGTCAGTGCTCTTCGCTATCGAATACTTGAAGATCTAGTCTGATCAAACTCTTGCTGCTCGAGATGATGGAGTGGTTCTTGCAGAAACTATTGATGCTTGGTGGTGTCATCCATCTGGCTTCATCACCCGGTAGACCCTTTCACTTTTCAAGTCGAGTCAAAGCAGTGTGCCATCATTCATGAATAATGATAAACACAGAGCATATCTTCTTTTCGAGATCACAAGGAGTTTTGAGAAAAGAGAAGGGAAAAAGCTCTTCAGCATTTTACATAGAGGGTACAGTATAACATCAGTGTGGTGTTCATACGATTACAAAAGGCTCTCATATCTAAAGAGATTTAGAGACCACATCTTTTTCTAGACAATACAAACTACTAAAGAATCTTTTCTTTCACAGTCTCACCACCAAATAGCTTAATCAGCAATTCCCCCTTTGGGAAAAGGAAAAAATCAGAAATCTTCAAGCATACATTCTCTTAACAGCAGATATACAACCTTGAACCTTCTTCTGAGACACGCTCACGTTCATCGGGTCACAGAAATTAGGTCTGAGATGATCATCATGGTAGGTAAAGCTTTTTGCCGCACATGCATCTCCATGCCTCTGGATAATACTCAGTGATTACTGCAGTTCCTGATGGCACAGCCACATGAACGGGCTTACAAGGTGAGCAACCCCCACATTTTGATGTGCATCTTGGGGGAGAAGAGCCCAGTCCACTGAGTCTTCTCCTTTCATTACTCCACAAACCACTAGTCCTCACTGTTCCTTCATTCGTCTGTAAGATTATCACCACTGTCATTGCATTGAATTATCACTCGTCTCAGATGCATCATGTCAAATCTCAGAAACTACAGAAATAGTAAATATTAGACAAGTGCTGTCACATACCATGGCGCAACAGTCATCTTTTCTTGTCACAATACTGTTGGAATCTGGATAAAATACATATATGACATGAAAATCTTCCAAAATCATAGAGAACTTTCAGATCTAATGTTCAAGAATCATTATTTTGCTCTCACCTTTGCAACAGCATTTATCAGAAGATAGCAGTGCCACGATGAACATGAAGATGGTGGTGGATAATAATAGTTGGTGCCTGGCCATTGCACTCGATCTTTTCCCTCTGATCAGGTCATGGGAAAAGGAGATAACTTACAAATGAGCGATCAGATTCACATCTCACGAGTCTTAGGACAATGAAGAGGAAGGATAAAGGATGCTCTCTTGCCATTACTTTCTGCTCATTTCTTCGTGCTCTTTTAGCAAATTTAGTTAGCAGGGCACACATACAGAGAGAGAGAGAGAGAGAGAGGGGAGGGGGAAGCAGGAACGAATAAGAACTGCAGCGTACAGTAGAGAATATGACTGTATTAGCATTCTTAATATATTTTCCGTTGAACTTTCTCTTCACACGAAACCCTAGTCAGACTAGCACTGCAGCACCAAGCTCTCTCTCTCACTAAAACCCAGAAAAGGGCTTGGTCTATAATCAACTTTTAATGATTGCAACCGTGCATCTATCGGTTTATCCAACGGTTAACGCTCATTCTTCGTAACCTAAACTGGATATTAACCTTTGATCATTACTTCGAAAAATTTACCACTACTCTTTCACATTCGAATATCTTTGATGATGTTAGAATTTGAATAATGGCTGTAAACTATGGAGAGACATGGGTTTGGGAAAGAGAACATAAGATGAGATTAGTGACGGACTCACTTTAGGGCAAGGTGAAGCATTTTGTCTGAAATTTAAAAAGTTCTTGAGTCCGTTGGTACATATAAGAAAATACGTGAATGTGAAATACAAGTTTCCCATCCAAAATATAATTGTACCTCACTCAAGAAATCGTAGGTCCACCATTGTGTGAGATACTTGATTTATGAAACTCAAAATTCAAGAGTTCTTAATAAAAATCTTGACAGAAGAATGCCGCATGAATTTAGAAGGCTATATTGCATGTCAATGAAGTTTATGTTTATTTTGCTTCTTCTTCTTCTTTTTTGGCATAATGAGAGGCCAAAGCCAGTGCATGCTCAAAGTATGGAACTCATGACCTTTAACTTGTGAATAGTCCTAGCCAGGTGAACGATTGCTTCTTATGCCATTTTATTTCTTTGCTATTTATAACTATGAGAAACCACCATTCAATCAAGAGGTTCTTTGTCTTTTAGGCAAACAACTTCCATAAAGTCTACCTTCTTGGGCAAAATAATTATGTGTATAATATCAATATTCCATATAGTGACAGATCTAAAAATTTTTGTGAGATGGAGTCATTCAACCATTTAAGATGGGGCGAAGCATGTAGAACGGCCAAAAATTCAATTTCACCTTGTAAAATTTTCATTTATTTTCAAATTTAAGGTAGGACAACTGCCCCCCTCGTCTCAATATAGATCTGCAATTGATTCCAGTGTTTACTACTTTAAAGTATGTAATCATGCATTGGTTTAGTAAAATCAAAGAAGGTTTGATTTAACTAAATCTAACTAGGTTTAATGAAGATTTTGGTGAGAGAACTTGGTTTTTGGTTTTGACAATTATCTTGGTAAAATGGGGTGGAATGGGAACATCACTGGTTTTGACAGACAATACATGCAGAGAGTGTGCAGGCTGCCCCAAAGGCATCCCTAGGCTCTTTGTCGGGCAACAAGTATTTTCAACCCCCTCTTGCGATATTTCACACACAAACATCCGTTTTCACCATTTATTCCCCCTGGTTTTCTGTAGCGCCTACCTTCAACAAGACTCTCTCTCTCTCTCTCTCTCTCTCATTCTCATCTTACCGCAAATCCGGTGACCACCATCCTTTCACTTCACCGGGACACCGCCCCTCTGTCAGCCACTGTCACAACCTCAATATTGCAGCGTAAGAAGACACCTCCATCACTCATAGAGTATATAATATATAAAGAAACAAGCATATATATATAAATATATATCTAATATATATGCGTGTCAAATCGATAGATTTTTTTATATAAAAGATAATCCGAAAAGTTTAAAGAAAAAGACTTTAGACTTTTTTTCTGTACACATACCTCGTTCTATTATACCTATTTATTTATCTATTTGAATCTTAAAAATATATCTTCCGCACCTCAATAATTGTTTGAGTATAATTTTAAATTTTTTATAAAAGTTAAAAATATATTTGTATTATACTCATACTACTTAAAAACAATAGTAAGTAATGTGAATGATCCAATCACTCGTATCTCCTTTATTTATTTATCTATCGATTGATGCCGAAAATCAAGTTGCCATTTCTCACAACAGCACTATCTAATATCTTACACTCCTTATTTGCATCAATTGGTACTCAATTTAAGGATGGCAATGGGGCAGGCTGGAAGGGATTTTACCCATCCTCCGTTGTGAACTCGAAACTTACTGTTAGACCTTGCTCTATTCTGCTTGGGATCAAACTATGTACCTACTTTGGTATAATGAGTCCGGACAATATTTTGTTTGTATCATATAATTTATATAAAACATAAAATCTATCCTATAATATCTTATATTATTAGATTAAAAGTAATTTTATATATAATTTGTCTTCTTTCCTCGTATATCTTTTTTCATAACCTTTTATTTTGTATATTGAAACTTTTTCTATTATCGTCACCAATTCACCCTAAATGCGTTTTTTGTGTACCATTCAAATCGCCATCTCAGTTGAATGATCCTCTTTCATAAATACCACATGAATGATTTAGTGCATTAAAGGGGAGTAGTCAAAAAGGGAAATTATAACCTACTCTCTCTCTCTCTCTATGGTGAAATAGAAAAAGGTGAATATATATATATATATATATATATATATA
This sequence comes from Brasenia schreberi, assembly GCA_036023115.1. NCBI lineage: Eukaryota > Viridiplantae > Streptophyta > Magnoliopsida > Nymphaeales > Cabombaceae > Brasenia > Brasenia schreberi. The sequence continues at coordinate 2,122,615 of JAYKKT010000047.1, forward strand.
TATATATATATATATTGCCTCTTTTCTTGGCATGCGCATTCATATTCATCTATTATTTTTTAATATTATGAGAATAAATTAAAAATTAAAAGATAATATTATTACACTTATATCTTTAAAATAAATAGTCAAACATAAATATAATTTCCATATATATATATACATATGAAATGATAGTTACTAGAATTGATATGATTGATAAAAAAGTAAAAGATAAAAAATATTTTTAAAATATAAAAGTACAAAAAACATCATGTAATTTTTTACTTTATCTATTTTTTAATTTATTCACTTATCTATCATATCCTACGGTCTACGTTAGCATAGATAGTGTTCATGCATGAGAGTCTAACTATTTTTTTTCTCTTTATTTATCTATCTATCTATATGTACTTTATCTAGTTCCTTTTAAGTCTTTGAATGTTTTACAATATCTTAAAAATATATTTTACTAAACTATATTATTATAATCTTTAGATATTATTTAAACATCAACATGAAGGACGCGAGCATCATGTCATCACGTTGCGAGAGAATATTAATTCATTTTGAAAGGGAAATAGGCGAACCAAGAGGGACTCTAGGAGATCAATGAGAGATCGTGTGATGGCTGGCCACAGGTTCAGTTCCTTGCGAGGCTTTGGCCTCGTATTGTGAAAGGGAAAATAGAAAAACTTTTTGTCAAAAAATACTTAAACAATATAAATCATCTTTTAGAAGGCTAAACATATAAATCAAATTTGAAGCGTAAGAGTTGCAATTGCAAGTGTTCGTGTCGAGTCCATTTGACACAGATGTAGCTGAAGGTGTCGTGTCATGAAAAAATAATGCCGACGAGAAATGATGGTTTGACTGGTGGGCCAGCCGATTTCCTCCTTATGGTGCTCGGCCCGTTCTGGTTTATGGAGAAAGCCTTCTTGCAGGTGGGCTTTTTTGTCGTAGTCCTTGCTTGTGTGGTCTAGTCGGGGCCCAAAAAACATCACGTCAACTATGCACCGAGATGGAGACGTAGCGAAGACGCAGTAGTCCGTCTACGCGTGTTCCCTTGGACCACGCTTGCTCAAATTTGGCTCACCCGTAATTCAATATGCAACTCGTTATACATAGGTACATGCTAGCACACGTGCTTTAAGCATCTATCTCTGGTTGTTGAAATTTAAATTTAAATTTAAATATAAAAGTAAATATGTACTTTTCTAGGCAAACTTTATTTACATAAGTACTATTCCTTTTAAATTTCAAACTTCAATCATTCATATTTTATGATAATAGTCGAGATTTGTTTTAATTTACCAACACATATTTTAGTATATATGATATTATATATATATATATATATATATTCCTTAATTCATCATTCAACTTGATATATATATATATGTGTGTGTGTGTGTGTGTGTGTGTTATTTTGGAGTTTTATTCTCTAAAAAAGTTAAGATCTAGGCCTTGTTTTGATCTATATCATTAGATGAAGATCATGAGTGCCCTCTATCCCTCAACACATACTTTATTAATTTCAAGATTTACGAGAAGCTTAATTCAAGTAACTTGTTGTCATGGAACTTGTTGAGTAATGTTCACTCAATCTTTTTTTATGACATTAATGTAATTTAAAAAATTTAAGAATTTTCAAAAAAAAGATAAAAGATACTGTTATTATAATCATTCATTTGAAAAGTAATGATCGCGTATGGGTAAGCAATGTTACTCGTAATCACACTCCCTCTATCTTTATATATATATATAAGTTATTGAATTCTATTTACTTTTGATTAAAGACAATGTTATTACTTCTAAAAAATAATGATTGCATATGAGTAAGAGTGTTATTGGTAATCATGAGGAGACTTTTGCTCTGTAGCAAAAATGACTACTATTCATACCCTTATTGCGGTAACTTGATTCGTCGGTGGCATATGTCTCAATTGGATGTTAAAAATGCATTCTTGAATGGGGACCTTCAGAGAAGGAGTTTATATGAAACCTCCTCTGGTGTTTCTCAGTTCTAGGTATGTTTGCAAGCTCAAAGAAAATCTTATATATCTCGAACAAGCACCTCGAGCTTGGTTTGAGAAGTTTTTGATGTAATTTGTTCCCTTGGATTTGCCTCTAGTAGTCATGATTCGGCTCTCTTTGTTAAGTGTACTCTGCGGGTAGTATCATTCTTTCTTTATATGTTGATGATATGATTATTACTTGGTGATGATATTGATGACATTCTGACTTTGAAAATAGAATTAGCCGGATGGTTTGAAATGAAGGACTTGGGTTCCTTACGTTATTTCTTGGGTATTGAAGTTGCCCAATCAAGGAATGGTATAGCTTATCTCACAAAGGAAGTATGCATTGGATATTTGAAAGGAAACGCATGTTGAATTGTAAGCCTATTGACTGATGTCCTATGGATCCAAATTATAAATTGTTACCAAATCAAGGAGAGCTCTCGATCTTGGAAAGGTAGATCGAAGAAGCTTGTTGGAAAACTTATCTACTATCTCAATATAACAAGACCTTGATATCTCTTTTTGGCTAGTGTGGTAAGTCAATTCATGCAACCTCCACACATAATGGTCATTGGGATGCTTGTTGATAAGAATTTTGAGATATATCAAGAAGGCTCCAAAGGACAAGGGATTACTTGTTGAAGATAAAGGAATACTCAAAATGTAGGATATTGTCAGATGCCGATCAAGGTGTTCTCCTATTGATAGGCGGTTCCACAGGGATATTGTGTTTTTGTTGGTGGCAATTTTGTGTCTTGGAAAAGTAAAAGCAAAATGTTGTTGCTCGATCTAGTGTAGAAGGATGAATATCGATCTATGGCTAAGCTAGCCACTTGTGAGCTAATTTGGTGAAACAACTTGCTTCAAGAATTGAAGTTTGGAGATATTGAACAAATGAAGTTATGCTCAGTGATAATCAAGCAAAATCTTCACATAGCATCAAATCCGGTATGTTTCATGAGAGAACAAAACATATCGAAATTGATTGTCACTTTGTTCAAGAGAAGGTCCTTTCTAAGGAAATTATTACCTCGAATCTTGCTAGTTCAAATGATCAACTAGCAGATATCTTTACAAAACTCCCCAGAGGGCCCTCAAGCCATTATAGGTTTGTTGCAAGCTTGGAGCCGCTTGACTTATATGCTCCGGCTTGAGGGAGAGTGTTGGATAATAGTCTATTTTGTCTTTCTTATTTCATTTAAGTATGTTTTTAAAGGTAGCTTTAAATAAGCCTCATTAATAACAGTTAGGTAAATTAATCTTTTTGTATACTGCTATTTAAAGGGTGAAAACACTATCAGGTGTAATCTTCACAAGAGAGAAAATAAGAAAGTGCAGTAGGTGACAGCATCACTCTGACTGATCATTTGATTCTCTAATTTCAGTTTATGTCAACTTATTTTATGCACAACATGTGCCTATATATACATACATACTTGTACCTATATATACATACATACATACATGTACCTACATAGACATACATACATGTACCTATATATATACATACATGTTCATATATATATATATATATACATACATACATACATGTATATACATATACATACATATATATATATATACATACATACATATATATATATATATACATACATACATATATATATATACATACATACATATATATATATATATACATACATACATATATATATATATACATACATACATATATATATATATATACATATATATATATATATATACATATACATATATATATATACATATATATATATATATATATATATATAGAGAGAGAGAGAGAGAGAGAGAGAGAGAGAGAGAGAGAGAGAGAGAGAGAGAGAGAGATTGGAATCAAAGTTACTAATGAAGAATATATAAATATGAATACATTAGTTATCTCAGTCAAACCTGAAAATTTTACTAATACATGGAGTGAGGTTTTGTTTATGGAAAATGCATATCATATCAGGATCCAATCCAGTATGCAATTATGATCCCAGAAATTTCTATGTAAAACATTTTAAAAGTATTATCTTTGTGGGTTTAATCTGGCATAGTCCTATCTTTCAAATAGGACCATGTGGGTATGTTTTTGCTCATTGTATACCTAATGGAATAATCCAACCATATAGATGTATTTGGATGGCTCATTTGTCAGGAACCAACTTGCTTGATCATCAACATGACGGGACACATCGATTGACCTATATATATACATACATGTTCATATATATATATATATATATATATATACATACATGTATATACATATACATACATATATATACATACATATACATATATATACATATATATATATACATACATATATATATATATACATACATATATATATATATATACATACATATATATATATACATACATATATATATATACATACATATATATATATATATATACATATATATATATATATATATACATATATATAGAGAGAGAGAGAGAGAGACCCATGTGGGACACATTGGAATCAAAGTTACTAATGAAGAATATATAAATATGAATACATTAGTTATCTCAGTCAAACCTAAAAATTTACTATATATATACATACATGTATATACATATACATACATATATATACATACATATACATATATATATATATATATATATATACATACATATATATATATATATACATACATATATATATATATACATACATATATATATATATACATACATATATATATATATATACATACATATATATATATATACATACATATATATATATATATACATACATATATATATATATATATATATATATATAGAGAGAGAGAGAGAGAGAGAGAGAGAGAGAGAGAGAGAGAGAGAGAGAGAGAGAGAGAGAGAGAGAGAGACCCATGTGGGACACATTGGAATCAAAGTTACTAATGAAGAATATATAAATATGAATACATTAGTTATCTCAGTCAAACCTGAAAATTTTACTAATACATGGAGTGAGGTTTTGTTTATGGAAAATGCATATCATATCAGGATCCAATCCAGTATGCAATTATGATCCAAGAAATTTCTATGTAAAACATTTTAAAAGTATTATCTTTGTGGGTTTAATCTGGCATAGTCCTATCTTTCAAATAGGACCATGTGGGTATGTTTTTGCTCATTGTATACCTAATGGAATAATCCAACCATATAGATGTATTTGGATGGCTCATTTGTCAGGAACCAACTTGCTTGATCATCAACATGACGGGACACATCGATTGTCTATATGGGTACATGGTCATATTTTTACCACAGAAAAAACAAGCCTTTTTTGCACTAAGCGGCTGTGCTGCATGGGTTCTTAAAATTTCAGTAATATATATGAATTGTGCACTACTGCTATCTAGTAAAATTTTCATGTTTCTCTGAAATGTTCATCCTAGTTGAAGTCTTGTATACATTCGAGTTTTGAAATTTGATTTATTTTTATGTTTCACACGTTTATGTGCCCATATGTTTCTGTTTCAGAGGGGAGGTCAACATTTGGAAGCCTTCTTTCCATTGATCAATTTCCTGCAAAGACTGAAAAGTTGCACATGAGAGGGCCTGGAGGGCGTGGTGAAGTTGAGGTTGCTGTTTCAGGCATTGCTGGTCAGTAAGCTGGGTTCGCTAACTTGATCATGTTGTCCATGTTTCATTCCTAGTTCTTGTTCAGCAAATAGTGTTCTTGTTAGCTCGCAGCAAATAGTGTTTGCCAGGAATGTGGTTCGATGTAAATTTTACCCCAAGCTGGAAAGAGGTATTAATGTTCAATCGACATGGTGGTTCTGTTCTGCGACCTATGTAAAAACAAAACAAGATGTCCCGATTCTTGTTGGCAATGGAATTTCTAAATCCCCTAGTTTTCATCTTCGTAGAGTTTGTGAGAAGTACAAGGAAGAATGTGAGATGGATCAAACAGGTGCACAACAGGGGCTGTTGAGAATTGACAGAGGCACGTGTCTGTTTGTCTATGCTCCATAGGTCTCCTTTGGTCCAAGTAGGAATGGTTCGTTGTATGTGATATGAATGAGATTTAGCATTGTGTCCTCTTTCTAACTATTCTTAACTTCCAAATCTAATGCTGCGTTTTAAGTTGTTCATTTTGATCTTTGGTTCAAACTTAAAATAGGAAAAACTATAAATGGATATAACTCTTCTTGAGAATGGTGAAGCTGTGGTTGAGAGTTGCCTTCTCCTCAGCTTGTTGACACTTTAATTCACAATCCCTTGGTACTATATGTAGTGAAATTTTGACTTTCTTCCTGATTTCTTGGACTAATGGTTCCTTATTTTCATACATAGATCAGAGCATGCAGGATTCTGGTCCACCATCACCAGTTCAAAACTCTAGAAAAGGTTTTGGTGTTGGAATTGGAAGCATGGTCCGCAAGGCAGAATCAGCCGCCACGGTAGCAGCCAAACATGCCTATGCTGCTGCTTCTCCTAGAAAATTGGATGATGAGATGTTGCCACTGAAGTGTTGCTTGATGTCGATCTGTTTTCCCTGGGAACACCTTGCTCATGATCTGCTCTTTAATATGGTATTCTGCAAATCTCATTTGGCTCCTTTTTGTCAGTTTCTTTGCCTCTCGTTTCCCCTATTCTGATTATCAATGCCAGTGGGGATGGTAGGTGGAAGCATCTGATGCAGATAAATCACTTAAGAAATGTCATCATATACTCATACGAGTCATGACATCTCACTTATATACAAATCATTCACTGAAACTTTCTTAGAGACCAGCCACCTTTGTTGACCACTACCAACATGGTAATGCCAGGACGAAAAGCTTTTGACTATATACAGTTGAAATTTCAAATTGTTTTGTCAAAGAATAGAAGTTTTCATAGTTCTTCCTGACTGGCCTGGTTTCTTCCTGTTTCTTCCATACACCTGAATGCTTCTATGGAAGAATTCGATGACCTCTGAACTGCAATTTGAAGAGAAGCATATTAATATGCCTTCTGCTATCTGTTTCCAGAACCAAAACCAAAATGAGGCCTTGTCCTACACTACTTGGGTTATTTGTGGATCCCTATTCGCCTTTCTGGTTAAATTTCAACTGAAACCTTGTAACATCTTTGCTATCTGAATTAGATTCCAAGTAAGGCTAGTAACCAAAATGAGGCCTTGTCCTACACTAGTTGGGTTATTCGTGGATCCCTATTCGCCATTCTGGTTAAATTTCAACTGAAAACTTGTAACATCTTTGATGTCTGAATTAGATTCCAAGTAAGGCTAGTAACCAAAATGAGGCCTTGTCCTACACTAGTTGAATTAAAATGTTCCTGCTTCATATGCAAAGCCCTGTAGAAGATAATGCTGCCGCTTTTTATCTTCTCTAACTTTCACCATTCATATTTGCTTTATTAAAAGATTACTTTGTCATTGGGAGAACGTTGCCTCCAGCAGGATACATCAGTTGTCAATATGTGAACAGTTCCAATTATGCGCTAAGAGTTTCCTTCTCACATTCCACTGGGGAAAGCTGTACGAATGCATTTGATGAACCTTCGGCCATATTTGTATAATATGAAGCTTCAATTAGTTAAGCCGATACATGGTGTACTGGATATCCTGGGATCATTATGTTGAGATAATCTTTGCTTCTTTCCAGCGCATTGTTCAAAAGTGAAGATACACGATTGTTTTACTGTACAGTAATGTCATCTTTCTGTTACTATTTTTGCTCTTCTTTTAAGTGCAGCAAAACGCCATAGTGCTCGTGTCATGCTCTGTTGCCTTGTTAAAGCTTTCCTTTTCTGTTTGAACTCGCTTTCTCATACTCAAGTACAATGTAAAATGCTATTTTACCTTGTTAGAGCTTTCCGCTTTCCTGAACATTTGATGTTGAATAGAACTGCATATATCAAACTGGATTAATTTTTTCAGTCTCTTTTATCAAATGAAAAATGTAGTCTGCATAGTACTAATTAAGTCTGATGGGTACTTATTAGAAGTTTAATCTGAACCTAGCAAGGTTGACTGGTCTCTATAAAAATGTAGTCTGCATAGTACTAATTAAGTCTGATGGGAATGTGGGACTAAACGCAATTAATTCCTAGGGGTATCATTCCTCATAGTGAGGGGTGAGTTGTAGCAGTGGTACTCTCTCTTTATATATATATATATACATGTATGTAAAATAAATAAATAAATAAGAAAAATATATAGAGATAGTTCTATATGCATGATGGTTCATTGTGTATAATAGTGTACAATTCCCCATTCAACATGTTCTATCATCGAACTATTGTCTTTCACCACCTTTCAATATTCATTCACTTTTTCACTTTTGACCATGAAGACCACTATTGGTGCTGTCAAAACTACTTAAAAACCTAAATAACTTTAAACTATTTTTGTATATAAATATTTAAGTTTATTAGGTGGTTTTGAAGATAATAGTAGTGGTTTTGACTGGTAAAAAGCGGTTTTAAAATGTTGAAGATGGAGGGCGGTGGCAATGTTGAAGCAATCAAACCATATCAAATAGAGGATTATGTATGATTATGAACCTTAAAGCATTATGCATATAAAAGTAAAAAAAACCCTTTACTAACCAAATTCTTTATCAAATATATTTTCTCAACCGAACATTAGTTGACTATATCAGCATATATCACCTTGGCGGACCCGAATGGGTTCCCATAGAAAATCTTTAGTCTTACACAATCTTAAAAATACACAACCACCATTGAACCCAATCACTAAAATCTTAGGCCTCGTCTCTCTTAAAAAAGCTGAGAGTAATAAGGTTGCTCTTATAAGGGTGGACATACACAAAGTTAATATGCGCGCAACTGTAGCACAAATTCAAACTCTTCTTTTCGGCATCATAACAAAAGATGCCATCTCCTGCCCTTAATAGAACTCTGCCATCTTCACTAAAGAAATGAAGTGGATGAAAGATCTTCACATCCATCTCCTTCAACTGAAGCTTCCATCTTCTCTCTCGACTCACAATTTCATCTGAATTACTTGCTCCCTTCACTATGGAACTTAACAGATCAAAATGGTTTTCTACTAAATTTTGCAAGCACACACTATACTGAGGAAACCATTTTGCATTCTTGGAGTTTCCTGCATTGTTAGTCCACACATTCAACCTAGTGACGCTTGTTCTGAAAAAGCACAGACCTCCTTCTGAGGATCCGAACCATTCCTCATCCCAAGACGAACAGCTCCTGGTCTTCTCCTCTTTAAGTTCTGGTGGAAGATCCATCAGCCACGATTTTTCTCTCTCCACATCAAAACAAAGGATGTGATCACGGATGCAGAGCCAAAACAAGACCCCCTGGTAGAAGACAGGGCTTGCATCAGAGATCGTATAGCAGCGATTAGTCTCTTTTGACATGCACCATGAACCTGTTTTTGACGAATAAATCTGAAACTTCAAATCATGTACCGATTCATGTGAAGCTTGCCAACTTGGAGTGAAGGATTCCACTAAAACCGCTTGATATTTGAAGCTTTTGTCGCTCAGATCGAATGGATCGAAAGCGAGACCGATACTGGTTTCAATCGAGTAGTCTGCAAATGGCTCTTGATCCATGCATGATAAATCTCTTATAGGATCTGGAAGAATGAAATAATCCATGTAGGTGGGATTCAATATCATGATTGAGCTAGAGAGGCCATCATAACTCCAGCAAAGCAAAAGTCCATTGCACGAACCAACAATTTCCGCAGCATTCTTTTGCAGAAAACCTTGGAGTTCATTAGGAATTCCTGCAGCAGATGTGTTCCACAAAAATGATGTTGAAGATTTGACGTAGATTGAGGCAAAGAACTCAGGATTTTCCCTTGGTTTGCATGAGAGCTGTGCTTGCTCAGATATAAAATGAAGATCGGAGATGATCGACTTCCATTGCTTGCAGACGGCCTTGCATTGCAACAGCTTTCTTGCTGGCAATCGAGATAGAATGTTTCGATGAATATCCTCGTTCAAAAGAGTACCTTCTCCCATCATGTGAATAGCGACCTGATCATGTGGTAGAAATACGAAATAGAGAGAGAAATCACATATGCTTTTCGTTTCTCATGGCAATTTAAAACATACCCGTTTGTGGCGAGAAAGCACCGCGTTTAATCCTTTTAAATTCAGCCAGTAAAATTATTTTGGTGTGTCCCGTGGATGCAAGAGAAAGTCATTTTTATTTCGAAATACTGTGTGTTATAAGTCAATGGTGTAATATGGCATCGCTCTCCCTGTTACGAATATCTGCTTAGAATTTTTTTTGTGATGTACTTGTATTTCACGTTTATAAAGCACTTGATTTTTTCTATGGCCGAGGATTTTTTTACATTTCGGGTGAGGCATGTGCCTCAAAGTGGGTCCACAACTGATATCACACCCAATTATTACTTTTTGAAACTAAACAAAGTAAGAAATTATAAAAATTGAAAAACTAAAGATCATGACATCGTATTAGCGTGCAATATCAATATGCAGTCACAGTGTTGTCTCCCCCGGTAGAGAACTCAACTCACAAGATGATGAAGGTTGAGAATTCTACACCCAATAAATAAGTAAAAAGTTATTCTTACAAGTGCTTAACTCTAATCAGATCATGATCTAAAGTAGCCAATCCAAAATCCATATTCATATAAAATGGAAGGACAGAGATACCATATCATTGTCGACAAGTATATCATAATAATATAGGTGAGATATCATTGAATGTTTAGTTCAATGTTATAAAGATGTAGTTGGGTTGTAGGCAGTGGTGGGGAGAGGCGACCGCCACACCCGAAATTCTGAAAATTTTCAATTATGTAATATTTTACAGCCTGCCCCATCTGAACATGAAGTCCGCTCCACCCAAAACAAGTTTTTCGATCCGCCACTGGTCGTAGGCCTCATTACTTTATACCAAAAAAAAGGTAAAAAAGGGCATGAGGACATGTTTATTAATAGTTAACAGAGAGTGACAAAACTCTAAAATGGATAACAAGAACCAGACCATTTTAGCTGGGCTCATGGACAGGTTGACCAATAGTGTCTGTGACCTAATGGTCACGCCGATCAGGGTTTCGTTCGTATTATCTAAATGTCCGTTTAGTGCGTGAAGAGTGCGATATTGAAGAACAATTAGATCTGGAGTCAGAGAAGCTAAATGAGCTGAGCTCAAGATGCTAAGTTAAATTATAAGTTTTCTAAATTTAACAAGCAAGCTTGTTTTCGAAGACTCACAGCTCGTCTTAGTATCAACCATTTGGCCCATATCGTATGAGCAAATGGGATGAGAATAAGCAGCTTTAGCTTTGCTTGGTCTCATTTACCGGCCCTGAATATCTCTACCCACTTAAATTTACAGAATTTGGCAAGATGATCTTTTCTACAGCTTCAAGATGATCAACCACGCCAGATGAACTATAAAAAAAGAACGAATGACTGCGAGAAGACGACTTACCACTAAGTTCGAGTGCGCAGCATACGCACACAGTCGTTTCCTTGGAGTCGGTCAAGTTAGTTTTCTCCACGAACCAACGGCTAACTTGCAAAGAACTGTTGCCTGACTCGTTTATGGCAGGGATAGCGTGGATTGAAGCGATCGGGCTGTCAAGAGAGAAAGAGAGATCATGGGTTCGAACCCGGAGAGCAGCTGAAAGTGGACAATACCTCTGGCCTGGCTAGCCTAGTGAGCAGCGCCTCGGCTCACTAGGCATGAGTCCGAGGCATGAATATAGCGAGCCTATTGTGCGCACCAGGCATCGAACTTGTGGCCACAGCCAACCCGGTGTCTGCTTATATACAGCCGCTCACGTCCCTTTCCTTCACCGGCCGGATTGATACATCCCATGAATGCACCTAACTCTCCCAACCAATTACGATCCCTAAGACAAATATTTGCACCATCTAATTGTTAGAGATATTTTAAATGTGCAATCTCAGTCAAGTGCTATCCTACCAACTACCATGCAATTATATATATATATATATATATATATATATATATATATATATATATATATATATATATCATGGTATATGCTAGCAACATTTTATGCTAGTAAATTCAAATAAATCTCAACAATCCAATTTGAAAGAGCTCGTTCTCAAAAAATTATGTGAGATTTGAATTCAATAAGCAAACGTTATTTTTTAATTAATTACATTTACAAAAAATCACAAGTATACTTTTTACTTTTGATTTCAAATTTAACGGTTTTCATCTTTCAAATTGAATGGTTTAATTTTTTTTGATATATTTGCATTTAATGTTGCTAGTATATACCGCGTTTCACATACACATACACACACACACACACACACACACACACACACACACACACATATATATATATATATATATATATATATATATATATATATATATATATATATATATATATATATATATATATATATAAAACATATTAAGGATGAAGTATCTTGGTGTATATTATTTACATATGACATTGTGTTAGTGGATGAGTCTAAGGAAAAAGTTAATAGAAAATAGCAACTATGAAGAAAAATATTAGAAAGTAAAGGCTTCCGACTTATTAGAATAAAAACAAAATATATGGAATGCAAATTTGATCATTTGGATAGAAATTAAAATTGACACACATTGCATCTCTCAAAAGAAAAGTTTTAAATACGTAAGGATTGATGAAAAATAGATAGAGATGTTATATATAGAATTAATACTAGTTAGTTAAAATGGAGCAGGGCATCAAGTATTCTATGTGATAAAAAGATACCATTAAAGTTGAAAGGCAAATATTGCAGAGCAATAATTAGGCATGCTATGTTTTATGGTTATGAGTGTTGTGTGGTTAATCATCAACATGTACAAAAGATGTATGTAGTATAAATGAAGATATTGATATAGATGAGTAATTACACAAGGAAATACCATTTACGTAATGAGACTATTAGAAACAAATTGAGAGTAACACCAATAGAGATTAAAATAAGAGAAAATCATTTAAATGGTTTAGACACGTAGAAAAACGACCAAAAAACATTTCTCTAAGAAGATATGAAAAACTAGATTGTGAAAATATTAAAATAGAAAGAAGATGACCACAAAAAGTATTAAAAAGAAACAATAAAGAATGATCTAGTTTATATTGAGTTAAATGATAGCATGACACGTGATAAGGATATGTGAAAACAAAGAATTCACTTAGCGACCCTATCTAGTATGAGAAAAGGCCTAGTTGTTGTTGTTGTATATATATATATATATATATATATATCATAGTTCATGCACACATCAATCCATGCTTAAACATTCTAAAGAATTACAACATATATCATAAAATTAAAATTTTAAAAGAAAAAAAATATCTTGGTACTTTTTGTAGGTGTAATAAATGTACCCAACACTATTTGCTTTTAAATTAATTTCAACATGATTAAAATTGAAAGATTAGATCATGAATTGATGTGCTCATGAACTAATTTCTCTCTCTATATAAAACATATTTGGGACAGTAAGTCCACGTAAAGATCGTGATCTTTCATCTCCCTTTGATTTTTAAACACTGATGGGCGATTCCTTTTCTACAAACGTAAGCATTGCAGTGATATTGATACTGACCTGCACGTTTCAATGATCACCTTTACAGCAGTAAAACAACCGCGCTGTTGCGAAACACTCTCCGGGTCTTATCTTCAAAGCCTATTAGAGCTTTTGACAACAGCACGCGCGGTAGTTAAAAGGAGGTTTCCCTGATCTTTCTCTTTAGAAAAGAGACGCTGGAGATTTCTTTAGCTCGATAGAGATTGGATAATTTCACATCTCCTATAGATATCTTACGATTATATTTCTCGTGAAAAATAAAGAAACGCATCGATGATATTCATGCTTAAGATCCACATAAAGATAAACTTAATGACCTCTTTTTGAATCGCTTTGCATAAACATCAACTATAAATCACAGTACCGATATTTACACACAAAAAAAGAAGAAAAGTGGTTGCATATCAATCGAGAGTTGCAGAGTAAGATATGGTGGTATTGTACCCCACACATACCCATATATATAATTGGACACACAGTCACACTTGTAAAACACCACACCCGCACACACATATATATAACATAGGCTTATTATGACACTATATATATAGTGGGTTAATAGTGTCCAGATAAAAGGAGACAGGAGTTAAAGTAGGTGATAAAACAGCAATTGCAAATAGATTAACAGAACTTTAATGCAAAACTAAAAATCAAAATCAAAACCACCCACACTAAGTGGGATGATAAAAGATCCAAACTATGCGTCTCTCTCTCTCTCTTACACACAAGCACTCACGCACGCACGCACATTTTCAGTATCCTTTCGTTATCAACGATCATCAGATAATGCCGCGATGGTTGGTTTTCCTTTACCCACTAGAGGAAGAAATATAACTGAATGCGATATAAAGAAGTATATGTGAGCGACTCACCCTAGAGTTTAGACTCCCATGGATTCCAAAAATGCCTGCAAAATATATGACGGCAATTGATGTGTTTGCTTGCTTGCAGAAAGCTTGAAACTAAAGAGATTTTCAATGGTTTAGTCAATCTATTTTTCTTCATCATCCACCTCTTTCCAAGTGTCTTCACGATAAACATAAGCACACATATTTTTAGCTAGAGCATAAAGTTAGATGTGCTGTGCTGCAGGTACTAAGGATCATCTTGGTTCACGGCATGCATGTTTGATCTCGGATCTTCTAGGATTTGGTGAGATGAGCTCGAACAGGTCTGGTTGGATCGCATATACTGATACGCAATTGAGTATATATACTATTAGCATACGTATATGCTAGAGAAGCACACAAACTCAATCACTTGGGTCATGGGTGTACAATCCTTAGTACTGAGAGGGGGAGTAGGGTGATCATGCGGCTTCCCGCCAATTGATCGCCTCTAATTTTCCCTACTCTTCCCCTTTTCTCTCTCTCTCTCTCTCTCTCTCTCTCTCTCTCTCTCTCTCTCTCTCTCTCTCTCTCTCTCTCTCTCTCTCTCTCTCTCTCTTCCGATAAGGAGTAGGAGAGTATGAGGATAGAGAAGAGATATGAGTTTTGAGAAAGAGAGAGAGAGAGAGAGAGATGAAGTCGGTTAATATCCTTCAACGTCTCTTTTTCTACTCTCATCTCTTATCTACTCCCTCTCAAGTTAAGGTGAGAAGCCGATGAATTATGAATATAGTGTGGTTTGCTGTGGTTTTTGGTGAAGTGTTTGTGTGTCGAAGGAAAGCAAAACGTTTCTTTTTGGTGGTCACTTATGTTAGGGGCTTTTGCAAGGTGGTCAATACTCGATAATCATTTTTTCTTTTGTTATCAAGTGAGATCATATAATTTTCTTTTTTGTGAGATTTTCTTTTTTTTAATTATTCTTGATCGTATACTTCTCCACGGTGCCCCCTTGTATTTCTTTAAAGAATAATGTTTTTACTTTTTTGGTAGAAAGAAAAAAATTACTTGGGTGTACCTTAGCATTTCAAGTAATTTTAGCGAGTTATTTAGGGCTTAGTTCTTGTCAAATAAAATCGATGCCCACCAAACACATAATTAGTTTTGAAATAAAGAATTGACTCTAGAAAGAGTAAAAAATATTGAGTAGTCACTCTAGCTCTCCAAATGACTCTAATGAATTATTTTATGCCTAATTCTTGTCAAATAGAACTGATGCTCTTTGAGTGTGACATTAGGGTCAATATCTACTGTTTTTTTTTATTTGGTTCTAAATTATAAGATTTGAGAGGAAAACAATATTTCGTGAGGAAAACAAGAGTTCTTGCTTAATTATTATGAAGTATAGTTGAAGCTTTTTGAGTGTTACATTGAGTAGAATATCTACCTCAAATCAAAGATATGATTTTAAATTACAACATTTAGGAAGGTAATAAGTTGACCAATAATCGAGATGCTACTTTAGCATTCCAAGGGACTTTAGCGAGTGAGTTCAAGTTTAATTATTATAAAATATAATTGAAGCTTTGTAAGTGTGGCATTGAGGAAAATTTCTACCTCTCTTCTAAGAAATAGTTCTTATTTACAAGATTTGAGAGGAAAACAAGTTGAACCAATCATCGACTACAATAAACCTGGGAGGAGAAAAAAATATTCAACAACCACTTTAGCTCTCCTAATGACACTAATGAATCATTTCAGGCTTGATTCTTGCCAAAATAGAGCTAAAGTTTTTTGAGTGTGACATTAAGGTCAATATATACCACTGTTCTAGGCTTTTTGAACAGAAAAAACACATTTATGTTTGAACAAACTTTATAAGTTTTGAAGTTTATAACAGTTATTATTTTAAGTTTGATGTGTGTGTTAAATTATAATGACGAACTGATTAAGACCACGAGAGATCGATATCATGGTGTAATCTTCTCATGACACACCTTGACGCTAGCGTTTCTGGTCATGGAAGAGGATTTGAGGGTATGAGAAAGAGATAAAGTTGAGAAATGGATCAGTAATTTAAACAAATGTCAAAGTTATGCATCACCTGCTTTGGGTTGAAATTTCGCTCAGTATTTCGAGATTTTTTAGCATATCAAGAATTTGAACCGGGCCAAAAGGACTATCTTTAAGGATAGGTGACTATCAAGAATTCGAATCGGTCTCCTGATGTGAAGGGTTGGTAAAGGAACCAAGCTGCTTGTCGTCTGGCTTGGTGTGAGTCGTATTCAGTTGATGTTTGGCTCGGTTTGAGCCGTCTTCAAAGTGTGAGAAATTGAATGGTGAACACTTTAAAAAAGAAAGACAAAATTTAAGATATTAAAGCATCAGAGCACAATGTTTTTTGGGAGTTGAACACTAACATAACAGGAAATCAAGCTGGTCAGCAATTAAGAACCGGGTTCGAGCCAAACCCACTTAGCTTGGGACACGGTTTTGTCTTTTTTACTTTGGTTTTGGTAAGAGATGATGTTAGCCATTGCATCTACATGTTTTAGCTAGTGCATATATATATATATATATATATAAAGAGAGAGAGAGAGAGAGAGAGAGAGAGAGAGAGAGAGAGAGAGAGAAATTGGTATATGAGCACACCCAACCTATTAAAGATTTTTACGCTCTATTCGTATTGATCAATAGTGGAAATTTGGATTTCAAAATAAAAAATGTCATTGTATGTTTCCTACTTCGTGTTTAGTGAACACGATGCATTAAATATTTTGTAAATTCAAATCTCTATTATTGATTATGCCAATCGAACAACGGAGATCTTTAAATGAATATAAACATAGACTATGCTCTCTTCATACATATACACATATTGTATGTATGATATATACATATACACATATATAAATATACATACATATATATTCTCCAATATAGGGTGGGAGAAATCAGCAATTTGAAGGGTTCATTGTCAGCCAATGTAAGACAAAAGAGCTCGTTCACTAAGGTGTCATCTAGGGCCCAAGTCAACCCATCTATGTCATCGCTTAAGATTATATAACCCAAAATGAGCCAAAGTCGTGGATCGCTTATTACCCATTTTTACAAGCTAAAAAGAATATAATAAATTTAAATACTCAACAAGGAGATCTATCTTTGGGCTTGTTGCTTGCAAGAGTCGAAATCTTATAAGTAGTTTATATCATGGCACCTATTTTTTATGTTATTGTTAATACTGGCTAACCTTTTCTTAAAATGTTGAATATTTATTGAGTTTTACCTCATACATGAAAATAAAACAACTAATCTCTAAGATATTTTTTTAGAAAAGAAGATAATTAAGATATCCTTGATTAGGAGGGGAGTCGTCGTCAACTTTCGGACTTAGTGCTCCTATGTAAGTCTAAGTTTGGATCTTATCGGCCCTACCATGATGAAAATCATTAATCTAAATCCTATTAGATATGACCCATTATTTAGATCACACCTGAAAATTAAACTTTTTGAAAATATTTTATGTTGAAAATTTGGGTTCACTTGGCTTGGTCAAGCTTCTCAATGGGGACTAGAGAGGCATACTGGTTCAGACCCGCTACTTGCTCGCACTAGAGAGCTGCTGAGTCGAGATTGGGTGATCCAGATCCGACCCACTTTGAAGGAGGGAAACCACTGTGCAGAAAACTTGGCCAATGTTAGCCTCCACCCAAAGGGAGGACTAAACATTTGCTCTATGGTGCCTTGCTTGATTCATCTTTTGTTATTAGCGGACAATATTGGTTTCGGGTTTCAACATCTGATGCAAGTCCTAGGTTCCGGCCCCCTCTTGTGCACCAAAAGATAAAAGGTTGTGAATCTTAAGGGTGTGTTTGATTTGCGGTGTTAGGGCCCTCTGGTATTAGAACATGCATAGATCCACATGGGCTTGTAACCACGGCTTCAAAGAGCCAAAATCCTTTGATACTAAAAATCATGGTTTTATGTTTGATTCATGAGTGGTATTAATACTTGGATTTTCATGCGAGACATGATAACAACATGAGAGAGAAGGAGCACTTGGGTTTTCAGGTGAAGCCCGGAGGTCCAATTTTTGTGGTTCATTTCTCTTTTGGTGAAGTTTTTGACTTAAAATTGGGTTTATGGAACCATAGTTTCACCCCAACAATAGGGTTTCATGTTTGATGATGTATAATGGAACTTGGGACTATGGCACCAAAAATCAAGGTCCAGTTTTCCTGGAACCTTGTACCAAACACACCCTAATTAATTCTTGAACTAGATTTGGGATTGGAAAATTTTATGCAAACCATACCCAGCTCAGTTATTGGTATTTTCTTTTGAATCTTGTGGATTTGTTCAAAAAACTAAATGGATCTAATAAGGTGTAACCAAATCATGAGCTTAGTGGGTTTGGTGCAGGTCAACTTTGCATGAAATCTGGTGTAGTACCTCTACTCATAAGCTCCACTAATGCTTATTAAGTCGAGACTAAGGATGAATTAGGGACCAAGTGGTTCACTTGTTGAAGCCACTGTCGCGATTCGTGAGTTTGGGAAGAGCTTCTATTTTGGTAGAATGGGGAGGCCGAAGTCATATGCACATCCGAGTATCGAACTCATGACCTTCAACCTTGTGAATGGCCCAGGCGAGCTATTCCTCTTTGTGCTGGAAAGAACTCTTTAATGGCACTGGATCCTCTTTGAGGTAAACTGCAGAGGGGTCATGATCATCGGCCCTTGTGTGTGCTTCCTTTCGTGGTGGAGTCAGACCTGAGGTGTTTCCGGCGGACACTATGCTGCGCTTCATCTGCCGTGCAACCACAGTGACGAAAAGAAGGAAATGGTCACCATAGGAGAAGTTACAGATTAGTAATAATTTTTTTTAGGGTTTGGTAGTTTGAAAATTCAATATCCTTTTTGCATGTGCAAATATAAATATATAAAAAAAAAATTGGAGTCTATCTACGTTGACACCGTCCACTCATTGCTTTTGGGTGATACATGTAATTTCAAAACTTTAAAAAGAGTATATAATGTACAAAAGAGTATTTTTGTTACACTCATGCTACTTAAAAGTAATGATATACGTATAATAAGGAAGATCTAATCTCTCTCTCTTTATATATATATATATATATATATATATATATATATATATATATGATAACAATTTGAGTATGAATTTGGTACTTCTTAACCCTCACCCTTCCTGTACCCGAGTAAATCAGTTGAGATAGTTCCATTACTTTGTACATGAAACCTGAAATAGTACCCACATTATTGTAAGGAAAATATAAATGTGTTTATTCTTGCATGACGGGCAGGGCGCTGCTGGTAGGGAGTTCGACTCTCTGAAGGTGTGGGTGTTAGACTTCTTCCTCCTCTTACCAACAACAACAACTACTAAACCTTTTTCCATACTAGATAGGGTCAATTACATGGATTCTTTGTTTCTATAGGGCTTGATCACGTATCATACTAACACTTAACTCAACATAAGCTAAATCATTCTTTATTATTTTTTTCAACACTTTTGTGTTCTTTTTATTTTTAAATATTTTTAGTCTAGTTTCTCATGCCTTCTTACTTAAGTTTCTTTTGGTCGTCTTTCTACATATTTATATCATCTTAAACTATTTTCTCTCATTTTGCTATTTATTGGTTTCACTCTCAATTTATTTATAATAACCTCATTATATATACAATCTTTCCTTTCATGGCCAGTCATTCATCTCAGTATTTTCATTTCTGTCACGGATATCTTTTGTATATATTGATAATTAACTACCTAACTCTCATATTGGTCGAATTTGGTGTTGTATAGCATCTACCTTTCAACTTTAACAATATTTTCTTGTTACATAAAATACCTAATACATCTCTCCATTTTAACCACCATGCATTAATTCTATGTGTAATATCTTCATCTTCCTCAATTTTTCTATCACTCTAGAAAATTGACCTTAGTTACTTAAAATTTTACTTATAAGGAATACAATGTATGCCAATCTTAATTTCTATGACGTTTGAAGTAATCAAATGACCAAACTTACATTTTATACATTCGGTCTTTGTTTTACTAAGTCAAAAGCCTTTGCTTTTTAATGTTTCTCTCCAAGTTTCAATTTCCTATTAATTTTTCCTTAAACTCATCCGCTAATACAATATCATCTACAAATAATCTTGCAACCATAAAAAAAAGAAGAAAATGTTATTATGTATTTTCTCAAATATTCTTATTGGAATGAATCTCAGTATATGATCAGGCAGCTTCTCTAAGCGTTCAATTCACCTTAAAGGTGTCTTGTCTCTCATATTGTCTTCTATATTCGTTTTCTATAGAATTTATTTTTATATTTCAGAAAAGGGTACATGGGCCTAAATGGTTTCGTCGACGTTATGATCTCGGTCTGACCACGCCGGAGGTTTCATAGTTTGGTGAGGGAAATATCAAATTTTTTAGGCAAATCCAATCTACTTGCTCGAGGGATTTAAAAACTGTTCCACCAACTTCATTGCAGCTAGACATGTCCAGTTTTAAGTAAACCGAAAAGGACAGTTCCCAGTTAACTCAAAACCTAAAAACGTAACGAAATGGACTCAAATACCTTCTGTGTGGAGATACAGTAACACACACACACACACACACACACACACACACATATATATATATATATATATATATATATATATATATATATATATTTGATAATATCTCATCAAACTACATAAGTTATTATTCATTAATAAAGTATCATTGGGTCAATGTTCTATGGTGTCTCTTTGGCATAGCATTACTTATCTTTAAGTTGGAACTTTTAGATAAACATACTTTTCATAAGTTTGTGTCCAGATGAACACGGGAGAAGTACACGTATGGAATATGGAACACAGGTAAACCACCTCGTTAGAAGTGTATGTGTGGCATAACATGTTATTAGATCTTTACATGTGCAGTTCCCGTTCCGGTTCCACTTAACCTGGAATCGTACTGTTGGTTTCGGTTTGAGTCCGAAACTGATAATCTTATTAAAAAAATTAAATTTAAATATATTTTTAAAATACTCTATCTGGATCCGATTCTGCTTTTAGAAAAGGTAAAACCTGAACTAGACCGGGTGAGTCCCAGTTTTAGCTCTGGTTTTACCGGTTTTGGGTTCAACCGGTTCCTGGCCCGATTAGGTTCCGGTTGAAATGGCAGGACAGGTTAGGAACCGGCCATGTCTAATTAGATCAACTTTCCGTATTTGGGCTCTGCACTTTGAGTAGTGCGAATTCATTTTCAAGTGGATTGATGGCCTTCAATAAGGCTACAAGATTGCTATTATTATTTTTAATTTATTCATCAATCGATTAATTTATGTACGCAAGACAATTAAATAACATAATAATTTCAAAATTAAATGGCCAAATAGAAAACTCGATGTAATATTGATGTTTTAATGAGGTATTATGCCTCATAACTTGAGAAGACTTAACTTGCAGACTAACACGAATATAAAAGATGCATAATTTTTATTTTGCAGTACATGCAGTGCACCAGCTAACAGTGTCGGTGGTGTGATCTGGGCAGGAACCTAATGCCATTGCTAAGTTTGCAAGGTAAACCATGCCCACTAACCCTTTCATTAATTCGACCTTGTCCCGATTCTTGCCGTTGGAACAAAAGAATCTAAATACTAAATGAGACCCCATTTTGAGAAACTCCCACCCAAAACTATGTTCAATCCTGTCATATGGGTGCAAATTTGGACGCAGACACAGAAAAGTTCGGAACTCATGCATGTGAGGAAACGGCATTGGCTTCGGTCTTTATGCTGTCTTCGTGTCTAAGTTGATACTTTTCCTAAGTGAGGTGTCTGTGATATAAGTTTTATTGAGTGAATTTCAAAATACTTAGTGAAGGGTTATGGTTTATTTTCATGAAGATGCTTAATTCTCAGCTATTTGAATGCCAACCAATGCAATTAGCAAGCAACGCATGACGCAATTAGCAGTCACGTCATGGCATTAAAGCCACTTTCTTAAGCAGCCATTTTGGTCATTAGTAACACCACATGAGTTACATCTTTACTAATATATATATATATATATATATATATATATATATATATATATATATATATATATATATTAGTATGATTAAATGAGATTCATCCAATTTTTCTCTCACAGTATGAGTCCTTTAATTGAATTCTTTGCTTTGCTTATTAGTCTAATACTCAATTGTGTTTGTGTAAGATGAATCAAAGATCTCCTTTGTATTTTAAAGGTGTTTATCAGAGTTCATTGCATCCGATTATTTGATATTAGTGGTAAATAAACCTAAAGGTTAGTGTTTAAGTGTTTCAAAGAATAAATATTCTTTTTCAGTGTATTAAATCTAATATTTCAAGTACCGACTACACATGAAACCGTACCATCTATAAGAGCTCAATACCAACAAGTTGAGCCTGCACCATTGCCTGGTCTATCTCAGCTACAAAAGAATTCCACTAGTACCATGGGTATTCGAGGCCTTCATAATTAGTCAGGTTCCGAAGTTTTCAAGTAAAAGGAATTGTCGAGTAAAGTCTAGATCTGCAGGATGGATTAACATAAAGCAGACTCACAATGGGGCCTGTTAGAATATATAATGACAACTTAAGGCTTAACCAAGATTCCCCAAGAAGCTAAACAACATATAAAAGGTACCATTCTGCACAAATGATCAACTTCTGCAGTGATCGAGGATTAGGTACTTCTTTGCCTTAATAATATTGCTTTAGGGCCACGGTTGGTGTCCTTGAAAGGTTAATATTAATCAGCCTAGATTAAGTTCTCATAGATTTTTCATGGACAAATATGTTCAGCAGCCAACCTACTATTTTTTGTGGGGTGGCAAAGTTCAGTTGGGTGGAATTCAGGTGAGCCTCGGACTGCCAGTATACACTTGCGGATCCCATCAGGTATCGGATGAGGCGGCCGCTACACCTCGCCCGTCAATAGCTCTGCCGCTGAATAGTTCCATACCCATATATTTAACCCATTTGGCCTTAGACTATAGAAAATGGTATGGGCTGATTGGCATCTTGTACATGTCCAGTTGGTCAGAAACTGAACATACTGAACTCTGTGTGAGGAGGTTCTTACAGAGAAAAGAACATAGAACGCTGGGCAGTGGGTTCGCCCTCTTATGGAAGGTCAGATCTTCAACACTCAGATACACATCTGGCAAGGGTTTGTCTAACTCTCAGCATTCTTAACACAAAAAGGGAGGTTCTTACAAACAGATATTCAACAATAGGAAATTAGATAAGAGATTATAGTACAGATGTTGGACTACATGAAGAAAGTTGTGGTATTCAGCTGAATGAGAAATATGAATATTGATGTGGAATGTAGGTCAATATGTGAAGCAACTGATTTGCAACGTCAATACTTGTTACACAGAGCTGAAAAATACAATGTAAAACCAATTACCTGTTCAGATCTAAAGAATTTATCGAGCTCGAACCCCATTAAGTCTGAGATTCATACTCAAACAAATACACATAAGTACAAATTTTTAGCTCCAAAATCAGATAAATATACAATCAAGGAACTTATGCCTTTGAACTAGATAATTTCATTCATGAATAAGATTGAATATCTGAACCAACATGCTACATTTACAACCATGAATTACAACCTATACCACACAGAACAAAATCAGACAAGCCTGAATCCCCCTATCTACTGATACTGTATACATATTTGATGTCGATCATGTCATCTCTTCTACTAAAACGCGAAGAACAAACACAACCAAGGAGCTTGACTAAAACTTTAAGCTCTTGCTTTTCTTATATTTTGCTCCCCAACAAATGAAATTTACACCAAACAGGACTGAAGATATAAATGCTTTTAACAAGAAGAGCTGCTATCCTTTCTATTCTGTTACAAGTTCTAATTGATGTCAGAAGGCATTAGATCGCCGAAGCATCAATTATCGACCTTCAAGTTACCTGCAGAAATCCAGTTTAAATTTCAAATAAGAGTCAAACAATTACATATTAATGCTAGATTTGAGAAAAAAAACAGTTTTTTACCATCCTTTGGTGGAATACGAATATTTGCCGGTGAAACAAAGCCCATCTGGACAACATTCTGAAGCTCGTTATCCCAAGCATTCGGCACCTGCCACATAATTTTCCCATTAAAAGATAATAGAACATAATGTAAACATTGTTAAGCTAGGGCAATCTATAAAATATTTCAGCGCACCTGCTCCATTTGGTCAAACTGAGGATTCATACTTCTCAATGTATCACCGAAGTTCTTTATGTCATGCACTGCTTCAGTTCCTGGTTCTATTGATTCTAACGGATATCCACTAACGGTATGACAAGATGGATTAACATTGGGTGCGAAACCAAGAACAGCAGAACTACGGCCTTCTGAAGAAAAAATCTGCAAGAGACAATATGAAGTGAATCATCTGAGATTATAGGACAAGACAAAAGCTACTGTAAGTCTAGGTGGAACTACGTACATTCTTCAAAACAATGTCTCCCACATTAAAGTCAGGATTTACAGTAGCCAGCTTCATGGATAGAAACTGAGATGAAGGAATGAAATAAAACGCATTAACGAAGCAGATGAATGACAGTTAATTAATAATTATAAGCAAAACAAGAAACCAATATAAACATAAATTTTGGTGTGCAATGCTGGAATGGAGTAAAACATACCTCAACCTGACATTGGAGCGACAGCACATAGTTAATTATCTCATCAAGCATGACAGCTTTGCCTGTGACCTACAGTTTTCGAGCAAAAGAACCAACGATAGTGTATCTAGAAAGCTTAACTGAAAGCTAATGAGCCTTCAAACTCATATATGCATAAAGATCGACATTTAGAAGGAAGAAATTCACTACCTTGTTGCAACCTGGAACAAGATCTTGTAGGAACCTCATTCGCTCGCTTATCTTTTCCCTTCTTACCTACATTTCAAACAGAATTTGTTGATTTTATTTCAACCACCGATAACCACTTATTTTTCAATGCGCATAGACCGAGGACGCCTTACCCTTTCAGCAAGGCTGTGGCTGTTGGTTGCTTGTCCACGCCTAGCTCTTACATGAATGTACTCTTCTTTCTGAGCCTCAGCATTTTGGTTCTGATCCTTGTTTTGTCTTACATTTAATTTAGTAGGGCTATCGCTGGCATCTTCTTCTTTCTTCATTTTCATGGAATCATTGGACAAATGAGAAGCATCCTTAGATTGGTCAGACTCATTTCTCCACCATGGACAACAAAATAAAAGATTTCGCTGGCTCCCAATCACGAAAAATTTTAGGATTTGCAGAAACCATGAGAAAATAAATCTCAAGAAAGCTAAGACCAGAAAACAAACAACCTGTGCATGATCAAAATCTTGGTTCAGGTCAGAAGCAATGCCATCAGGCATCCTCTTTCTCTTTCTAGTGTCTAATGGTGAACTAACAATCCTGCTTTCTCCGTTCTGTTCAACCTCCTGATCAGCAATACCCTGGTCGATGCCCTCGAATTCTTTGATATACACCAGAGTTCTACTGCTTGTGTTTGCTGCAGACTGATCAATGCGGATACCTTGGTTAGGACTGGATAGATGGTGATTATTGGGAGCAACTGTAGAAATTGTGGTGCTGTCCAAAAGGCTGTAGTTGCTCATATTATCAGGATATCTCCCGTTCAAAAGGCATGAAAAACTAGGCGCAGATCCAACCAAACGAACATTAGAATGATAACCAGCTAAGTTGATCCTGGGCGTCATGTTGAGCTGATACAGTTGCTCTTGATGACCATTAGAAGACATCTTTCCCCTAAAACCAGCATGTCCATTCATTGGTACCAAACAATCCCAACAAGCCGAAAACGGTTCTATCATTTCAAGAGGTGAACACGAAGCAGCCTTCAAACAAGAATCAGTGGAGCCAGCAGCGGCTATTCCAGCGCTTGCTTCGGAATGTGAAACTAAGAAACCACTGCAAATGGGGAAATTTGAAGCAGGGGGAGAGATCCCACTGCTCTGCTCAAAGCCAAACTCTCCATTACTGTTAGAACCCATGTTTCAAAACCCAAACGCAACTGACCAATATATGGCGCAAGACCACAAGCACAGAAAGACTTAAAACGTGGTGAATGCTCACAAACAAAGTTCTCTCACTCAACCAAGTAACAAATTACTTCACCAGAACTTGATACCAAACAAGAAAAGCTGTCACCAGAATAAGGGTATGAACTTAAAGCATAGTCGCAGTTTGACTGGAAAAGAAACAGCGGGTAATTTCTTGCAAGACTCAACAAGGAACAAACACACACTGCAGCTTTTATGTTTTGCAGGACACCAATTTGTGTCAAAGGTAAAGTTCCCCTATATGGCAGGAGCATCCGAGAGAGAGAGAGAGAGAGAGAGAGAGAGAGAGAGAGAGAGAGAGAGAGAGAGAGAGAGAGAGAGAGAGAGATCACTATACCAACAACCAGACATTTACTTTAACAAGCGGTAAATAAAGCTTGAACACCATCATGTAATGAAGCGCATTAAACTAAAAAGAGAGAAAGGAAAAGGTAAGGTTGAGGGGATAAAGGGACAAGGAGCAAAGGGTAGGGCATTAACTAAGAGCTCAGTAGATCAAGCTAAAAGGAAAGGCAGATTCCAGTTTTCACCCACAAGTGTATTCTGTCACTTTCAACAAGACCAACAGCTGGAATATCAACAATTACCAAAGCTTCTCTAAAAAGATAAAGAAAAAAACCAAGAAATCCCATTTCAGACAACCTACCAAAAATAGCTTGATGCCCCAAAAATAATCAGATAACAGAGCACATTTCTCCAGTTGTTCATATAGGAATTGTCAAATACAGAACCATGGCTATAGTGTTTACCATTTTGAGCCAAGAACTCTGACCGAGAGAGAGAGAGAGAGAGAGAGAGAGAGAGAGAGAGAGCAAAGGAAAGTAGAAATGAAGCCTGAACTCAGAAAGGCATTTCAGATGCCATAAAAGGATTTTCCCTTAAATTGGCGATCATGAAAAGAATAAGAAAAAGGACAGTATCGAATTCTGGTTAAAGTCCGCAGAGATGGATTAGCTTTGATGCCCTAAACTGGAAACATTTTGAGGTGAGGTAGGTAATTCAACTTTGCTCTTTTATGTATGGTTAGTCCCCAGTCATCTTAGTCTTCGGCATTAAAAAAAGGATCCAAAAGTGCAGTAAGAGAATTCTAATTGAAGAATCTTTTGGTTTGCAGAAACCTAATTTGGATATTCATGGCAGTGCTTAGCTTGGAATGGTTGTTGTTTCGATTTATGCAACTCATTGATTTCAACTTCCTATTTGAAGTGATACCCACTTCATTTCAGGCCACACAATAGACTCAATTTGAGTAAAAAAATTTCAGCACCAAGAGAAAAGTGGGCACAAGAGCTGAACTTAGGGGTTTCACGTAAAAACTCAAGTGCCTCCTTTTCTCTCATTTTATTATCTATCTTTTACAAAAACTTAAACATCATTACTTCTCGTGAATCAAACAAATCAATGTCATAAGCTTATGTTGATCTATACCTAAAGGTTTAATGGCAGAAAATTGACACCACTAATCAAACACACCCTGAATGACAGGAAATTGACACCACTCATCAAACACACCCTGAAGAATCATTTATATAAGATCTGAAAAATGACTCCAGTTAGGTTCATCTCCAACGAACGAAAGTTGTTCATTGATGTTCATCTTCTAATTTGAATAATCTGAATAAGAGTGGGCATGTTAAGCTCTGCAAGCTGGACGTTTTATGTTAGATTTGGCTTGGCTCATATGAGCTCGTTAATTAAGCGTGTGTGTATACAGAGAGAGTGGTAAATGTGCAAACCCTGTCATACTCAAATATTCCTAAAAATCTCAACCGGTTAAACATTGAGAATAATGGTTGATATTTTAAATAAAAAATAAAAGACTTATTATATTTTTGTAGGTGCATTAATTGCCCTCATACTATTTTTGCTTTAAATATTTCAACTATTCATCGAATCCATAAGATCTTGAAGTGGATTTAAGTATGAATGAGTATGCTTATAGACTATGATCTCTCTTTATATATATTAGAAACCCATGTTAACAAAACCGTCGGGTGGTCACATTATGATCTTCCAGTTCTACAAGAAAAGTGCATAAACAATAAATTTTTACTCGATTCCATACTAGGAATTGAATTTTTCGATGAAAATTACACATTAAAATTTCTGTTGGTTAACTTTAGGGTGCAACTTGTGTTCAGCTACACCACAACGAGCCAACGAGCTGAACACGAAGGAGATTTTGATTTGATGAATGAGCAGCTCATGTTGATATGCTTTACAGGGGGCAACTTGTCTGCTACTCTCTCTCTCTCTCTCTTGTTAGCAGAGATCCAAGCAGTTCATATTCAGATGCTTCACGAGATCGAGTTTCGCTTGATTGGAGTTAACTCCCTTATCCGTCATACTTTCGATCTCTGCTAACGAGGGGGGGAGAGAGAGAGAGGAGAACATGCTACTTTAATATATATATATATATATATATATATATATATATATATATATATATATATATATATATAGCATGCAGGTATAGAATAGTTCATGCACATATCAATTCATGCTTAAACTTGTTTTTAAATCTTAATCGTTTGATCAATGAAATTGACAACTGAAATTCAAATCTTATAAATAAAAAATTACGTTATAGGTATAATAAATGCATTTGATACAAGTTGTTTTTTGACTTAAAAATTATGACCATCACCTTTAAAATCCAACAATTACTGATCTTTGATAATGTTTAAGCATGTAATTTCCATTGCCACCGAGCATCAACTCCTTTTATCTCGCACTCCCTCTTCCTTTGTCCATGGGACTGAGAATCCAAATCATGTCCATCGTTTTGTACTTGTACAGTTGCTTGTGACAACTATACTGAACAGAGAATATAATAAACAACAATATTTCGTGCCTTAACCAAATTATTTGCCCCCTTCTATTTATCTTTCGTGGTTTCTTTAACCAAAGATGAATCAATCGCTTTGACAGTGACCAACACCTCCTCCCTCGCCTTTGGTGGGCCCGCGTGTTGAAGTTGACAAGTCTATTTTGGTCTTCGAGACGCTCAACGTCAAGGTCCCAAACGTTATATCAACCCTTTCATCAAAAGAATAAAAAGTCTCTTTGTGTCTGTCATGCATCAAATATACCCTCTAAGTTAGCTATCTTGGTCTCTCTCTTAAGCCTTTTCAAAAGTATGTGCTTTGTTTTGGCTTATGTTTCCTTCTCTCTTTCAAAGTTCTTAGGTCTTTTTATTATTTTTTTAAGATTTGATCAAACCGGTTTTGAGTTTGGCTTCATTCGGTTCTACCCGGTTTTTAGTTCGATTCGGTTTTACTTAATTGAAACAATGAGTTTGGTCTACTTGTATTCAACCTAATTTTTTAGCAGAGTTTCATCAGAGGTAACTTAAAATAAGTAAGAGCCTTAAAAGGAAAATTGGTTTCCATAAGTAACCTAAAAATTCAAGACTTAAAACTATATTAGTAAGGTACCCATAGGGTTAGCTCAATGATAGGGTGCCCTAGTGTCGTTATTACTGTTGGGGAGTTCGATTCTCATAGGGTACATGTGTGGGTGTGTTAAGCTTCGAACTCTTTTTGTAAAAAAAAAATTATATTAGTAAAACTTTTTTAGCAAGTTATATGTTATTAATTTTAGATTTTGAAACCTACAAGATTGATACTATAACAAGTTTAGAATTAGAGAGCCAAAGGTGATTTCGTTAACTCGTTTTACGGTTGAAATTAGTTTGGTAATTTTTTTATAAACAAAGATTACTTATTGGCCTTCTTTGTAAATAGTTTGTAGTTAATCTTAATTTGAAACAGGTAAGGGCCTGCTTGTTCCATCTTGACAATTTAAAAGAAAAGAAAGAAAAAAAAGATTATTTAATGGCGAAAGAACTGAAACGATCAAATGCTTATCCAAGAACTGAATTTGACAGAAAGACAATGGTGGATCCACAAAATTGTTCCAGGTGGGGGTGGACATCAAGTTCGGGTGAGGCGGGCTTCAAAGTTTTTTTTATATTTTCTTGAAAATTTCAATACACATAAAATTTTCAAAATTTCGGGTGACTTACCCCTTCACAATGTGGATCCGCCACTGGAGAGAGGTGCCATCAACACATAAATAACACTATGAACCAAATTTAACAAGATTTAATCTCTTAATTTAGTGCTTTTCACAAGGTCTTTTTAGAATGATGTTGATCTCTCTCTCTCTCTCTCTCTCTCTCTCTCTCTCTCTCTCTCTCTCTCTCTCTCTCTCTCTCTCTCTCTCTCTCTCTCTCTCTTGCGTAATAATTATATTTAGGCATGCTGATGGTCATAAGTTGCAGCTCCCATTAACTAAATGATTACCTTGTCCTGCTTGTGGCAATGGCTACTCATTTTAAGCACCTTGGTTTGAGGACAGTTCAGATTTTTCAACTAATTATACGATTGCTTCTGATCATCCATCCAAACTTAAGAAGGAATCCTTCTCTTAACCTTCTAAAGATCTCAAAAGCAATAAAGTTTAGTAAGGCTAATCACTCGATTAAAGAACTAAAATGAAGGCTTCATGCATGATAATCTCACTAACATGAGCAACTTGTCTCTGTGAAGAAACCTGAGTGTCCCTGAAAATACCGACATATTTTTACAAATGTAGATTGAAATATAGAGTTGGGTGGTTTGGACCTGGCCTGGATGTTCAAACCATACCTGAACTCTATGGCAGGCCCATTTTAGGGTCAAGTGAGAAATGCACCTCACGAGAAATATGAAAATTTTCTCAGTTTGTAACTGTATACACGAAAATACAAGTGTTTTATGGACATCAAATACTAGTGTCCCTCACCCAAATGAATTCCTGAGCCTGAACTGCCTGCAGAGCCGAAACAAGCGAATTGGACCATAATTGGAATTGAATGAGGACCTCCTTGGTTTGGTTATAGTTCCACATTCACAAAAACCTAGCAGGAAGCAGCAATTCCACACTTGTATCATATAGAATTGAATGTTATGGGTTGGACTCATATCATATAGTTAGTGAAGAGGTGCAAACATGTCTGACTTCATTCTACACACTTGTATAGCTGAAATGCATATGGTTTGATCAATTTTATAGTCCCACCCAGGGGCGCAAGGGTCGCAACGTCGAAGTTCGATGTCAAGTTCTTCTAAACCTCGCCGGAAGCAGTTTCTGTGTCGATAATGAAAAACAAATTTGGTCGATTTTGTCGAAGCAGAGAGGCTACAACTGCTCTATCACACCCTGGTGCAATGAGTTCCTGTAAAAGAACTAAAGGAGATTATCAAGCACAAATGATTAGTCTCTCCAACACAAGCCAATAAGCAATTTTCAGGGTCACAGGAGATATAGGAGTATGCCCTTCATTGGACTTAGCTCATGGGCCTAAAGAGCTCAGTCACGTACCTGAGCTCCCTTATATTGCATTGCAAAGTTAGGATTACACTTAAATGAACAAGAGATTAATTTTCTAATGTCGATCTTTCAACATTTAAATAAGAGATTGATCAAAATTCGAGTATGATCGCGAGTCTAAGTACATTTTCTCTCGTGATAGACTAGAAATTAACAAGGAGAATCATAGTGAAGCAACAATCTAATGAGATGGTCCACCAACGAACTCGTTGAGCTAGTTTTGCAGTTCTAGTTCTGCCCTCACCATCCACTACCAGATGTAATCCCGGGGGATCGAACTCTTGACCTTCCACTTGAAGGTTCTTCACTTAAACTACAAGGGTTTTGTGACCCTTCACCACTGATTTTCTGCCATTTAATATTAATTCGTTTTCTTTTCTGGAAGTACCATTTACATATTATTACATATCCAATCCCCTTTTCAGTGGCCCTCTTTATGGACTCACTCTTGGGACCACCCACCTTTGTGAAAGGCCCTGGGTTCCTTTTGATGAACCTTACCATTTCCTGTTTAAGTCCTTGGATAGCTTGATGGTGATTATACAATCTAGCAAGTGAAATTGAGGCCACCTACAATGCGTGCAGCCGCAATGCATCACAACCACGCATCTCCGGGTTGTCGCCCCAGCTGCACAATCCGGATACGGCTCCTTGTACCTAAACTAGATCATAAGTTAATCATTTTTGGTTTGTTGATTGGTATGCTTGGGTTTACTCCTCAGCTTGGTTGTCAAGATCCACACTTGGGTCCTTAAATCCGATCTTTGGGATCGATCTTGCATTCATGATGATCTCACTGTACAAGAATGAGAATTATTTTCTTAGATATAAGTTTTTATGAATCACATACAGCAGCAACCTGAGCATATTCATAGTACTTAATATATGTGATAGTGGTAAATGCTCAAACTCACTTTATCATTTCAACCCTTTCATCTTTCATATTATCATTAAGGTATTTAATGCATGATGCACATTATGTATTGAATACAAAGTACAAAAGCACAATGGTGCTTTTACCAAAGTTTTACAATTGATTGTGCTAATGAAACCGTAGAAATGTTTGAGTAGATTTGAGCATAGATGAGATTTGATCATTTATCACTATATATATATATATATAATATGTGCATACCAATCCATACTCGAATCTACTTAAAAATCTCTACCACCTTGAAACCTCACTTTAGCAAATTATATAGTCTTACATTGTATCGGCATTTTCACCTGTGGAGAACTGTTGAAATGAATGGCCATGGCTTTGGGAGATGCTTGTCCATCGTGCATCACAGCTGCTCTGCAAACAGCGTTAATAGAATAAGAGAAAATTTAAGTGGCCTTTCTTGGTGAAGGAATCAACAGGAAAAACAGTCAACAAATGCCAAGAGGAACACACGCACACACAGAAAAGGAAGGGGGAAAAGGCAGAAAAAGGACAACCTGTACAGGAAAAGATGGTGAAACAACACAAACGCCCACTATCAGAATGAGACTACCATGGAACTGTATATAACTGAACCAGGGAGGTCCTCAATTCAGTTCTGGTTTCAGGTCCGGTTCTTCAGGCATTCATATCCAGTTCGAACTGTTGGGCCATGTCTGAACTGGCTACCTCGGTGGTTATAATTACTAGGTGCATGGTATTGGAACTACATACTTAGACTCTCATGGGCCTGTAATCATAATTACGAAGAACCATAGTTTCATGTTTGATTTGCAAGTGGTATTGATGCTTTGGCTTTTATGTAAAGTATGGTAGCAACACTAAAGAAAGGAAGTGCTTGGATTTTCGTGCAAAGATGTTAAGTCCAATTTATGCAGCTTACTTCTTTTTAATACTGAAGTTTTTTAATCAATTTAAGTTTATGAAACTATAGTTTTACACCAACAACAATAGAACTTAAAACTGTGAGCATAAAAAATTAAATAACCTCTTAATTCACTAACTCTTGTATTTGTCAAAGTTGAATAGGCTCTATTTGGACTCGAAGTGACGATCCCGACTCGACTAGAGGTTAAGAGCAAATCAAAGTCGACCAATATTCGACTCGGTTAAGTTGATCTGAAGTTATTTACTTATGGCTGAATCAAATAAGCAAGCTTGAGCTCATGTGTGGTTTGCCAAAGCTTTTGAAATCCACTACTTGGTGTCCATAATCAAGCCTAATCTTTGGTGTTTTATGCATGTAAACATTTCAAAATTACAAAAAAGGTTCAAGTTTCATTCCACTTCACATTCAGGATACTTTTGTGGTGTCTTGTCAACCCCAGTGCAACACGACAGAGACGAACTTATCGGTTATTCTCTCTCTAGAGTATATGGAGAGAGAGGTAGTGGTAATGGAGAATGTCTTTTCATGCAAAATCTTACCGTTTGATTATCAATATGAATTGTATAGGGGTTTAAATTAAAAGTAGGGTTGTATTTTTGTATTTTATGTTTAATTTGTATAATATATTAAATGCTTTTTATTTTATAGTTTTGAGTATTTATCTCAAACATCGAATTGTAGAGAAATTTATGTAAAGTTATGTATCGAAAGACATTATGAATTTAATACTATATATATCAAATAGTAATAAATGCATAATGTCTTTTTATACATCATCCAACATTAATATTTTCACTATATGATTGGTATGATCAACAATGTAGAGGTTTGAATTAAAAGTAGTGTTTTACTTTTTTTATCTTATATTTAATATAAATGATTGTTGTTTTATTGCTTTAATAGTTCATTTGAAAGATTGAATGGTGGATATGTTTATGTAAGATTATGTATCGAAAGATTGAGACAATGGTATTGAATTTTATATATTGTCTTTCAGTATATAATTCTACATAAACATGTTCCTCGTTTGATTGCCATAATCAATAATATAAAGATTTGAATTAAAAGTAGTATTGTATTTTTATATTTTACACTTAGTGTACATGCTTTTTATTTTATCACCTTAATCGTTCATATAAAAATCAAATAGTACAAATGTTTATGTAAACTTATGCACTTAAAGATATAATGTATTTAACACTCCCTAAACATCTTCACCGTTCAATTTTCAAGACGGCTGACCCGAAATCACGGGCACTAGCCACCAACAGCTTGCTTGTACCTGACACGAACACCGTTTCGTGTCGAACAAGATAATGCCAGCGCTTTGTTTCGAGCATTTAGCAATGCGCTAATCCCACGTCACTGTCGAATTAGTTTTTTGGCCGATCTTTTCACAAAATACTACAAAACCAAAGCCGTCCGTTGGTCAAAACATATTTGAGAGAGGTCTCCCAACAACCCCCGCCTTCTGGAAACCCTGTGGTTGGCGACCGTCCTTTCAGCACAGGTTCCCTCTGTGTGTGTGTGTGTGTGTGTGTGGCGTTTGTTGAGGTCCCTGAATTTGGGACCATGGAATCTTCAGAGAATACGAAGGTTTTTGTTGGTGGTATCTCATGGGAGACTAATGAAAAAATCCTAAGAGACCACTTCAGCAAGTATGGTGATGTGGTTGACTCAGTGATCATGAAGGATAGAAACACGGGCAACACGAGGGGTTTTGGGTTTGTGCTGTTTTCTGACGCTGCTTCGGCTGACAATGCCCTTCAAGACAAGCATGTTATCTTAGGAAGAACGGTAAACTATCTTCTTTCCCTTTCCATTGTACTTTTTCTTTTGTTCATTTGAAGTGAAACCCATGTTGTTTTTGTTGCGCTTTTCCTGTTCAATCTGAATACCTCAAACACTTGTTACATTATTGCTACTAAGTTCTTCCATTTAAAGTAAAACACATCTTATTTCTTGCATTATTGACAACTAAGTTCGATATAATCTGCTTAACCCCTAACCTGGGCCTTCTCTTACTGTTTCACTTAATATTGGCGAGTTCTTTGTTTTTTGAGCCATCGTCTCTTTCCTTTTTAAATACGAAATGCTGAACCCTTGTTTTGTGTTTCCCTTTTGTCTTTCACTTGAAGAGAACTCCCTTTTCTTTGTGTTGTGTTTCAGTATTGAATCTTAGATCTGTTTTTTTCTTAATTTTAGTTTTTTGGGTGTTCTTTTGGTGCATATTACAGGTAGATGTGAAAAAGGCAATACCTAGAGGAGATCAACACCAGCATTATGGCACAAACGGAACAAAAAGCAATAAAAACAATGGTGATAACAATAACAATAGCGACTCTAGTAATGATCAGTGTAGAACAAAGAAGATTTTTGTGGGTGGGTTGCCTTCCAATTTAACAGAGGAAGAGTTCAAGGCATATTTTGAGAAGTTTGGCATGATAACGGATGTGGTCGTGATGTATGACAGTGTGACTCATAGGCCCAGGGGATTTGGTTTCATCACATTCAACTCTGAAGAGGCAGTAGATAATGTGATGCAGACTAGTTTCCACGAGTTGAATGACAAGCTAGTAGAGGTCAAGAGGGCTGTTCCAAAAGATGGTAATTTTGAGAACCATAGTAATCAGAACAGTAGGATGACTGGTGTTAGGGGAGGGTATATGTACAGTAATAACTACAGTAGTGGTGCTTATTCTTCATATGGCCCATGGTATGGGATTTTCCCAGGTTACATGCCGTCATCCCCCTTTGCAAGCTATGGAAATGGAAGGCTCGGTGTGTACCCGACACCTATCGCTGGCACATTTGGTAGTATCGGTGGTTATGGTGCAGGATATCCTCTTGGAAGTTATGGAGTGATTCCTCAACTGGCTTTAGGTTATGGAGCTGGTTTTGCTAATGGCCCAGCACCTAGAAGTGCTTGGAACGGCGGTGTTTCACCTAGGCAAAGCCTCGGTCCTTTTGCGAATCCAGTTTATCCTCATGCAAGTAGCAGATCTCCAGCTTATGTGAACAGCAACAGGTTTGCAACTGCTACCTTTCACAACCCTCATGGAGTTCCTCCGACTTCTAATGGAAAATGGAATTATTCCAGTACAGATCAAAAAGCAAATGCTCGAAGCATTGTCAGCTTAGTGACTGAGTCTGAAGCTGGAAAGGTGGACCAAAATTCTTCTAGTTCCACAGGAACAGTTTATCAAAATGAAGGAGGGTCAGATACATGATATAGGCCTTACCCTGATTCCCTTTTCTCATTTGTCCTCTATTTATGTCCCCAATTGTCGGGATTGATAAAGCCTATATAATCTATCTTTTTTCTTAATTATCTGCTTTTGTTTCTTTATTTATAACAGCTATAATCTGTTTTTCTTTTGACTGTTCTGAGGTGGAAGAGAATATCTTACATGCTTTCTTCTTTCCTTAAAGATCAGGGAATCATGTATCTACTTATCATCTCATGCTGTTATGCCCTTATGTACCTGTTATGCCCCCAAATTAATTGATGTCCCTTAAGCATCAGGGATGTAATATTTACAATCACTAAAAATGATCATCGCATGCTCTTATATACCTATTAAAGAATACTTACATAACAAGGGATATAGTTTTCATAACTAGGTGGTGAAACTAGAAGTTGGACCAGAACCTAGTCTGTTAGTGATTCGAGGTTTTTTTTGTTCTGCTGAATTTCCTAAGCAAACATCAATTAATTTGTCAATATGATTTTCAAGAACCATATGCTACAACAGAATCTAATTTGTAAAACTACTTTGATAAGATTGTTATATGTATTGATAAGTTGTTATCCTCTTGGCAGACATAATTAAAGTGTTTCGTACTCTATAAGGTTTCAGCCTTTCAGGTTCTCATCTCTTTTCCTATATCTTGTAACATTCAGTTTTCTGTTCAACTGTTGAGCATTTAGTCTTTCCTTACAGTTGAAAATCTGCAAATCTCGTTTTTGAAACTTTTTTTCGTTAATTTTGTAGCTAAACTTGCACTGCTCTCTATAGTTTTACATGGACATTCTTTGCGCTTCATTTAAGATTGTTAAGGGAAGCCAACTAAATCGACTGGCATTTATTATTAGGTGCATGAACATCACCGTGTTGGAAAATGTCAACTGGCTTAGGTCCGGATGCTAAATTTTCTTCTTTTGTAATTGTTGGTCAGTAGTGGGTCAACAATATTCAGCGTCTTAATAACCATCATGTACTTGATTGTTTAAGCAACAACAACAACAACTAAGCCTTTTCCCATACTAGACAGGGTCGGCTACATGGATTCTTTGTTTCCACAGATCCCTATCGTGTGCCATGTTAGCAGTTAACTCCCAATAAGCTAGACCATTCTTTATTGTTTCTTTCCAACACTTTTGTGGTCGTCCTCTACCTCTTTTAATACTTTCCAAATTTAGTTTTTCTAACCTTCTTACAGGTTCTTCTTTTGATCTTCTTTCTATATGTCCAAACCATCTTAAACGATGTTTTCTCATTTTATCCTCTATTGGTGCCACTCCTAATTTGTTTCTAATAACCTCATTATGTATACAGTCTTTTCTTGTATGACCACTCATCCATCTCAACATCTTCATTTCTGTCAAAGACATCTTTTGTACATGTTGATGATTAACTGCCCAACACTCAGAACCATAAAACATGGCAGGCCTAATTGCTGCTCTATAATATTTACCTTTTAATTTTAATGGTATCTTCTTATCACAAAGAATACCTGATGCTCCTCTCCATTTTAACCAACCAGCATTAATTCTATGCATAACATCTCCATCAATTCTTCCATCACTTTGAAAAATTGACCCTATTTAAAACTTTCCTTTTGGGAAATGCAATGTGTGCCAATTTTAATTTCTATGTCCTCTGAAGTAGCCAAATGATCAAATTTACATTCCATATATTCTGTCTTTGTTCTACTAAGTCGGAAGCCTTTGCTTTCTAATGTTTCTCTCCATAGTTCCAATTTTCTATTAACTTTTTCCTTAGACTCCTCCACTAATACAATGTCATCTGCAAATAACATACACCAAGGTACTTCATCTTGAATATGTTTTGTTAACTCATCCATCACCATTATAAATAAGTATGGACTTAAAGTTGATCCTTGATGTAACCCAATATTAACTTCAAAGAAGTCTGTCGTTCCTTCATGAGTCCTCACACATGTTTTTGCACCATCATATATGTCTCTTATAAGGTTAATATATGTCAATGGGATATGTCTTTTTTCCAAAGTTCTCCAAAGAACCTCCCTCAGTACCCTATCATACTTGATTGTTTAAGCATTCTGCAAATTTCATCGTTTCTTCTGTTTCTCTAAACTTATCAGAGTGCATTATGTCCTTTAATTTCTGTAGGCTTCACCTTGTTTTATGTTTCTTCTAATTCATCGGCATGTAGTCTCTCTCTCTCTCTCTCTCTCTCTCTCTCTCTCTCTCTCTCTCTCTCTCTCTCTCTCTCTCTCTCTCTCTCTCCATATGATTGACCATGATTTTCGCAAAATAACTTTGAAGCTCTGAAATATTCGATTGCACAAGCATGCGTGTGTGTGTGTGTGTGTCCGTTTTTTTTCCTTCTCTTGTTATTTATGAAAGCAGCTAGTTTTGCACTGTAATATCATGATATGGGGGTTTAGATGTTATGAATCTGTTGTGAATCATTCTCTTACCCTCCTCCCTCAAAAGTGTGCACCATTAGTTGGACCTAATTCTGCAGTAAAAGTTGGCTGTGCTGCATTATTTCTCTTCGTTTATCTTGTTATTGAATTGCTTAATTCTTAAGATTAATTTAATGGTTTGCATTGTTGATACAAAAAGCTGATGATAAGCAGCAGATTCTTCACACTTTTTCCTTGTGGCTGATTACTCATTTTAATACATAAGTACATAATTTGTGGATTTCTTTACAGCTGAACATATTGGAACTTCTAAGTTGGGTCTTTTAGCTTCCGATAGACTTGTATATCAAATTCTTGTGTTGGTTGTAATCCAAGTCTTACCATATATGTGGCTTGTACCACAGATTTTTCCTGAAAAGAAAGACTTATACCATAGATTTATCCCCTTTGGTTGCGAAGTGTAATCATAAAGATTGTTTGTCAGATTTGATTAAGTTGGTTGATAGAACCAAATAGGTGGGAAATCAATAGAAGCAGGCTGATCTGGAGTGGTTATATGTAGCATATGGGCCTGGATATGGGTTCCAAACACAAATGTTAACCCAACCAGATGGTAGAAAAAACGGAAATCCCTCAACAATGATGGTTTCAATGAGAAAGCCGTAGCAAGGATTTCCCCTTTCGTTTGAGCCCTTTCACTCTTATAAATAGAGAGCAATGGAGGATAGTTTGTGGCTATTGATAACGGCGAGAGAAATGACAATCTCCAGCAACCTTTTAAGGTGAAAATCCCTTTTGTTTTTTGTTTATTTTCCTGGAAGCCGGTGGGTGTTGGCTGTGGATTGGAAGGCCGAACCAAGACCAGTCGTTTGATGTCATCCTCAGCCAATGTGGTCATTAGGATCGCCGTATTTAATGGGGTTTCTGGCATATCACTGGATTTTTCAAGGGATTTTCCGGCGACCCTGAGGACTTCTCACGACTATTCAAATGGGGAACGACAGCTAGGAGTCTTGTGGGCTGTTTGGCACCATTGCCAACCCCTACCATGGCAAAAAATGGTTGGAATCGCCACCCAAACTGGTGGCTACTTCACGGTTTCTGCCGACTTGGCAAGACTGAGTTGTTGGGCCAAGTCGTATCGTTGAGGCTGGTTTGCCCGTCGAGATAGGCCAAGGTGGGATAGGTAGATCGGCTCTGGATATGGGGTTTCTCAAGTATCAAACATCGAGGTAGGACACATTTTCACAGCAAAATTTATACTTTGAAATATGATTCCATCATCAGTTGGAGAAACATTAATCTTCTTAAGAAAACCTGTCTTACCATTGAACTAACTAATTTGGCTACTTCTTTTTGTTACAAGTGGAAGACGAAGCCTCACACACACTCATACACCCTCTGGGAGTCAAACTTCACACCAACAGCAGCGGCGCTAGAGCACCCTGCCGTTGAACTAATGCTCGCGGTGCTGCAACTATGGAAATTGTGCTGCTCGGAAAATCAGTCATGAAAAAAACTTTAGTGTTTTATTTTGGTAGTCACCTTTTCTTGCACACAACACACACATGTATGTGTTATTGGTTGGTGGGTTCTCATTCTTCAAACCACAACCTTCAAATTTTGAACTAAAGAGTCCAATATTTTTGCAACCAGAACCAAATCAAGCCGCAAAGGAGAAAATGGAACTAGGAGTTTGGATTGATTTGGTCGGTCTTGGTCAGTTCATTGAACACATCTAATTGCAGAAATGTTTTCCTAACATATGTAAGTATATGTGTATTGCTTGCTTATTATTACATATAAATACTAATACAAAGCTACCCAAGCTTAAATTCAACTGGCCTTGTATAGGTTAATGCACTGAGTGAACCAACCAAAATAAATAAAATCTTAAAGGTATATTTGATTGATGGTGTCACGTTATTGTATCTAGAACCGTAAGCTTAGACTCACATGTTTATTTTTATTAAAAACAAAATAACACAAGAGAAAAGTAAGTGCTTAGGTTTTTGTGGAAAGGATGTGAGTAGTTAATATAGCTCAAATATTTCTTCTTCTTCGATGTCAACATTTTTTATTCAAATTAAGCTTATGAAATAATATTTAATACAAGGATTGATAGTTGATAGTATGTTTGATGGACAAGAGAATTTGAAACTGAGAACACCCACAATCGAAGCGTAGTACCTAAAATGTCGTATCGAACACACTCAAAAGGACAAAAGAGTTATCCTGATCCCACTAAGCAACCTCATCGTGTCCGTCCACTAGGGGATCCAACGGCATGGATGTAAAGCATAACCTGTTGGAGATACGCTGACTGACTCACAACAATTTGCGCGTCCCGGTTGACAGCGTACGAGAGGGAAGAAAACTTGTTCATAGCATAGAGTCTGCCGAATAGGTGACATTTATTATTTTGTTCCTAGCGAATTTACATTTAAGATTTTTTACAATGGAGTAACAAACTTTTTGAACAGATGTGCCTACTTTACAAGTCGAACATTGTGATGTGAGTTTATTTAAAGTTTTATACATGCATGCGCACGCACACACAATATATATATAGAGAGAGAGAGACAGAGAGAATTGTATTATATCCACCACTCCAAAAAAAAGGAAATACATGAGTAACACGGTCCGCTTTATATATATATATTAAAATTCATTTTGTTGTGTCATGTATTGATCAATAATAAATTGTACATTAATCATGTAAATGTTAATGTATATATATATATATATATATATATATATATATATATATATATATATATATATATATATATGTGTGTGTGTGTGTGTGTGTGTGTATAACAAAGAGAATTGTATTATATCCATCACCCCCAGAAAAGGAAATACATGAGTAACACGGTCCGCCTTATATATATATATATTAAAATTGATTTTGTTGTGTCATGTATTGATCAATAATAAATTGTACATTAATCATGTAAATGTTAGTGATAGATAGAAGAATACCCATTATATTCTTTCAATGAAAGATTTCATAGAAGAGTTGCATTTAAGGGTTAACAGACACTCCTTTTAGATATTTGTTAAACATGTTTTCGCGATTCCTTTCTTTTATTATTAGAATTTATCTTATTAGTACTAATATTTGTATCTTCTATATTTGGAGTTAGAGGTTTTTTTCATGGAGTGATTGGATTATACTCAATATTAATGCTTTTCACTTGTGCCTATTCATTATTTTTCAGTGAATGTAATAACATTATCTTTTTTATAAAATACTCTTATAACTATTTAAATAATATTTGTGTCTATGATGTAATGATTTAGTCCTTACTCAACACCAATCATGCTGAATTTCTCATTATGTATGGTTTCATTGATTCAACCACCAAACATCACTTTTTATCACCATCCATTACCCATCTTTTAACAAACTGCCCCCACTACCAAAACCACAAGAATATAGTCCTTACTCAATACTCAATCATGTTCAATCCCTCGCTTTGCATGGTTTCATCAATTCAATTATCGGCTACTATTTTTCATTACCTTCTACTACTGCTTAACTACTTAAAATTATCATCTACTTATGGGTTTTTATATGGTTTTGATGATGACAATAATGATTTTGACTAATAGAAAGCATATTTGAGCA
Source organism: Brasenia schreberi (assembly GCA_036023115.1). Taxonomy (NCBI): domain Eukaryota; kingdom Viridiplantae; phylum Streptophyta; class Magnoliopsida; order Nymphaeales; family Cabombaceae; genus Brasenia; species Brasenia schreberi. Next base: position 2,165,600 of record JAYKKT010000047.1, read on the forward strand.
ATAAAGGAGTAACAGAAGGTAGTAACCGGTGGTTGAATAGGTAAAACTATGTAAATTGAGAGACCGAACATGATTGAGTATTGAGTATGCTTCCATGGGCTGTCCTTTCAGCAAGATCCTAAACAGTGGGAGTTGGATTCGGGTTGGATTTTATGCATGCTCTTGGGCAGACAGGGATCCGATGCAGCTTTTCTTTCAGTACCCAGAATAACAACATTCCCTCCCTTTGAGGTCTTGGGACTTCCATTTCATAAACGATACATTAAAATCGCTTGATATTTTGCGAGCAAGTCATGTTCAGCTCATTTACCAGTCCTACTTTAAGATGACATTAGCTATGTCAAAGAGCACCTTAATCTATTTCAACGCTGTACCTTCTTATATATTGGGGTGGCAATTTTAGACAAGACACAGAAACCCGGCATGAAGATGAAAGAGTGACAGGCAATGGATTTCGGCGATTTTCGGTGGATGTATTTTTGGCATGAACACGAAATGACACAACATGAATAAAGACTAAGGTATGAAAATACTGGCAATTTCAAACACCATATGAAGAAATCGATTCTCGTGTCTACCCAAAGTGACGAAAACTCTATTGTTTTCCTATCGACCTGTTTTTGACAGTGGTCGACGACCGAACCAATTAGCCACCTACTTAAATATTTTCTTTAATAGAAGTTCACCATTTAAAGTCTGGGCATTTTGTGTACATTGGATGTGTCTACCTTTCATGACTGATTATAGGGTTACGGAACAAAGCTGGACCCAGATCCATGCAATCAAGGCCCTGCTGATCCATAAATTTTGGAATCCCCAACCCTTGGGACTCGGGGCATCTAGATCCACATGCACCATATGTATGAGCCATCATGAACCTGACCAAGCATATTTTACCCGACATTTGACTAAAGATGACTCTATATCATCCGAGCCGGCTAGGTTTTTCAGTATAGACATGGCCAGTTCTGGGTCCAAACAGCCACCGGTTCTTGGAACCATAAGTGAAATGGCCCAGGGCCGGTTCCAGTTATGTTATGGAGTGGTTCTGGTTTGAGTATAGAATCACTTGAAAGTGGTAAATAATATTTAAAAATTAAATATTAAATAAATACTGTCAGTCTTGGGTTTTGGGTCGATTTAGTTTCATGAAAGGTGAAACCCAAACCGAATTAGGTGGTCCTGGATTCTGGCTCAATTGGTTCTTGGCCCGGTTCGGTTTCGGTTGAAACTGTGAAGCCGGTTTGAAACCGGACATGAAGATCCAGCCCAGAACCAATTGGTGTCACTGCTACTCAAAGGCCTCGGTCGCTTGGTGCATTCAGAAACATTGATCTGACAAGCGGTCTTCATTGAACTCATCCTGGAAAAAGGAAATCGATTCACACCTTCAAAGTTGATGTGGTGGTGGTGGGGAATAAAGAGGAGCTAGCCAGAAGCAGTAGCAGTGTTTACATTATTACATGCATTCCCCATGAAAAGGAATAAGAAAATAATATTAAAAAATATAAAAGAGGCAAAAAAGCCACTGTCCATGGATCTGGGGCCCCATAGGCCATCATTCCTGGAATATTTCTAGTTGGGATCTCAGATCCCACATCCCCAATCTTTGTCTGCAGGGAGTTTTGACTGGACAAAGATTATCTCCTCACCCAATTTAAAGTGAACCAGCAAATCTAATGATGATCTACGAAGCAAGTCTTATTAGCTTTGTGTTTTGTATATTAGTTAAGAATAGTATTGCCCTAAGATTGATGTTTCTGTTGGACTTGATACTAATTGGCTTATATGATTTAGTGAACTTCATTCATTGTGACACGATACAGCATATAAGCTGAAATAATAATGAATTTCTTTAAAACCTTGGGTTGCAGAGAGTACAAAACAGCAGGTGTAAATTTATAACTGCCAAAACAAATTTATTAAGTTTAATTTGCTTTATTGAGTTAGAATATTATCCTAAGATTGGTTTTCTTGACTTGGTTGGTTGTATTTAATAACTGTAATTTGCTTTTTGAGTTAGATCATTTATTATGAAGCTGAAAATATGATTCAATAGATCCTTGAGTTGCAGGGTGTACAGAAGCAGTACTGCCATGAAGTGACTTGTGTTGTCATCTCTGTCAATCTATCCATTGCGATCGCCTCTAAAAATGCGGCTGCTCTCTGTAACTGGCTTCCCCAGCTTCCCTTGCTCTTCCTTACTGTGTAAAATGGGAGGAGGAAGATACAGAGCTCCTTTCATGGCAGCTCCAGTACTTGTGAACGGTGAAGACCAACGAAGCAAACCATATTTTCGGGTCTGTTTTGTGTTTAAAGGTTATTGCAGACAGTTAGAAGAGTTATTACAAGTTGCTTTCCTTTGCTGTGCTTTTCCGAAAAGTTCAGAAAGAGGAAAGCTAAATCTATGGTCGTTCTCATGTCACAGATCCCTATGGAATTCAAGAAATGATGAGAACTTATCTTTTTTGCTTGGTTTAAAGGGTGTGTTGTCTTCCTTTTACAGAGATAACGCAGAGAAAGACTCATGAAGTGTGCTGCCTAAACCATAGAAAGCAAAAGAAATAAAGGAAAGGATAAAAGGAAAGAAGGGAGAACAATATGGTGTAGTTTTTGAAACTGTTAATGATTGAAGAGGAGGGGATAAGAAGATGAAGTCACTAAACAACTGGTTAGGATTTTCACAGTCGCCTCATATTGCATTGGGTGCCACCTCTCCAACCCATCAACAAGAGCAAGCGCAAGAGATTCAGACTGCTCTTTTACTATACTCAAATATTGATAGGCATTGTGCTGAAGCAGAAAATGAAGACCCTTTGTCTCACTTGACAGCAATGCCACTAAAATCTGATGGCTCTCTGTACATCACTGATGCTTGCAACAGCTCACAAACAGAAGGTTGTGTTCACTCTAGTCACTTTGTGTTTTACCTCTTATGCCATGTGTGGGAACACTCCATGCTTATCATGCATTTGTTTGATAATGGTCAGGAGTTCTGATGCCTGCTTTTTCATCTCCTAAACTAGAAGATTTCTTGGGTGGTGCAGCCATGGAAGTCAATCAGTATGCGCTTGAAAACGGGGCCATTACACATAGTTTTGATCGCATGTGTTACCAACAAAGCCCCGCATTAAGCAACATCTGCCCCTCACTTGGTCCCCAATCCTATAGAAACTTTGATTTGCAGCAATACCCATCTTTCCAACTATGCCAACAAGATCGCATTTGCTCCCAAGCTATAGGAAATGAGGTTCTGCAGTCATTTTTTGGTGATGAGTCCAGATCGAATCATCTAGCAGACTCTGGCCTTGATCTTCCTGCCATAGCAGATGGTGATAGTATCTCAATTGTCGATCCTTGGATGAGAAGTTACTGTCACGAAATGGGAAACAAAATGAATGGCTTGTATGGTGAGACTCATAGTATTGGAGCTGTTGTCTATGGGGATTCGAAGTCCTTGAGTCTCTCGACGAATTCCGGTTCACATACTAGCTGTGTTACAACTCAACAGCAGATATCTTCAACTGGAGTTGACCCAATTGCTGTAGAATCAAGGAAGAAGGTAGGTGGGAAACTTGTGCATAGGAAGTCCATCGACACCTTTGGGCAGAGAACATCTCAGTATAGAGGAGTTACAAGGTTAGTCTAACAAACTATCTGTGTTTAAAATTACTCATAAATCGCTTTTTCTTTGTCCCTTTGTTACTGATATTGGTGATATAATCATGTCATTTTTATGTTTATCAGGCATAGATGGACTGGTAGATATGAAGCTCATCTACGGGATAGTAGTTGTAAGAAAGAAGGACAAACCAGGAAAGGCAGACAAGGTTTGTTTGCATTAGTCATTGTGTGTGGTTTACTGTGCCTTTCCTTTTGATGGTCCTATTCCAAGCCACAACCAAAACTAGACCTTTTCTCCACACTAAGTGGAGCAGTCTGCATGGTTATTTTAATCAACATCAGCTTGATTTTGTATAGGTATCAGCAATTAACTTTCAAAAAACAAGATCATGTTCTATTCTTTCCTTTTAATACTTTATAGTCATTCTCTCCCGCCATCTAATTTCTCCCATCTACTCATTAAAGTTCCATATGGCCACCTATTTGAATGTTTCAACCAGCTTAAGCATCATCTCTTTTCTATTCTCTCTCATTTTATATTTTTTTATTGTCACACCAACTTCTCATGGCCATGTGAACGTGTAAGTTGTTTAGGGTATCTGCTTGACTGTTTTACTTTTGTCTTTGATATGCTCTTGCGTGTGGAAATACAATATGGGCAACATCAATGCAGTCTATTTAGGTAAAGATTTACTTCAGTTTGAAAGTCAAGTTCAAACAACTTTAATCCACCCTTTTCTTCTCCACTTGTCAAAGTTCCCGATTTTGTATATTGTAGGTGGCTACGATGTGGAAGGGAAAGCAGCTAGAGCTTATGACTTAGCCGCACTCAAGTATTGGGGACCCGCCACTCATATCAATTTTCCTGTAATTGACAACCATCTTAGACTTTAAGTTCCCTTTTGCATGATTTTGGATCAATATATTAAGTTATTATCTTCTGCTGTCAATATTATTATATCTTGGCAGTTGAGCAATTATGAGGAAGAACTTGAAGAGATGAGAAACATGAGCAGACAAGAGTGTGTTGCTCACTTGAGAAGGTTTGCCATAAGTGACCCCCCCTTTCTTTTTTTGAAGGTTCTTTTTATTATAGGGAAGCTGAGGTTAGAGAGAGACCCCTACCACATGCACACTCGAGTATTGAACTCCTGACCTTTTGCAAGAGAACCAACCGCGAATCTTTGGCGCTATCTTTTGAAGTTTCACATATTATGTTCTACTGTCTCTAGGAAAAGCAGTGGGTTTTCAAGAGGCGCATCCATCTACAGAGGTGTAACAAGGTGGGCTTCATATGTTCCTCATGATCAGCATTTCCTAAAAGCAAACTTATCTCTTTCCAGTTTTGGCTTCTTCTTGCGTCTAAAGGAAAGGGTTTCTCCTAATCCAGGCATCATCAGCATGGAAGGTGGCAAACTAGGATTGGTAGAGTAGCTGGGAACAAGGACCTTTATCTTGGGACCTTTAGTAAGTTCTTTTTCGGTACTGTGCAGATATCTTCATAAATGGCCTCCTTTTGTAAGATATTAGGGCTTACCATACCATACTGTAAGATACAGGGGCTCATCCCTATATATAGATATATGCATACATATTATATCATTGAACCTTTGTAATACAGGTTGTTCATTGATACTTAACAACGCTCATCTCTTCCACAAGTGGATTAAATGCTTCTTTTGTTCCTCAAAATTTTTCTACCTGAGTACATGTTATGGTAAATATAGGATCCATGCATCTAAATCAGGTTTTAAAGGAGTTGAGCTATGATCTATAACTTGTTCTTTACATGACTCCTATTGTACCATCTTGGTTTACAACTATAAGGCAAAAGGACCAACAAATTGTGCTCTTCATGCTCTCAGGTACGCAGGAAGAAGCCGCGGAAGCATATGACGTTGCTGCAATCAAATTCAGAGGGACAAGTGCAGTGACCAACTTTGACATAGCATGGTATGATGTGGAGAGGATCATGGCTAGCAGCACTCTGTTGCCTGGGGAGATGGCCAAGCGGAATAGAGCTCATAAATCTGGCAGGGAAGTTGCCGATGATCAACAAAGCAACATGATCAAGAACACTATCTGGCGAGATGATGCAAGCTCCAATGAATGGAAAATGGTTCTTTACCAGTCCTCAAATCAAACTCCTATTTCAGTTGAGCAAGTCAGTCAGAAAACTGCAGATGTTGCTGATTACAGACACCTATCAGCATCATCTGCACCATGTGGCATGGCCGTTGGCACCGATTCGCTGAACCAGATGAGTCGAGTCAAAGAGGCCAGGAAATTAACGACAAACTTATCTAATGCGACTAGCGCTGACAGCTGCAGCTCAGAGAACAGAGGAGAAGGGAATCTAAATAAATTCGACATGTCTCTGTCTCTATCAAGGACACAATATACAGAATCAAATCAGACTGTTCACTCTTCCCCTATGAGTGTTTGTGTGCCTCCAGTTCAGCTTAGTTCTAAGATCCCCAAGGCTCAGATACCTTGTTTTGCATCATCGGCTGATACGTAAGAGGCCAATTGGGAATTTAGACAATTTGATGGCTTACCAACAATGTTAGAAGTATGGAGAAAAAAATTTCCATGACGAATCATACTTCAACAAAAGGCTGCAAGTGAGATCATCGAAACACACCTTGTTGAGACTCTCATTGCATAGTCTTTAAAACTCCACATCAAGATCATTCCTTCAAAACCATGTGAAATAGGATGACAAACAGAAGCTGGCTAATGCGTTCCGGTTCCACGCAGAGGGCTTTGAGTCGTTTAGCCATGAAGGCACACGTGAGCAGAAAAATACTCTCGTTTGGGATGGATTTTTCGTTCCATGTCACTGTACTTTATGGGGGTTATTTTAGCCATTCAATTGTGTTTCCCCATTCGGTCCATATCTTTAGCTCATGCATGAGTTTGCAAATCGTTTACTGATATGATAGTATGTGTTACCAGGGAGAGTTACCAACAGCAGTTAAAGATGATACATAATCAAACTAAAAATGAAAGAACCGCCTATGTGATTTTTGTCATTTTTACATTTTGCTACAATATCACATTAGGTTCCACATTGCATCCGGTGATCTGAGAGATCATGGCACGATGACGCGTAATTCAGGTACTAACATGTCACTGAGAAGCCACGTTGAAAACTATATATATATATATATATATATGAAATCCAAAATTACGCTTCATTGACCCCTCTTCGCTGTTACCAGGCAATTGGGGTGCCCTTTGGCAATTGCGCGCAAGTAGTCGGTAGATTAGATCGATGCTTTCTTTTTTAATTGATTTCACTCAAAGTGTTTCCATATCTGAAACATACTCGGAACGAGTTGATAATGTAGTGCCAACAAGCTCTATCAGAAACTGGCAATACACATAACCAACGGGAACACATCTTACAAAGTAGGGTCATGCTACACTGCCACCATCATTCTTGCATGCGGATCACATCTGCTTCTGTAGAGCAAGCTGAGAGAGATGAGTTGGACCTGTTTGTTATCATTAGTCATCAAAGCCGAAAACAAGCGTGAGCAGGTATTGACTCTGAGCTAAACAAGCGAAAAACAAATTGCCTGGTTCAAGTAAAGAAATATCTTTCTCGCACAAGAGAAACCTCTGAACATAAGTATGTTCATTTATGCAAGATAATAATTTCTTTAAAAAGGTGGTCAAGTGTTCTCGATCTCTTGAAAAACCAACCGGAAGATTACGAGAAATTAAGAGGGAGCAGAGACACTATCGCAGTGATCAGTGGACAAGCATGGTGCTATGATGCACAACCATATAGGACCAGCAGCATGAAGCCCATGATAAGGTTGACCTTATTTACATCTTCTCAAAGAAAAATTGTTCAACTGTTAAGAGCAAATAAGTCACGAGATCAATGACCATGCTCATAAACAACTCCTGGCGGTTAACAAGTACTGGACCTTCTGTGTGCTCAACTTTGCATGATAGCAAACTTGCCATTAACCATAACGCAATTTATTCCAAGTCATGGGACCAACTATCCGACTTTTACTGTATTTTTTAATGAATGGCCAAGGAAAAGCTGCTTCTAAGATCTTAAATAAAATCAAGCAGCAAGCTAGTTCCTTAGTCTTTTTGCCTCTTGTTGGCTACATTTGTCCATCACAAAATTTTACGATATGATTGAACCATTGAAGACCTTGCAACATTAAGCATTTTAGAGTTGTTACAATTGACTAACAAATACACAGGCGTTTGGAATCCCAAAATGTACACAAGGAACCCTATGATGAGCGAAAGGGATCCTGTAGATGTTAAAAAATTTGGAAGAAACACAGGAAAAGATATGCAGAAAGCTAGCAGACATTTAAAACAAGGACTGGAGACGTCTTCCAGGAGAAAAGATTTAACATATGAGGTCCAAAAAGACATGGATAGGCCATGACCCAGTAAAGACTTATTGTCTGCATAAAAATTTCCACCATGTCTCTAAGAAAGATAATTTCCCGTATAGATCTTCACGTAATTAAGACTAAACATGAGAGCGCTTAATTTCACTTCTGTGAAACATTCTTCAAGAAATATCTCCAATGATATAACGGCCCTGATGATTGCAAGATAGCTTTACTAACTGATATCTAAAATAGATTCAAGAGCAAGATTTATCATAGAAACTAAATGTGTTAGTAGATCAACAAGCTGCCTTCTATTGGAAAAGAAATAAGAGCATCTAAAACTTGGAGTTACACAAAGCTTTCAAAATTTTACATATGGGACCCCCATAATAAATGGCAAAACCTTGATCCAGTGTACCTCCGAGCTACTAGATAATTTGCACCATTTAGATCTAAGAACCTAATAGTAAACATAGGGTATTTGGATCACTCATCCCCCAAAAGGAAAGTTTTAAATACCTAGAGTCAATTTTTCAGAGTGATAGAAGAATTGATGGAGATGTTATGCATAGAATTAATGCTGGTCGGTTAAAATGAAGAGGAGCATCAAGTATTCTTTGTGATAAGAAGATATCATTAAAGTTAAAAGGTAAATATTATAGAGCAGCAATTAGACCTGCCATGTTTTATGGTTCTAGTGTTGGGCAGTTAATTACCAATATGTACAAAAGATGTTTGTGACAGAAATAAAAATGTTGAGATGGATGAGTGGTCATACAAGAAAAGACCGTATACATAATGAGGTTATTAGAAATAAAAAAAGCATCGAAAACTTAAACAACATGAAGGTTTAATACTTAAACAGTGTGATCAGCGGACCGTAGTTCTACTAAATTCCCTTAGCACTGTGTTTATCAAACGAGAAAACTCTAGTCAATAAAAGTGAAAGTAAAGTTAAGTCCAGTGTCTGAATTGATCAACTGTGATGCAAGTTCTATCACCAACAACCGTTTTACTTGAATAGGTAAACGCTAAGAGCAATATTTAGGTTGATAAATAAAGTAGCTTTTAAATTAAAAGGAAACATATTAGAAGGAAAACAAGAAAACTTACCTATAACTAACAAATATAACACGGATTCACATTATAACCTGGGAAGCCAAAGTATATATATACCCAGACCCACAAGATACTGGATGAATGCATAAAAGCTAAGAAAGGGTGGAGTGGGTATACCATAATATTTGCCATGACAGAACAGGGGTAAAGAACACAAAGTAACGGCCATATTTAAAAGAATGGATGGAACAAAGACAGAACCCACACAAACATTTATATAAGGATTTGCGAATCTTGAAAGCACTTGAGACACAAATAAAGAACATCAGAAATAAAACATAGATACTACCCCACACGATCAACATATGGCCTAAAACGTGAATCTGGTCCTCCCTGATTTTGCCTGTCTGCTGCTCCACAGTTTCCTGTGTAACTAGAGGAACTCCCATCCAACTTATCACCTTCAGTCTGAGGTGCTGAATCCACATCTCCATTGCTGACAGTTGCACTTTTTGAACCTTTACCAGCATGATCCCATTTTCCATTGGAACCAGCAACTCCACGAGTGTCACGAAAACCAGCATTTGTGCTCACAAACCGGCTACCATTCACATAACCAGGAGACCCACTGCTTGTGTAAGGATAAATTGGATTTCCAAAATGTCCGGGGCTTTGCCTAGAAGAAACAATTCCAGCACCATTCCAAGGGCTTCTAGGTGGTCCGACCGAGCGCCCGTTAGCAAACCCGGCTGCATAACCAGCAGCTTGCTGTGGAATCCCTCCGTAACCTCCAATAGGATATACCCCACCATAGCCACCACTGCGACCAAAATCACTGCCAACAGGTAGTGGATACATACCAATCCTCCCATTCCCATAGCCTGCAAATGCTGGCGACAGCACATAACCTGGGTAGAACCCATACCTTGGGCCATATGAAGAATACAAAACACCAGCATAGTTATTACTGTACATATATCCTCCTCTAGCACTCGAGATTCTGGCATTGCTATTATTCTGATTCCCTAAGTTACCATCTTTTGGAACAGCCCTCTTGACCTCCACCAGCTTCTCATTCAATTCATGGAAACTCTTCTGCATTACATTATCGACTGCATCCTCCCTGTTGAAAGTGATGAAACCAAACCCTCGGGGCCTATGGGTCACACTGTCATACATTACGACCGCATCAGTTGTCTTACCAAACTTCTCAAAATATGCCTGGAACTCTTCCTCTGTCAAATTCGAAGGCAACCCACCAACAAAAATCTTCTTTGTTCTTAGCTGAGCACCATTAGAACCGTTATGGCCACTATTATTGTTATTATTGCTGCTGCTACCATTGTTGCTGTTGTTGTTATTGCTACTTGCTTTGACCGTGCCATTATGCTGATGTTCTCTAGGTACAGCCCTTTTCACATCCACCTATATCATATACCCAACGAAAAGAATGAATAGGACTTTGCAATAGCTAAAGCAACACCAAAGCTAAATATGGGGAAAAAAGGATTTGGTAGTCTTTAAATGGAAGACGCACAGAAACCAAATCAGAGGTCGAGTTGCTTATTACCAGGAAAATATGGGTTCACTTCAAAAAACGAAGATCCCTCTATTGTGCAATGAAATAAGAAGAGAAGCCCCAATCTAGGGTTTGAGTTGCTGATAATGAACCGAAAAAAAATATGGCATGCACAAGAAAGATAGAACTAAATTGTCTTCGATGAAACAACAATGGCAGACAAACCATCATAAATGTGAAGTTATTCACATTCAACAAGTATAGAGCAACAAAAAACTTGGGTTTTACTTCAATAACAAAAAGGGAAAGGAAGAAACGAGAGAGAGGGGAGGTACCGTTCTTCCAGAGATAACATGCTTGTCTCGAAGGGCTTTATCGGCAGAAGAGGGATCAGAGAAGAGCACAAACCCAAAACCCCTAGTACCACCCGTGTTCCTATCCCTCATGATCACAGACTCAAACACATCACCATACTTGTTGAAGTGGTCTCTTAGGGTTTCTTCGTTAGTCTCCCATGAGATACCACCAACGAAAATCTTCGCAGGCTCTGAAGACTCCATCCTCCCAAAACCAGGCACACCAGCAAACCCTAGTGGGTACCAATGAGATGGGGATTGCACAGAGAGAGCGAGAAAGGGAGGGAGGCGTTAAACCCCAGAGAAACCCTTTGACTCAAATGAGGGCGGCGAGGGTAACGAGTTTTAGAGAGAGAAGGGCGTGCGGGATAGTGGGAGCATGATAGGTTTCCGTGTTATCGTATTAAATACTCTCTTAAACCTAAGAGAGTCAAAATCTAATACATAGTAAACAAGTTAAACTGTTGTCTTAATAATAGTTCGAGTCGTAACTCCTGGTTGGGGGTGTTTTTTGTTCGACTTGGTTTGGTTCTAACCTCAACCTCGAACCAAACCACTAGTTTTGATTCTCAACTTTTAAAGAGTCGAACTGAACCACACTATAGCCAGAATCGAATCGTCGGTTTTAGTTTGGTTTGATTCTGAACCAAAGTTCTACTGATTTAAAGATTTTGCTAAATATAATGTATTTTGTCATGAGATTATTTGGATGTACGATCACATTTTATGTGTATGAGGTTATAAACTCATATATATTCATATTTTATATATTTTATATGTATATGAGGTTACAAAACTGTTATAAGTTTATAAAGCTTATATATAAGTTTTATAACCTCATATTCTTATAAAGTGTGTATATATATATAATGGTTCAATTTGGTTGGCTCTCATGGTTCGATTTCAATAACCATACATCTACAACCGAACCAGTTTTGGTGGTTCCATGAACACCCCTATTCCTGGTACCATTTTAATTATAGTTCTTGATTGGATGGGATTAATAAATTAATATATATTGGAAAAGCTTTTTTTATTTCTTAAAAGGAAATATTGTCATTAATATGCACCTTTATGATCAATAATCTAGTTTTAAGGTCTTGGCTCTTCTCTTTTTAATAATCATAATTTATGTTATTAATATCATGCTAAAATCTAAAAATTATCCTAATACTCTTAATGTCTAGAAATCTCTATATTCTCTTTTTCTTTGCAGTTTCTCTCTTAGCGTGGACCGTTTTATACATTTTTTGGTGACCCATGACTTAGAAGCTCAATACAATATATGATGTTGAACCATCCACCATCTCATAGTGCTTCAAATTTGATCAAAAAAGAAAAGAAGAAAAAGAAGAAAAATAATAGAGAAAGAGAAAAGGAACAAATTTGAAGAGGTTTTAAACGATTTGATTGGGTATTTCATTTATTTTTTATAGTTTATTTGATGTATTGATTTCATTTTCATCTAGAATTAAAAACAAAAAAAATGATATCTTCTTGACGAGAGAGACATGGTTGAGACAGATCTCCCTCATTGTGGAGTACATGTGTCATGTCTCTACTTTGAGAAGACCTTGTTTTCTTCTTTTTTTCTTATGTTTCTTGATTTTTTTTCTTTTTTTCTTGATTTTTATTATTGTTGTTCCTTTTTTGTTATTGTTTTCATTTTTCTTATTATTGATTCTTTTTTTTCTTCTTTGTAGTTTTTTCTTTTTCTTCGACAAGATTAGTAAGAATATTTAGCAAAAAAAGCAACAATCCTCAATCCTGGTCTACGAGTGATGGCATCCGTCCTCCCCAAATTGGTAGGGCTCTGATTTAATGTGCGTTATAGATCAAGGATATTGGATGCAGGTTAGCTACTGACAACTGCTTTGAATCTAGATTCTATTTTTATAGATTTGGATTTTTTATCCAATCCATTGCTAATTTGTCTACTGACTTGGCGTTAGCCACGTCATTTTAACGTTATTTTGGCTAACAACAGAAAGCATAGGGTAACAAACAAAACATTTAAAACCATACGAGCCCAAAATACAAGAGTTACAAGTTAATTTTATGAAGTTTTCCTTATACTAGCACTCTTAAGTGCTAACAAATTCAAATAAATCTCAATTATCTATTTTTAGTGACAAATGGTTGAGATTTGAATGTATAAAATAAAAAGTATATGTATAATTTTTGTAGAAACACCTTATTCACATGACACTATTGTTTATATATACACTTTTATGTGCTATCACCCATAGGTGCTAGCAAATCTAGACAAATCTCAACAATCTATCTTTGATGATGATGATTAAGATTTAAATATTTAAATATATAAAACAATAAGTACATGTTTACTTTTTGCATATCAACTTTATTCACATGACACTTTTGTTTTTAAAATTTTAAATCTCAATCTTCCATCACCGTCATGATTGAGATTTGTTTGAATTTCTAGTACCTAAAGGTGTTAGCATATACAAGTCTCTCTCTCTCTCTATACTTAGTTGCCATTGATCACACTTTATATTAGCATTCAAACTAGATCATTTTGAAATTAAGAAACCCACCAATATAACACAAGACCCAGAGGCAAAATTAATACTAGCGGCCCTAATATGAAGGCACATGATCATGGGTATCCTTGACAATGATCTTTCATGATCCATCGGTTTGGTTCCATTTTAGTTTGGCAAGTAAAAATAGATGTCCTGATCAGAGATAACAAGGAGAAAGGAGGAACGTTAATCACCAATATTGATTTGATCACATGATACTCCATGACAGAAGTCGTCGGCTGTGGCCTTTTTTATTTTTTGTTATGAGAAGAGGCTGAAGACCGAAACATGCACCCTTCGGGAGTCGAACTTCCTACCAGTAGCAAAGATGCTAGAGCACTCTGCCGTTGAGCTAACGCTCTAAGGAAGATATAAAACCTCTAAGTGGGAGAGCGAGAGATGCATGAATAAGAAGGGTCTGTACAATCATTTCACGCGCTTGCACTCTTGCCACTTTTTTGCTTTTTAATCAAGAGCGTCATTGAGAAATTTAAAAGTGTTTAAAAAATTTAAAAAGAAAAGGCAACTATATTAGATTCTATCCTTAAGATTTACAAAAGAGGGAGGGGTGAATACCGTGAGGTTTACATAACCAATTACTCATATATATATATATATATATATATATATATATATATATATATATATATATATAGAGAGAGAGAGAGAGAGAGAGAGAGAGAGAGAGAGAGAGAGAGAGATTAAGCCTAACTCATACCAATTGTTACTTTTTTAGAGCAAGAGTATAATAATATTATCTTCTTACTTAATTTTTAAAATCCAATCTCTCTCTCTCTATATATATATAGAGAGAGAGAGATTGAATTTTTGAACATTTCAGAGGTGAGCAAGATCAGATATATATATATATATATATATATATATATATATATATATATATGAAAACCATATACTCTTTAACATGTTCACTCAGTGTTTTTGAGTGTCATAAGTGTAATTTAAAATTTTAAAAGATTTTAAAAAAATATTGAAAGTACCACTATTATACTCATACCATCAGAAAAAAGGGCAATGTTAGTGGTGGGTTGGATCCAACCACACTAAATAAACACACACACACACACACACACACATATATATATATATATAATGAGTTAATTTGCATTTGTGTGCTAAATGCATAATATCTTTAAGACATAAAAATACTTAAATATCTCAAAGAGTACTTTTAGTTTGCATTTCATGCATATAATGTGTTAATTGTGACGTACAAAGAATACTTTAATTCAAATCTTAATCGTTGATCTTAAATATTAACATATACACAGAATAAGGGAGGTAGTGATAAATGTTAGGTATATGACTTCATGTTTAAACATCTTTACCGTTAATCTTTAACATTAATGATGGAATTTGAATATATATATATATATATATATATATATATATATATATATATATATATATATATATATATATATATAGAGAGAGAGAGAGAGAGAGAGAGAGAGAGAGAGAGAGAGAGAGAGAGAGAGACGTGCATATGTGTGCATGCACACAGAACCCTTGAAAGCCTACGTTGCGCATTGACCTTCACCCAAAAAAGCAACCCATGAGCATTGATCTCTACGTTCAATCAATATCGAAAGTCAAAAACTCAATACTTTACAGAAAACTTGCGTAAAAGGATCGATCTTGTTTCAATACAAGCTAAAATATCGTCTTAGGACCAGAATGGGACTTGCCTGAACAGTGAAGCACGATTAGAAGAACACCGAAGTCGGAAGAAAAGGGGTGGCGTTTTTGTGTTTTGGGTCATTCTACTTTTGGGTCACAAACAGGTTTACTCGAACACAACCTGATAGTTTACAGGTCACTTGTGGTCGACATGGAACGTTAAGGACTTCCGAAAAGTTACGTTCACGTTAGGCTCTCATGTTGTGTCTTGAATTGACAACAGTTCCGTGCTTTAGACCATGTTTATCTCATATCATTTCGTGTTAGTGGCAAGTGGAACTGAACATTACCTATTTCTTTCCTTGTCACTTTTTGATGCAGGTCCGTGTCAGGTTTCATTTCGTGTCTCGAATTTCCATCCTTAATGAAAGTTTCTCCCCTTCGCTCTTCTCTATCACGTATGCTACTTATGGAGCGATTCTCCCTCCAAACTATAAATTCAACAAAAATAACCATTGGAATTTAAAAGTCAGAAAGAAATAGGCGTATTTCTTTTATCTGATAAATATCACAATATAAAATAATATCGTCTCTTCAAATAAAGTTGACTATATTTGCAGCACAATCACCTAGAACACCCAGACAAACCCTTGTTTGGTGGGATCGTTGGGTCAATCAATGGGTTCACTGCCAATGCAGAATTTGGTCCAGTGCCAACCATGCGTTTGAAGCATAATATGCCGTATATGTTCAAGAAAAGGCTTACATCCGGCTCTGTTTGGCTCTTGAAGGCTCATCAAACGATATTTTTAAAAGTATATATATATATATATATATGTGTGTGTGTGTGTGTGTGTGTGTGTGTGTGTTGTTGGGAACCACTCAACTCAAATAGCATGTACTGGTGAAGTGTGGGGCATGATAGACGTCGACTTCTGCTCTTGTAAGGTTTGGCAAAAGCTCAAACCATTGTAGGTTTTGGGAATTCAACAGGAATATCCTAATTGTATGTTGTCCAGAATAGCAAAAAGATTTGTATGGATCTCAATGGGTGCAGACCCAACTTGAGAAACCATAAATGAAGCGGAATAGATCTTAAGAGAAGATAAGATAGTCTTATTGAAGAACTAGAACTAATACAAAGTATTACTATTTAAAATAAAGAAAAATCCTAAAGCCTACACTTAAAATCAAGACTAAAGTTAAAGTTGAAAAAGAAATGTAAATTTCTGGGTATGTGTGTATCCGTCTCTCTCTCTCTCTCCCTCTCTCTCTCTCTCTCTCTCTCTCTATATATATATATATATATATATATATATATATATATATATATATATAGGATGATAGAGATGATTGGAGGAGAATCTCTTATCTCCAACTTTAATGTCCTTATCGTCCACTTTCATTGTTTCCAACTTTAATGCTCTTATAGTTCACTTTTATTGTCACTGATCATAGAAATATTCACATGTATATAATTTTTCAAGTTCTTCGTGTTCTTTCTTGGATAAAGGTTTGCCCAACCCCGCTTCCATAAAAAAAAGAAGAAGAAAAGGGTCCGTTAAACGAGATAAGAGGACGATTCTCCACATTTTGCTGATTACTCTTTCACAAACAAACACACAAGTGGAGGCTATATTTCTCCTTAGAAAGCGTGAGTAGAATGAATTATTCTCTTCCTACTCCTCTTATTTTTATAATACTTCATTTTGGTCATAATCGAGCCACCTTCCCTTATAAAAACCAAACTGCCCTTGCTCATTCTCATCTGAAAAGATCGAAGAGGAAAACAATGAGCTTGTTTCACAGCCAAGCCACCAAGAAGGAAGACAAGAGTAGCAAGGTCTACTCGCTGAGGCGGGTGCCGTTTTCATGGGAAGAGGAGCCGGGAATATCAAAGAAGTTTATTCTAAGGTGCCCTACAGAATCAGAAAGTGCAGCACAGAGTCCTAAACTGAAGCTCCCTCCACCCCCTCCTTGTGCCCTTCAACCAAAGAACTCAATGAAGCGTAATGGAAGTAACAAGAGTATGGTGTGCTATGAAGACCCTTTCTTGGCTGCCCTAATGGAGTGCACAAAGAGTGCTGCAGGACACCAGGACACCAAGAAGAAAGAGTGCCCTCCAAGGAGAAAACTGGTTGACCTTTCGTGCAAGCAGTCTTGTGATGTTAGAGAAGACACCATGCTGAGATTTCGATCGGACGAAGATCGTTCTTAATTTTGGTCCTTCGAAGGACAGAGTTTCTACTGTGAGGTCCTCCTTGAAGAGTCAGCAGAGGGAGAAGGTTAGAAGTTAAGCTGTTGGTTTCTGCTCTTACCCTTCTCTGTCTAACTTACAGTGAAGATTATATTGTTCATTGGACTCTAGGACAATGTAATGTTGGTTTGAATGTAAATTTAGATGAAAATTTTAAGTTGGTGTGCTTTTCACAGATATGAATTTGTTTTAAGTTGGTGTGATAATATGTAATAAAAAAAAGCACGAAAAGCAATAGCTCACCAAAAAGAAAAAGTTTATGTGATTTTCACTGAAAGGTATGATCCAGTTTCGAGTATGGAATGGTTCTATTTTTGTAACTCGAATAGTTATTTCTTTTCCGTTCAGTTTAGTGCATATGAATCTTAATGAGTTCATCTTTCTTTCTTAAAGAAGGAAAAGAGTTGGATATCATTTTCCATACGCTCGGGCCTTTACCTCAAAAAAAGTAACAGTACATATGGATCTCTTTGATCAAGTCATCGTGATGCTTATGTTATTTAATTTCAGTTTCTCTTGATCATAGTATGATAGTTGTTACCAAAAGTGACAACGCAATTCGAATAGCAACTCGAGGAATCTGTTGGAATGGAATCTGTTGTGGGACGTGAAATGTGATTCTTGTTCTAAGGAGATCAAGGATAATGCTTTAGGCCATGAGAGTGGATTTTTTAAAAGTTCGACTGTGCGTATCGTGATTACCGTCGGAATCACATGTACGAACACAATGAAGCACTCAAATTGCTCTCATACATGTTGAAACCGCTAAGCTAAATATATTCTTAAGAAAAGCAAAGAAAAAAGTAATGCAAAAAGAAAGAAAGAAGTGAGTTGTGATTGATGTCTTCTAATGATCATTACAGTTATTATTTATAAACCTCTTATCCAAGAGGCAAAGCATGTGTTCATTTTTACAGACACGTCTTTATTTTCTTTATTACTTCTATTTTTACGGTGCAATGTCAGGCATAGCATACCGACTGTTCTTCCACTGCTTCTCATCCTGTTTACATGGTGGGCTTCATCCATCCTACTAAGTTTTCGGAACCCTTGGAGGATTCACCACACATCTCTTCTTCCTTACGGCTCTGAGGGTCTGCTACATACTTTCAATTTTCGACATTAACAATAGTCTTAATGAGTCTCTTTATTCTTGTTTTTCCTTTCAATCCCTTCTTCGTGTGACAGTCGAAATTGGCGAAGTTCCTTAAGTGAGATGGCTGTCATGGA
Source organism: Brasenia schreberi (assembly GCA_036023115.1). Classification (NCBI taxonomy): domain Eukaryota; kingdom Viridiplantae; phylum Streptophyta; class Magnoliopsida; order Nymphaeales; family Cabombaceae; genus Brasenia; species Brasenia schreberi. Next base: position 2,184,205 of record JAYKKT010000047.1, read on the forward strand.
GAGTATGATTTCTGCTGATACATGCCATTTTTTTAATAAATTGAAAAAAACACGCCCACACAACAACTCGGATGGGAATACACATTTAGCTAAAGGCTCAAAACGTTTCTATTGAGTCATAAATATTGTAGAAAATTTTGGTTTTTTTCAGGTGGAAAAAAGTTTTTCATTTTACTTAGAATGAGTAAGAGTTTAATCTATAATGAAAATAATAAAAATCTGGTCTAAATTTAGCAAGTAAATTAACATTTTCATTGAGTATATAATACTATAGATTTGCTTTGGAACGTGATAGCTATTAAAAGAGAATTTCTCGTACCCAGAGCGTTAGCTCAATGACAGGATGCTAACGGTTCGACTCCCGGAAGGTGCATGTGTGGCTTCGGCCTCCTCTTGTAAAAAAATTCTCACAAACCACAAAAAAATAAACTAAAAGCTTTCTAGGCATGCACTATTCATATACTCTAAACACAGTGAGCCTTCCTAAAAAATTACCTAGATAGACGTTCGGAACATGAAGAACCAAACTGGATCCGAAACCGACTAAAATCATAATTGGTGCAAAATTAATCATGAAGTAGAGACCGCCCGGTTCGGTTCCGATTCTTCCTTCGGAATGAATGGTCCAAACTACCGGTTTCATGACTTTTTATTTTCTAAATATTAATTTTTTAATTTTTAATGGTTTTTTCTCTCCGGACAGTTTAACTGCTTAAAAACCTTCTAACCGGTTCCAGTTCCGGTCTTATTAAAAATAAAATCAAAACCGAATTGGATGGTCTCCGGTTCTAGATCCGATTTCACCAGTTCCAATTTCAGTCGGTTCTTGGACCTATTCGATTCCGACTGGAACCGCAAGACCAGTTAGAAGCCAGTCATGTCTAGCTGTAGGTATTGCAATGGAGCGGGTTGGAGAACCGATCCAATACCCAAACCTTGAACTTGTTGCCCATACTCGCCTTGCTACCTTGAGGAATGGGTGCAGGCCGAGTCTTTTGTTCCTATGTTTAACTGGTGGGTATGTGCGCCCCTTATCCTAATTTTAAATCCAATAATATTTTTAAAATTTTAAGTATCTTTGATTAAAATCCACTAATTATTAGTTGTTGCAAAGATATGATATGTTTTGGAAGCACACAAAATCAAAAAACACGGTTTGCTGAAAAAAAAAACACTGAGAGAACAAGAAGAAAGAACACAAGGAGGTTTACTTGGTTGAGCAAGAGACGCCAGTTCCGGGGTGGTTCCAGTTTGAGTCTGAACCCGCGAAGAACCAGTATTTTTATTAAAAATCTAAAAAAATATAGAAAAATTGAAAAGAAACCGAAAGTGGCATTTTGAAACTACCGGTTCCGATTTTATAAAAAGTGAAAGTGAAACTGAACTGGGTGATTACCGGTTCCAGTTTCAGGTTCAGCCATTTCCCGACTCATTTCAGTTATGGTTGAAACCACCATACCCATTAAGGTGTGTTTGATTCAGGGTACCATGTGGGTCGGATCATCATTTTAGGAACTATGGGTACATGATGAATCAAACGAAGAACTCATGAGGCCCATGAAATTGTAGTTCCGTGAGCCTATTTTGGCTTAAAAAATGTGGCCCATGTCAAGGGGAAGTTGGTACCACTTTCACTCTATTTTCCCCTCCTACCTACTACGTGTTTCCCCCTCCTCCTCTCTCTCTCTCTCTCTCTCTCTCTCTCTCTCTCCCTCCCTCTCCGATGGATATGCTCGATTGAGGCAAGCGATCGCCTGAGCTCTCTCTCTCTCTCTCATATTGATTCATCGTCGTTTATTGGAAACAAGAGTTCTTCCGTCTTTCTTGTCGGATCATGTCTCTCTCTCTCTCTCTCTCTCTCTCTCTCTCTCTCTCTCTCTCTCTCTCTCTCTCTCTCTCTCTCTCTCTCTCTCTCTCTCTGTATCTGAGTGTGAGGGTTTCTATTGTTTCCAATGAAGGGGATGTTGACGCCTACAACAGTTTGATTGTTCGATACAGATAAAGCGGCAGAGTTGAAGATGGTCACCAACTATTTGATAAAATCCCTATGGAAGAGATGAACGGGGAGGCTATGAGTACATCCGAAGATTTGAGAGGAATGTGGTTTCTTGGAATACCATAATCATGTGTTATATCAAAGATGGAAACTTGCTTGCTGCTCGGCAACTTTTTGATGAAATGCATGTAAGAGAGATTGTTTCATGGAACGCTCTGATCAATGGTTACGTTCATGCTAAGGCAATGGATGAAACACTGGTTCTGTTTCATACAGTTCCTAACCCCAATGTGCAGACATGGAATTGCATGATTTTTGGATTAGCTTCAAGGTTCGATGATGCTTGCTGTTTCTTTCAGAATACGCAACGAAAGAATCTCATTTCTTGGAGTACGTTGATATCTAGTTACGAGAAGAACGAAGACTATATTAGAGCGCTTGACCTCTTCTCCAAGATGAAGTGCATTTTGAAACCAGATAAATACACACTATCATGTGTTCTCAGTGCTTGTAGCTCTGTACGAGGGAAACAGATACATCAATGCATTATAAAATCATGTGTCCCTGATACTCCTAAAAAATTCTCTTATGAACTATGTAGTGTAGATGTGAAGATGCATTTCGAAATTTTCTATGGGATCAAAATAGAGACTTAGTTTCATGGAATGCAATAATTGGAGGTCATGCACATAATGGTTATGCGGATGAAGCCCTGTTGATGTTCAAGAAAATGAAAAGGTTGAAGGTGTTGTTGAGCTATATAACTTTTTTTTTTATGTGTTATCAGCTTGTGGCCATGGAGGTTTGGTCGACGAAGGACAAAAACACTTACTCTATGATTGAAGAGTTTCATATTTTTCCTAGAATGACGCATTTTATTTTGCCTCCATGGTCAACATTTTAGGTCACCATTAACTTTTGCAGGACGAAATCAAACTGATCAACACAATGCCAATTGTACCAGATAAACAAGATCAATCAGTTTGGGGAGCTTTGCTATTTGATGCTAAAATTTATGGTAATGTAGAAGTTGCTAGAAAATCAGCTGAGGCTTTAATTAAACTCGAGCCAGAGAGCTCTCTGTCATATGCTGTGCTCTCTAACATGTATGACGATGCAGGGAGAAAATTGTGCATGAAAATTGATGGAGAAAAATGGGTCAGGAAAGAACCTAGTTGCAGCTGCATTGAGTTGCTTGGCAAGGTTCATGCCTTTGTCGCAGGGGATGCATCATATCCCATGGCTGAAAAAAATTTATGAATGGATCGAGATTGGATCCACAACGAGAATTTATTTTCTTTTTTTATATGAAGTCCGTCATTGGTTTTCGGAGCTTCTTCTTTTGTTATGGACATTAAGTTGGAAGTGGTATTATCATTGAAGTTGTTATGGATTTAAAAGAGGCTTTAAAGATCTTTTTATTCATCTTTTTTAGATATATATATTATATTTTTATATGTATATATTATATCTCTCTTGTTAGTCAAAATTGTCTTCATGAAAAGAGAAATTACGGTGAAATTTCTTTAGAAAACATAAGGATAAACAAATTGTGTTTGAGATAATTATGAATACCATTTTGGAGTATATTTCCATTTATTCTTTTTCTTTTAAGGTTGGTTAATTTTTCGTAGTTTTGATTCTATTTTTGAATGGCAAACATCATATGATGTTTGTAATTATGAATATTGTTTTGTAGTTCTAATTGAAATAGTTGATCGGTTGATATATATGTAAATTGATATTTATGAAACATGAACGTAGTTGTAAGAAGTTGGAACTCGAGTAGAAGGTTAAGAACAAATCAAACGTGAAACCAAATCATACGTGAAACCATGGTTTCGACTGTTTGTTTAAAGTGTAAGTTAAACATGAAACTATACATCATTCTTACCGCAGGTTTCAGTCCCATGTAGGCATGGTACAGTACCAATTGCCTAGTAATCACATCCTTTGGAATTGAGCGTGTCTATACATACTAGAAGCTTTTCTTTTATATCCTGCTTTGAGGTTTTGGGAGATAAATCTCGCACCCTCTTTGATACAACTCGGTCCGCTCCACTTCAACCTGCAAAAGTATTTTTAAAAAAATCAATTATTATGATATATTTTACATAAATTTGAAGTTATATATATATATATATATATATATATATATATATATATATATATATTGTAATAACCTGGTTCAAACTTGAACCTAAATTCACTAGAGTGAAACACAGTAACGCAAAGGAAAGAGAGGGGGAGGAAAAAGGCAACTATCCCTTGCTTGTTCTTGTTCTTGTTCTTTTTTTTTATGGCGATTCAAGGTAAATCTTCTCCATAAACGATTGTGAGAGCAATTGCAACGTTCACAGGAATCGAGCGACCAACGACATTGCGAAAATCAATTGGAATTTGGTGAGTTATTACCTATTTTTATATTTTTGTTTCTCAATTTTTCATGAAAAAGTTGGTGGTTGATCATCATTTTGGGCTTAGGTTGATGCATTGAGCTAGCATGAAGGGCTTTGGTAGGTCGAAAAATGATTCAAATTTGTCTGATTTTCTATTTTCTACAACTTGTCTTTTTCATTCTCGTTTCCTGACAAATCACCACCACCGCCGGTTGTCCTTGGGCTTGATCGAAAGAGGAAAAATAGGTGGGTGGCAGGGTACCATCGGCGGCCTTGGTCATTGCCAGAAAACCAAGGGGAATCAACCCTTTTGGGGTTTGTCCTACTATCATATTGTGTTCGATGCGCTCCCAAATGACACTGAATCGTGTCGTGCCTCGTGTCACACTAAACAATTCTGTGTCACATAGGTCATGTCTTGTGTCCAAATGGGTCGGAATCAAGTTTTGTGTCCGTGTTAGGAATAGGTTTAGATTGTGTCTTGAAAAAGGTTTCGTGTTAGAAACAAAACCTGATTAAGGTTTTGTGTTGACCCAAGAACACATAATACATATCGTGTTATCGAGGTTTGATTCTAAGTGTCCGATAGGATCCAAGACAACTTGTTTGGAATTAGGTTGAATTTGGATTATTTCAGGGCCGTTCGAGCTCTAATTTTGATCTAGTTTATTGCATTCGACTAGTAGTAAAATAAATTTTAATATTATTATTAATTGTAATTGTTTAGATATTAAAATAAGAGGATTTGTTAGTGATAAGAACGACCCATCAATTTAGGACTTAGACTTTAGTACTCCTTCAAGTAAGGGGTTATATTTTTTTTTTATAAAACCATGTCAGAAGTTATTTTCTTGTTTTAGATGGATTTAAATATGTATGATTGATAAATATTTTAATGATGATTCTGAAATTATGAGTTATTTGATATGCTTTTGAAGTGAAACTTATTTATGGCTCGATTGATAAAGAGCATATTTTGATACGATGTGTTGGTATAAACATGATATTTATATATATATATATATATATATATATATATATATATATATATATATATATATATATATATATATATATATATATATATATATATATATATATATGGATTTGGATATATGTGGATCCAGATATGATATTGTGAATGTGATAAATTGAAATTGGTTTTGAAATGTAATGATGTGTGAATACATGATTCATAATTGTGTGGTTTGTTTGGGATCTCTAGATACTTGTAGGTTACTCGAGTGTTTCAGCTTAGAGCGATTATAGAGTGTGTTACTAAGCATTCGTGAGAATTGAAGTGGTTTGACCATCGTAGACGGGGTGACCAAGGTCGTGTAAAGGGAGCATAGATGACTCCCACAACTTAGTTTAGACACCGTATGGGTTATAACTATCATAACTTATTGATATGTATGCTAGCTTTAAAGATGTTTAACCTTCTTATTGAGCTATGAGTTAGAGCTCACCCTAGCATTTTAAAGTTTATCCTAAAGCTAGCATTTCTAAGGTACACGGAGAAAACTAGAAATTGACCAAGCTATACATTTTGAGATGGTACGATTTAGATGAGTGATAGATTATCTAGATAAATATTTTGCTATTTAGGATTATGTCTAGTGAGTCACTCACCGTTTTGGACAGATTGTTTAGGTTTATGGATATTTGATATAATTAAGTTGCTATTTAATTTGAGTTAGAATTTGGTCGTACTTGTCTTTGATTGCCTCTACCGATCACGCCCGCACAGGAAGCGGCTATGTGACATCGATTCTAGTCAGGTCATGGTCAAGACCTGTATAATTATGACAAATTGTTATCATAGCCTATAATTATTAAATTAAAGTCATTAGTGAATTATTATCGAAAGCAAAAATACCCACTAGAGGGGGGGGGGGGGGGAGAAATATAAGTGGTAGGTACTCATTGAGACAGACATATGTTATCAATTACCATGAGCTCATTATAGTATAATGAAAAGAGTATATAAATTAAGAGATAGTGAAAAGAGTAATATATATATACATATATATATATATATATATATAATATGTAGATGGGTATGAACAATTTGGTCATTATTAGATGCATATTTGACCGTGTGTGAGACTAATTGAATATATGTATGAACGTTGTGTGTTAGTCTCCAACTCTTTCATTCTAACAAAAGAACAAGAATGCTTTAAAGAGAAATATAATAATATTGGATACCAAACAAACTATGGACCAAATAGGTATTGAATGTAAAATACATTAGATTGAATGTAAAATAGGGTACAAACAAGCATCGGATGAATTAAAAAATGGCAATATGCAGGGGGCATGAAGAGGCCATGTTTGACATGTCCAACCCGTATAAAATCTAATTTGACCAGGTACCTAAACCCAGATAATACTCTCATCACACTCTCATGGATAGACTAATATATGAAGTCAAGCATGGCATAAGGAGACTATTTAGGCAAAACCCAAACCCAAACTCAACCTACTTTATATTATCTAAAAACACTAAAAAACATTCACTTTCCAGATATTATTAGCGAGAAAATTTTTGAGTTTTCGTATAGGATATAGGTATTGATTGAGCCCTCCTCGGTCTTCCAAAGTTTTGCACCAAGGTTAAGTATAAAACATTCACATCACTTTTTTTTCGATTGACAAAACTCGCATGATTTATATCACAAATGATTCAGTACATACATCGGTCTTCCAACTCATTCACCAAAAAAAGAGGCTAAACACAGATAATTTATATGATGAATGCTTTTATTAGTTTCCAATACTTCACAGGATAGTCCACATTCTTAAGTATAGACAATTTTCATTTCTCTAAGTTTCTTTTTAATTCACATAAGATCAGCATGAGAAAAACAATCAAATAATTTAATAGTGAAATCAACAAGACAAAAAACTTAAATGAAAAACTAATCATCATCAAAACGATTCGTCATGTGTCATCTACATAGGATTCCAGCAACCAGCGTCATAAATAACAATAAATAGTTCATATTATTGATTTAAATTCGAGTATCACTTGATAGTTAATACCATCAATGAAGAGAGGTAATGAATCTCGAAGCCAAGAAACAGTCATTTTCTGGTTTTCCCCCTTCATTGTGTGGGTCTCCAACGAATACATAAAGAGAGGGATGGGCTGCCAATGGGAGGAGGAGCAGCGTCACCAGCCACAAACCACCTGCAGTCTGGGACTCTGGCAGAACACGGGAAGAGATAGAGAGAGGAATTAGGGTACAAAACATGTTGATCTGATCTGAACATGCTATTAATATCGTTAAAGGGTTGAAATTGTTAGTTTTTTCGGCCGAATGGAAAGAAACTTTAGAAATTTTATAGATACCCAATTTTTATAGAGACGAGAAGGGTTTTCCTCCTTGAGAACCTGCTCCATGTAGAGGCGCGGGTAGGAATTGCCATTTCAAATGGGTGCTAACCCCTTTTGTGCATTTCTCAATAGAAAAAGCTTCGGTTGATGCATGAGTTTGCATCTTATACGAGAGATTTTCTAAACTTTTCCTCGTCGCCATTCCTTTGCACAGACAAGAAAAGGTGACTGCCTGCAGGTGTAAAAGCTACAGAAATTGATCCTCTTAGGTTGCCAAAAGACTCCTTTGATCTTCCGAAACCACCGGTCTTCACTCTTTCACAGCAAAGTTGCTCCAGAGAAATTACTGTGGAGATTTATTGTGCCCAGCTGTAAGCCCAACTGTGTCACGTGGAGAACCACCCTTATGCATGCAAACCGACAATTTTAGAGAGAGAGAGAGGGACTATTCATAAATGTGAGTATTCGGCATTAATGGATTCAGTCATGTTGTGTGCGTCTCGAGCCAAGTGTGGACCAATTTCAGTCTAAGTTGGTCCTGGTCTCCATGGTCGTCCAACTCAAATGCCTTGTCCTTGCACTCGTCTTGACCATTGTGTTGGAAAACCGAGATAAACCAGGAGCACCATTGCCAAGTAAAAGAGCAAGATAATTGTAACAGAAGAAAAAGAGCAAGATGGTTGAGGTGAAACACACATCAAAGATCAATCCGCCCCTTAATCCGTTTCTAAGATCCTTCCTTTCTCAGCTTCCATTTGTGCATTCGCACCCATCGCAAAGAATTTACTAAAACAGGGAGAGAGAGAGAGAGAGAGAGAGAGAGAGAGAGAGAGAGAGAGACTTTAACATGAGCTTGTATCGAGGTGCAGCGTAAAACGTTTCCCACTGCAAAACAGAAACATTAAATTATTTCCTCTCTCATCCCATAAAACGAAAAGCTAGGAAAGCGAGAGAGAGAGGAGAGAGAGAGAGAGAGAGAGAGAGAGAGACTACCCTGTTTTGGGGAGCGGCTGCTGCATCTCTACCAAAACCAAACATCCAGAGAGTGATGAGTCTGTTGATGCACCGTTGGTTCTGTTCTCGAGTGGTATTGTGGAGTTGATGAATCTCATTGTAGATTTTGATGGTTTAATCGACTATGGTGCCTCAGATGGTGAATTTCTGAATAGAAGAGATATGAATCTGGTGGGTTTCTGATGGAATAAGGAGGGGTTTGTGGTTCTTTTGATGATGAGACTAAGATCTTTGAAGTAGGCTCGAAAATGCTAAAGAAAGAAGACGTCTTGGGCTCAAAGCCAATGCCGTTCCAAACTAAGCCCCATTTCTTCACATCCAATTCTTTTTTCTCAGATGGTCCGCTTGGTTTCTCACCACTCACTAAATCCGATGGCTTCAATCTATTGAAAAGCCATGATTCTTGCACTAAAGTTTCAGGCAAGGATAAAACTATGCCCTTTTGCTTGCAAACAGAATATCTTAGGCATCAAGTTTTTTCATTTCTTAGTTATTTCTGCTTGTTCATGATGGTAATGGTGAGGTAGAAATTGGTTTTCATTTATTTGTGGTTTGATTCTTCGTGACTCTACGAACTGTATTAAGAAATTTGAGTTCAGCAAGGTTGGATGGTGACATTCATGGTGTTTTGACAGGGGCAAGGGGGCCTTTTACTCCTTGTCAGTGGTTGGAACTTGAGCATCAAGCCTTGATCTTCAAATACATGACTGCAGGAATACCAGTGCCTCCAAATCTCCTCTTACCTCTTACGAAAACACTCAACCCAACCCAAACTACTGGTTCCTTGAGACCTAACCTCTGTAAGTATGATTTAGACACTCTGGTCTCTGTGATTCCCTTGATTTTGTATATTTGTATTTGTTTTGGTTTTTTATTTTGGCTATAAGCTTTCGTGTTCATGGTTTTGTTGGTTGATTGTGATGTGTTTGTTCCATGCCATTGCTCTCTTTCTTGTGTTTTTCAGTGAGGTGGGGGTCTTTTCAAATAGGATTCTCCGGCAACATGGATCCTGAACCCGGCCGGTGCCGGCGAACGGACGGGAAGAAATGGCGGTGCGCTCGTGATGCTGTTCCCGATCAGAAGTACTGTGAGCGGCACTTGAACAGGAGCCGCCATCGTTCAAGAAAGCCTGTGGAAGGCCAAACTGGCCAGGGTACAACCGCAGCCGATGCTGCCTCCGCGTCCAAGGTGGCGCCGCCGCCTGTCACGGCTGCCTCGCAAGCGGCACGGGTTTGCAGAAGTGTAGCAGAATCTCTAGCGAAAACTCAGCCCCAGATCAAGACCTTACAGCCCTCTGCTGATCTCTCTTCTGCAACAAACTTCAGCAACAGGTTTACTTCCTCTTTTACTAAAATTGAAATGGGATCGATTTCTTGAAACCTGTCTTGTGATTTTATTTCCTTCGTCTACTGTTGAATTGGTTATGATTTTGGTATGTATTTGGATCTCGCTTTTGTTTCTTATCTTCCTCTTTTACTGCTAGCAGGTTCTTGATTAATAAACCTAATCTGGAAGACCCAATGCATCTGTCTTCAGTGAATGTCAAGGTGGAAGAATCAATGGTATCTCAAAAACAACAATTTCCATACAATGAATCGACTCGAACCATGTTCAGCTTTGCTTCCTCTTATCCTTATTCTCAGAGGAACTCGTCCTTTCAGGCAAAGAAGTATGGCCTTTCATCAGACCTTACGACCAGAGTAGCTGAAAAAACTGATTCTCTTGGCCATTTAATAGATCAATGGCCCAAGATAGACCGTCTCGAACCCGAAAGAACCCAATTCTCCATCTCTGTTGATCCAATTGCTCCCATAGTGGACTTTTCGTCATCGTTTTCGTCCATGACTCGTGATAAACTGGTGTTCCCCCAGCTGACATTGGCACGAGAACTGGGCTCGACTCCGCTGGGTTTAGGTGTGGGAGCAGTGGATGATTCATTCCAAAGGCAAAGCAACTGGAAGACTTCAATTGGGGGTCCTCTTGCAGAGATGCTGAATTCAACCAGCACCACTACCAGCAGCAGCAATGAACATGAAAGCTGCTCTGCTCTCAACCTCATGACACATGGTTGGGATGCAAGTTCACCCCTCGGATCCTCGCCGACCGATGTTTTGCAGAGGAATGCATTTGGATCAATGTCGAGCAGCAGTGCGGGCAGCAGCCCAAGAGCGGAGGTAAACAAGACTTCGTCGGTTCCACTCTTATGAACTTCTCCTCCATCCTTCAATCTGGTTAAGCTGTTTGCAGGAGCACAACTCGAAGACGATTAACTTTGGTGGAGGGCCGTTAGTAAGGTAAGGAGAAGGCTAATGAAATCAGTAAGGTAAAGAGAAGGCTAATGAAATCAAGTGATGAATGCAATGCTCCTCTTTTGATAGATGATATCATGTTTTGAATTAAATCAAGTGATAAATGCAATGCTCCTCTTTTGATAGATGATATCATGTTTTGAATTGTCAGTGTGTTAAATTTTCTTCTTTTCGAGATGTCTGAATTTCTCATCCTTCTGGTATTCGTACAAAAATCTTGCTAACTAAAAAATCAAAGTGTTTGCTTCAACTTGATTTATAAGTACGTGAAACTGATGAGGCAAAAGATTCTACTCTGGTGAGGTACTTGCGAGTCTTCCCTACCTCGCCCGCCCCACAGCAGGCCGAGTAGAGACTACCATCCCTAGATCCATCAAAGCTGGCGGAAACTCGGGTTGGTTCTTCGTTCACGACCCGAAGTATGGACCACAGGACCTTCTTAACGTTCTTCCTTGATTAATCCGGGTTGCAGCGAAGCAATGCCGGTGAGCCAAGACTGCATTAATAAAAGATCAAAAGTTCTTTAACATAGTGAGCTTTCATGTGACAATTAATGAACCTTATGTTTCCTCCTTATAGCTTGTATTGTAAGTGGGATGTTTTTTTTTCTTTTTTGGTCACACATGCACCCTCTGGGAGTCGAACTCCCCACCAGGAGCACCTGCACTAGAGGTGTCCTGCTGTTGAGCTAACGCTCTTGGTGCATTGTAAGTGGGATGTTTAAGGTACGGGTCTTGACGGTAACCCGAAACAATATAGTCCGGCATGAGAACCAAGAATTGGGTCCCAAACAGTTGGATCGGATTCGGTACTCAAATATTTGCATCTCAATCTAAATCTTAAATCCACGAATTATCATACTCTGATTACCATGCATATAAAATAGCCGGGCACTCATACTTGGTCGGAAGCCACCACTTTGGGTGGCATTCTGTTTCGGACAGGCTGGTAGTCCTCCATTTATTTGGTCTCAGTCTCCTTACCGTACCCCCCAAAAAGGTACGAGCTTATTAGTTATCCGGCTCCGATTAGTCAATGAAATTTGTCATTTGAACCTGAATCGAGACATGGTTATGCAAAACCTGAGTCAAATCGACCTATTGTCATTCCTAGTTATAAGAAATCAACCAGTCCAACACAAAATCTATTGTGTTCGTGTGGGTTGGCAAAGAAAAGGGATCGGAAAATACACGTACGGCTCATTATCTTTGTTTTTAAAAATTTCTTATATATATATATATATATATATATGAAAAACTAGATCTTGCTTATTACTGATATGCTCACTCATATCTATTCACTGTTTTTTTATGGCATGTATATAATTAAAAAAAATAAAAGTTTTTACTCACAAAAAGCAATATTCGGCATGTGATGAGCAAGATCCAATTGCTCATATATATATAGAGAGAGAACGTGATATATACAAGGTTAACTTAACTGCTAATAAATCCAAACAAATCTTGACTATTTGTCTTCAGTTGAAATTTAAATTAAAAAAAGGTGTACATGTAAATAAAGTACACTTACAAAAGGTATACTCATACTTTTTAATCCAAATTTCAAGTGAAGATTTGTTTGGATTGAATAGCACAAGTCTGCTACCATATATATCTTGTGCAGACATTCATCCAATCGCAAGAACCAGATATCATTTGCTTGGCTATGGCAAGCAATTGAGAGAGAGAGAAGACATGGTGGGGTGACTTTTTTAATGCTTGATGTTTGTGCATTAAAGAAAAACATAGAAGCCCAGATCTCATCCCTATGATATGATGCAACCAACCATAGCAAAAAAAAGACGTTCACTTTTAACAGCATCCCATGCTCTTCCCTATGTAAACTGCAAACATAAAATAAAGCATTTTATGCAGCTCTTATTTTGGGAGAGACGATTCTCCGACTCCTTTCTGCTTAATTTCAAAGGCGATGAACTGAAAAGAATTCAACTAGGAAGGTCACTCTGTCTAGCTGAACAACCTCTGTGCTCAGCTGGCTTCTGTATGAATCAATGCCAAACAACCTTTGTTCATTGCTCAGCTTGTTTCTATAGGAATCACAGTGTCTAAATGCTAACGAACAGTTTCTGTCAGAACATGTTTATGAAACGAGAGCCATCCTTTTATGAGTTGAAATACCTTAGCTTAGATAAAAGCCCTTTAATTACCCAAAATCTTTGTCAAAAAGTTCAAAGAAAAATGGCTCTTTGTTTACCTTGAATAACCTAATACAATTACATATTTGGGCTAAACTTTAGATACAAATTTTAAAAATGTCATATCTAATAAATTTTTTGCAGTAACAATAGATGATAAAATGAGAGAAAATCGAGAAAATCGTTTAAAACGGTTTGAACACACAAAATAATGATAAAAAAGCTTTGATAAGAAAGTATGAAAAGCTAAGAAAATGTTAAAAGAGAAAGAAAAAGACTACAAAAGTATTGAAAAAACAATAAAAAATAATCTATCTTATGTTGAGTTAAATGCTAGCGGAGTACATTATCAGACTCTATAAAAAGGCTTAATTGTTGTAGTTGTTGTATATCACAAGTCAAACCAAGCTCAACAGCACCAAGTTCATGTTCAGCTCATATGGTTCAAGTACTAAACGCACTGGGGAACTACAAGCCGCTTGATTCATTTATCAGCTCTATCTCTCTCCATTTGCTACACACTGCGGATGGGTTTTAGTTGACAAAAAAGAATCTACTTCAACCAATATGCCCTTTGGCACAGTCCAACAAAAGCTAGATATCGGCATCTACATCCAGAAGGTAGGACCAGTTTCAGGAAATCAATAGAAGTAGACAAGTTCTAAACGATGAACGACTTATACACCTGCTCATGAGAACTAACACATCCAGGAAACTGACATACTATCTTAAACTCGATGGTCATGCATAAAAATTAAGAAACACTGCTTATATTTTGGGTTCAATCATAAAGACATAAACAAGTTCACAGATCAGCTGAATGTAGGATGCAAATAAACTCTGTACACCACACAGATAAGTAATACATACAAAAGGAACTCGCAATAAACTACAAACATGAGGATGCACTACTGACTCGTTACATCTTTCGACCATATTCTTTCATCACGTACTCTCCGAAGAACTGCATGAACATTCACATGACTCAAATCTCACCGTAATTGTCGTACAGAATAAATCAAGGTTCTTATGGACGCTGTGTAAAAAGTTACATCTAAAAGCTGCATAAACTATAGTTATCCTGGTCTCCTATCAAATTGAGTGGTCTTAGGTAGCATCCCACAAGGGCTTATACAACAGCTTTCCTATCCAAACCTCCCTCTCTGCAATAACTAATATGAGGCTGTGAAAATGATCCTCACAGAAAATTATCTCTTGTTTGACATTACCAGTGCGTGACAAACACAATCTTATGATTCAGATCATACCTCAATGTACTGTGGCAAGATGCAAGAGAACTATGCAGAGAGCATTAGTTGTTTAGGTGATACCTCAAGTCTAATATTCCATACTGCATAAGCAGATACCACACTTTAGTGTGATTTGTTTCGTTATAGACGGAAATGTAGAGTTCTGCATGGTACTGTGGACAGTGGACACAATGGGCACCTTCAAAAACACAAAAGGAAAAGAAAATCAGCAGAGGAAGTATCCACTTGCTCGTTGGGTGTAATAAGACGAATGCTGAAGAGTCATCAAACGATTGCAACTTCCCATTCTACTCCATACCGATCAAACACAGGAAAAACAAAAAGAACATCATTCCTTTTGTTTTTGAGAAAAATTTGGAAACTTAAGTACAAGATCAGGGCATCAACTGTTAGAACCCCAAGAGGTTTACATCCGCATATGTACAAAACAGGAAATGGTGAAAAACTCTAATGGAAATAACTAACTTATTCATGCTCAGAAGCTAATGATTTTAACCTGAAAGGCTAAAACTTCAAACGAAAACTGGAGCAAGAGAGTTTGCTTGACAAACCATTCAGTATATTACTTTCTTTGATGCCGTAATATGAGAAGCAAGTGCGTCTCTAGCTCTCTGCCCATTCTCATCTTCTCTATCAAAATTCGGAAAACTACTATCGAGCCGATCCTCAACCTCCTGAGGCATAGATTCACCGTATTTAAGCATAAAATTATGAAGAATGCTGGTCGTGCTGACAACAAACGGCCACGTCTCCAAAACCCCGGCTTCTGGCCTCAGTTTCAGGAGTTGCCACACAGATTGCAGCGTCCCAAACGCCGTTTCCGCCACTTTCAACCCTCTTTGATGAACCAAGTTATAGGCCGTCCGTTTCTCATAAAAAGAAAAGTAAACATAAATTTACATAGATAAAAAAATGAAATCTGGACAACTCCTAGAATTGCCAGGTATGAGAAGCGTCCCAAACGACGAAAAAATGGACAACAAATGTAATTCTAGTGAGAACTCCTAGAGTTGCCACACAGATTGCAGCGTCCCAAACGACGGCTTCAACCATAAATGTAATGCTCTCTCTCTCTTTGACTCATTTGTTGTCAATCATTCACTCACTATATTTTTACTAGCTGAAGCCGTCGTGTTCTCTCTTTGTAGTTTGCGTATCAAACTAGAACCGCTGGTATTAAACCAACTACAATCTCAGTCGTGATTTCTTTGAGTTGTATCTTTCTTTGTCGTTTTCAATTGGCAAGGTACCACTCACTGCTTGCTGTTGTTCTTCTTCAGTGTTTGTTTGTTGTCTGTCACCCATCTATGAACATTCTTGAAAGTAAAAATTAGGTTTTAGTTTGATATTTTGTGTGCTACACGGTCATTCATTTTGTTTGAAGATGAGTTTTAAGTCACATCATCAATATCAAATTAATGCGTTTGAGTGAGTGGTTATCAATCTCTATTTGTATGCCAAGGTTGCAGCATATATATATATATATATATATATATATATATATATATATATATATATATATATATATATATATATATATATATATATGTTCAAGACCATTTTTGGTTTTTTTCAATGCTATTACATTTATCATGGGGTTTATTAAGTTGTTCATGATATAATGCGTATTAGTAATTCTCTCTTTTTGGTTTTTGGCATAATAGTTCTTGGATGTATTCTTATCCAACGTTATTTGCATAGAAATTGCACGTTAACATATACTTTATTTACATATGAACTCAATAGTTCTTTCAAGATTTAGTCCTATTGAGTTCATCATATGTTTTGAGTAAAATTTGGTGTTTGCTTTTCGTATGACATGAAATTATTATAAACTAGGCTCTCAACTTATGTTGTAGAGCACAAGTTTGTTGATGAATGGTTTTTTAACTTTTGACTTAACAATGACCATCACTATTTTATATTTTTTTATTATATATTTAATTGATGACTATGACTTGTGGTTGTCAACATCACCGAATCATCATGGATGCTTACTTATCATATAAAATTGAATTTATAAGCAAGCACTAGGTCAATGCATAAAACATTATGATTACCAAGTGAGAGTGATTGTCTTTATTCATTATGCCATAATAAATGCTTAGGGTGGAGATGATGACACGATGACATTGAAATAAGTAAAATTTCACCTTATTCGTTATGGTTTTACTCGAGATTATAGAATCTTTCACGATGAACAATAAAGATCCAATATTATGCTTAGAAATGATATTGACCATACAATTCACTTGTTTTCTTATATATAAAAATTGTGTAGGTTGTCCATTCTTCTTAAATAGAACAAAGTGGTTGAACAACATAGGTTGTCTATTTTTCGTGAATCAAGTTCTTCATGACCATTACCTCTTTTAAGAAAGCGATGAGACATGTACGCTAATCACAATGGCTATGAGAGAGGGTGCACCCACAAGGACAAGTTATGAATGTTTTAGATATCAAGGATAGAGAGTTGCATTGAGAATTTGATTAAACTTGTAACGCATGCATTTAGTTTGGCATCACAATAAGTACCAAGTATTAAGAACATATTGCTTATATTATTCATAACTTAGATATTTACCTATTTTTAAAAAATTTAATTTTCAAGAATCTCATAAATGTAAGAAATCTAGTCTAGAGACCAATCACGTCAAAGATAGGTTGAACCAATAGTATATTGGAGTACGTTGATGTATTATGCGTATTTAAACATGAAGTCTTTGTTCTTGTAATATCTTTTTACTATGCATATATTTAAACAAAGTCGAAACCAACCTGAAACTCAAACCAACAGATTCAAATGCCGGTTCGAGTATTTTCTAAAATTCTTTTCTTTAAATGTTAAAATTTTTAATAATTTTCACATGTTCCAAAACCAGAACAGAAACCGGCTTCGAGCCCGTTTGGTTAACGTGGAACTGGCCATGTCTACTTGAAGCAAATAAGTGGTCTACTCTTGATGACTAATTGGATTAATTTTAGTTAGATTCAACTCTTAGGCTTGAATAGTCCCAATGGGTACAAAACGGGTTGGGTTTAGATTGGTTATGTATTAGCCAGATTGGTTCTTAAATTGGACCCGAAGACCCCAACTATGGATCCAGACATGCTTATGAGTAGAGAACCGGTTTTAGAGAGGGCACGGATCTTGATGAGGATACTGGATCTGCACGGGATCCACACTTGGCGGTTCTTGCAGCTAGGGGTGACAACTTTGGTTTTAGACCTTTTTGAGTCGTGTTAGTCTTCCAAGCAGGTTCGGCCAAACACAAACAGGTCTTCTTCATCTTACTTTGGGTGGACATTTACAAGACACAGGGACACATACTTCTGGCATACATGAGCTTTCGTGTTGTGTTTATGTTGTCAGTTCCGTGGCCATTTCATGTTAGTGTTTTAGCATTGTTGCTGCTGGTGGAAAGTTCGACTCTCAAAGGGTGCATTAAAACAAATTGAAGCCAAACAAAAGAGGGCATTTTTCTTCGTGTTATTCTGGGTAGCCGTTGACAAGACACGAGACCTTTATACTTTTGAACACGGATTTTTCATTCATGTAGCTAAGTTTTTTCTATCGTGTCTTACATTGCCTTTCTGGTGACAATTACATGTTTTGCTCGTTTTCGCGTTCTGTCCTTTCGTGCTTGTGCCGTAAAATGGGTTAAACCAAACACAACTCGAATTTTCTTTTTTGATGGACATCAACAGGGAATGACACACATACACGAACAGACTTTTCAGGTCATGTACGTGTTAAAGTTTTATTGTCGTCAGTTCGAATGGTAGTTTCGCATTTAGAAATGTTCGTGTTTGTCATTTCGTGTTCGTCTCATAAACAGGTCAACACGGACGCGACCGAGACATGGACCGTGTACACTGACACGAATAGATTTTGGGATCGTATTCATGTTTTTCGTGTCGTGTCCCGCTTTCCGTACTCGCAAGGCCAGACAGGGGAGGGAAATTAAGATTCCCCCTTTGCTTTCGCCGTTTCACGGTTCCATCGTAAAATTTCAACTCTGTGTGTGCGTGTGTGTGGCGAAGCCTTGCGGCGTGAGAGATCGACGGCGACTGAAGGTAGTCTTGTTCTTTTTGTTTCATTATTTTCTCTTTTCTCTTTTCTCTTTTCTTCTGTGTGGGTATCGCCGGCAAGTTGTTTAGGCATGGAATCGGCCAAAGGTGGAGGACTCTCAAAGCTTTGGTAGGTGTAGGTTTGCATGATGGAATCTTACCTTCTCTGAAGTGAAAATAGATAAAACCATGAAACAATAGTCATGATTCTCATGAACCTAGGCATAGGAATCACCAAGCATAATCTGGGGAGCCTGGAATTCAAGAACCAAGTTAAGGAATTCGCTTTTGCCGACTGCTTTTGAATTAGTTGTGTAGATGCATCTTTTCCCAACTACGGCTGACATTTAGATATGCCCTCACTTGAACCTAGTACAACACTTTCATGAACTTCAATGTGTAAATGAACTGCTTTAACTACTTCAATGCAGAAGTACCAATCTATTCTTCCAACGAAACAGTAGGTAGTCGTGCCCAAATTACAGTCTCAACCAAACGTGAATTTCCTGTAAGATCTTTATTTCCATAGATATCACAGTGTTGTGATTGTGCCTAATTTCATTGATTAAAATATCTGCTTTTTCAGACATTAATATTTCTTCCTGCAGAACACCCTACCGTCCAACAAATTCTCCTTTCTTATTAATTTTTTATTTTTCTTGACTCATCCCTGATCCCCTAACATAATGTTTCAAATAGTGTCACAATACAACTTAAAGATAGGTTCTTCTTGATGAAGTTTGTTAATACTTTGTTTCGCAAAAGGGTCTCAAGGGGTTTCCAAGAACGTCTATGAAAGAATACTTTAAAAGATGTTTGTCATTAACTTTATAGTAAAACTCATTTTCCTTGACCTATTCTGACTCATAAACTTGTCATTATTCATATCATAGCACCAATATTCCTTTTCTATTTGTGTCATAGTTAATGAAAAGTGAAAACACAGTGGCTAACATAGGCAAAAGCTTCTTCTTTTCTTCAGGGTAGATGGAACATTGACAACTAAAAACCCTCAAGGACATAGTTCGGATGAGTTTCTAGTGGCGAGGCATTATTAATAATGTTACATGGCATTCTCTTTTTTAAAGAGATAGAAGTTAGAGCAGCGTATGGCACAATTTTCAGGAACTTCATAGAGATAGATAAAATTTTGGTAGTTTTCATCATCTGTTTATTAACGTCATTCCATGACACCATACTGTTAAGGAGTTTTTGTGTTTTCTTTACTATGTTACGATGAACTGCATAAGCTCTCAATATATCTGATTTGTGTTTCAAAAGATTATCAGTGTATGCCCGATAAAGTCACCCACAAATAATATATTATGCACAAATCTACCTTTGACATAGCTAGAGAAGGCTTCATGCATTTCAATCCATGAGCTCTTAGGGTTCTTGAAACCAAAGTTTTCCCTCTGAATGGGATAATATCCATTTTCCAATAACACAAGTTTTGTAAAAGAAACTTTCAACTTTACTGACATCAATCCATAAATAGTTACAGAGATTTTGTACAACAAGATAACCTAATCCCTTATGTCTCAAAACCCCTATTATGAAGCATTATAAGCAACAAATTAGAAACTTGAAGATTACCCATGACATGTAATCCACCTCCTCTGGTGTCATGCCCAATCACGTTTGTGGGAGAGTGATGAGGTCAGGAGTTATGTCTGCTTTGTAACTCTGCCCTTTTCTCATCTCATTCTTGTTGCATCTTCTACAGCATCCCCCCCCCCACACCCCCCCCCCCCACCCACACACACACTGTCTCTCTCACAGCACACATTTATTTTTCTACTTGGTAGGGTTGAGTTTTGCGTAGATGGCTCAAGAAGATCACTATGCTGTGCTGGGTCTTCCCTCTGGAATCGAGGGAACAAAGATGTCAACAATGGAAATACGCAAGGCTTATAGAGCAAAAGCATTAGTATGCCACCCAGACAAAAGGCCTGATGACCCAAAGGCAGCAGCATTATTCCAAGCAATACAGACCTCTTATGAGATACTGATGGATGAATCTGCTCGTAAAGCTTACGATGAACTAATAAGGCTCAAACAACAGCAGAAAGAGAGGGAGAATCAAGTTTCAGCTAAGCGCCGTAAGATGATGGATCGTCTTTCAGAGCAAGAGCGTGCATTTGCTTCAAATGCTGAGAGTCAACATGACAAGGATAAGGAAGAGATAGAAAGAGCTAGGAAGAAAATTGAAGAAGAAATTGCAAGAATTGTAGCAACACGAGAAAAGAAAAATTCATCAACTCCTTTGAAGAAAGAAGACGTTGCCCATGCATCACCATCATCGATGTTAGATAAGGAGAAGATTGTTGAAGTTACATGGCGGCATTCAAAGGAAGTCTGTGATGTTCAAAAAATACGTGAGTTCTTTGCGAAGTTTGGTGTCGTTGAGGATGTTGTTGTCCAGCGAAAGAAGGCATTGGTTGTCATGTCCTCTAGGGAAGCTGTGGTAAGTTTTTCATTAGCATTTTATTTGAGATCTTTCTTTATTTCCCACTTTATGTACTTCAATTCTTTTCATTTCATTATGGGTATTTAGATGTTATTTAGATTCAAATATTCTCCTTTTAGTTTTCTTGTTGGCCTCTGCTAACAATTAGAAGTTGGTTCAGGTTGCTGCTTCAAAAAGTTTCTGCATCAACGATTTAAATGCTTTACGAGTTTGTGCCCTTTGCCCTGTTTCAACTGTATCATCTAGCCCTCTTGGAAAGAAGTCAGATGATGCTGACAGTCCTAACGTCTTCAATCTTGATGAAGATTATGTTCTACAGAAGCTTAAGATGGTTAGTAGAACTTACAGCCTGTCTTTGTTGTTTTTCGTTTATTATGGTTCCTGGTATCTTCTTTTCTCCTTATCAAAGCTTTTGTTTGTTGCACATGTGATCATTGTTGAAGTCAAATTAGAAACCTCTGCTACCTTCAATAGTTGGATGATTTCCTGGTTCTTTGAGCCGATTTTAGCGTCCCTTGTATGCCATATATAGTTAAGCCTCTTTGACCCTTTTCCTCTGTGCTTGATATGATTCCCGATGTTGGTCTAGTGTAGGCATGTAAGCCTCTGTTGACCAATTAGCAGCCGCTATTACTTCCTAATTTCTTGTATGACAGGCTCGCTAGACACTGAAATATTACATTGTTTCTACTTACACTTCAATTCTGTCATTTTGCTTCACAGGCTGCTGAAAGACAGAAAGCAACTGCACTGCATCAAGATTCATCCACAAAGGAGCCCACTTCATAAGTAGTTCTTTATTTCATGTTGTTGTAAGCAGGATCTTTACGCTGGTGGTATATGCTAAAAAGATTTGCCATTTCATGGATCCAATTTGAGT
Organism: Brasenia schreberi; assembly: GCA_036023115.1. Lineage (NCBI taxonomy): Eukaryota > Viridiplantae > Streptophyta > Magnoliopsida > Nymphaeales > Cabombaceae > Brasenia > Brasenia schreberi. The sequence goes on from JAYKKT010000047.1 coordinate 2,206,113, forward strand.
AGATGTGATCTTGACTGCAGACAGAATGACAATTGCACCCGTGAGTCCAAAATCTGAGTTGGACCTGCTTGTGACAGAAGCTTGCCTTGGATGGTTGGGAGACTGATTGGTTGTAGCTCCTGTATGTTTGTCATCTGCACATCAGATGTTTATTGCTTAATATCACGTGCAGGCAAGTAAACTGGTTAGGTCATTTCCTTAGTTAAGATCTGGTCTTTTAATGCCACCAGCAAGCATGGCAAGCTAGATATCTGCGGCAATCTCCCATCAGTCATAGGACATTAAGAATATATAGTGAGTATGTCCCTACCAGGAAACTCACTCGAAGTGTGAAGATATTTGACTATTGATTTTACGTGCCCATCATATTGCAGTCAGATTTTAGTTTCTGCATCTTAAAGGAGGTGCTTTTTGTTGCTCGATGATTCAACTGAAGCTAACTGCAAAGCTGTGTTACATGGATATCTATTGGTATAATAACACTGCTGGGATATGTGAAGAATTGCAAAGGGAAGTTTGACAAAATTTCCCCCCTTTTCTGTGTTTTACATCTCAAAGGAGATACATTTCTATGCGAAGGGAAAGAAGAATATGAATTACTTCAATCGTCCATTGTGGAGAAGAACTGAAATTTTCTGTTTAGAAGTAGGCAACTTATACTGCAGTTAGTCTACCTAGGGTTTATATATAAGTGCCACAATTTGTGATGTATTGCATATTTTATCCCAGTATTCAAGCACTCTCTAGTTCTTTCTGGTAACTGGACTAGAACCCTCTTTAAATGCTGGTTTATTGTCGTTTCTTTCATTCAATTATCTGTTTTCGTTACCTTTATTTTCTAGAGTACTTGAACCCTACAAGGATTTTATTTTGTGCAGAATTTTGTATCATACACCATCGTACTTGGTTGCGTGAAACTTGAACCGTTTACACTATCAACCTACCGTACACAGTTTTCTCAATGCAAATATTCAAGTAATGCAAGTTTCTCATTCAAGCGACTTCAATTAGCTGCTGGATACCAATTTCAACAACAACTAAGCCTTTTCCCAGACTAGATGGGGTCAGCTACATGTATTCTTTGTTTCCACATAGCCCTATCATGTATCTTGCTAGGAGTTTACTCAATATAAAGTAGATCATTCTTTATTGTTTCTTTCCAACACTTTTGTGGTCGTCCTCTTCCTCTTTTAACATTTTCACAATCTAGTTTTTCATATCTTCTTACGGGAGCGTCCTTCGGTCGTCTTTCTACATGTCCAAACCATCTTAAACAATTCTCATTTTATTCTCTATTGGTGCTACTCCTAATTTGTTTCTAATAACCTCATTATGTATATGGCCTTTCCTTGTGTGATCACTCATCTATCTCAACATCTTTATTTATGCTACAGATATCTTTTGTACATGTTGATGATTAACTACCCAACAGTCGGAACCATACAACATAGCAGGTCTAATTGTTGCTCTATGATATTTACCATTCAACTTTAATGATATCTTCTTATCCCATAGAATATTTGATGCCCCTCTCTATTTTAACCAACCGGCATTAATTCTATGTAGAACATTTTCATCAATTTTTCCATCACTTTGAAAAAGTAACCCTAGGTATTTAAAACTTTCTTTCTAAGGGATGCCAATCTTAATTTCTTTCTATGTCCTCTAAAGTACCCAAACCATCAAACTTACATTCCATATATTTTGTCTTTGTTCTACTAAGTCAGAAGCCTTTACTTTCTAACGTTTTTGTATAGTTCTAATTTTCTATTAACTTTTTCCTTAGACTCATCCACTAATACAACACAATATCATATGCAAATAACATACACCAAGGTACTTCATCTTGAATATGTTTTGTTAACTCATCAACGACCAATATAAATAAATATGGACTTAAGGTTGATCCCTGATGTAACCCAATATTAACTTCAAAGGAGTGTCATTACTTTATGAGTCCTCACACATGTTTTTGCACTATCGTACATTGTCTCTTAACTATCGTACATGTCTCTTATAAGATTTATGTATGTTAATGTGATACATTTCTTTTCCAAGGTTCTCCAAAGAACATCTCTTGGCACCTTCTCTTTTCCAAAGTTCTCTTGCAAATTGATTGAGCTTATCCCTCTTGCTTCTCAGGTACTACATTTTATTTTCTGAATGAGGAATGGATAACTCACAAGGAGGATAGCTTGGTCCATGTCCAAGTCTTCTCTCTAATATGTTTTCCACCTATAATAAAGAGAGTGCTCTTATTGAGTAACTGTAATTAACAACAAAGTTTTCAAGAGTGCATTGTTGCTTGCAGTGGTCCTTCCAGCTTTTGCTATATCTCTTCTTTCCTATAATAAAGTGAGTGTTTTTATCCTTGAGTAGCTGTTATTGACAACGAAGTTTGCAAGAGCCAATTGTTCTTTGCGGTGATTCTTCCAGCTTTTGCTCTCTTCTTTCCTGATATATGTACCCTTGGAGATCTTCCTTTTCATGAGGTGTGGGATATCCTGGTGGTAGTTTACATTTCCTTTTGAAATATGAACGTGAAATTATGCCAACGAAGTCTAAAAAATTCATGATTTAGTTGTTGGTACTCCTCTGTTCTGTGTTCAAAGCAGGATATAAACCCTGGGAGGCAAATACATTTCTTGTTGATTGACTGACTTGATCACATTTTCATGTTGATTCTTGCTCATTGAAGCTTTTCCTGTTCTTGGTTAGGAAGAAGACTGCTACCTGTGCTCGATTTAGCTTTCGGCATTGTTACTCGACCTCAGTTCCTGGATGTTTTGCTTTTAATACCTACTCTTCACACTTTTGCTGCTGCTCTTTCTAGTTCAGAGATGCTTCAGAATAAACCCATATTCATACTTCATTGCACCATATGACTTCTATGGGTTCTACTTTCTGGTCTTCAGGAAATAAGGAGAACCAAGAAAAATATAACGGGAAATAGTGCCGTGAGTACTATTTAGGCTTAGCATTTCACTCATTCATTGTCACCCTAAACTCTCATGCTCTTTCTTTTTTTCTGGTTAAGCATGCCCTTGGGTATGTAACTTGTGAACTTCAAGTCAGCGGTTATGTCAATGCTGTACGTGTGCCGTAAAGAAGATGCTAGATAGCCGATGTCTACTGACACCAAGAGACAGAAATGCAAATGGTGCATATGTTAGAATCAGTTGGGTGATGAAATGCATCGGAAGAGATCCATATTTGTAAGAGTCTGGGACCTAATCAGCACGGCCTTTGTGTATATCTCCAATCTCCTGATGTAACCTTCTTTTGCTTGGTGAAAATAAATCTGCATATTGGACATTGGTGGTCGTGAACTCCTTGCCCATCATCTTCTTCCTGCCTTCTATGTATATGCACTACTTTGGACCCATATAACCTATATGAAAGCCTAACATTCTTGTTGTTTCTTTTCTAAGTATGGAGAATATCATTCTATTTGCAGATGTGCAAGACTGGAGCTTAGATATGTAGCAAGGTGATAGGAGGGATGACCAAGCACCATGACAAACCAGAGAATCATGTCTTTGAGGCCTTACATTGGATGGTATTCCTACACATTTTATGGAGTTGAGTAGTTTCGTCAAAAAGGTTCCCTGGCCAATGGTGAATCCTCCTATCCAATAATGGAAGAAATGGCACATTCATCAGCAGAAAGAATTGCAGATCTACATAAAGAGTTCAAGCTCTCATAGGTAGGGGGTCGACTCAAAAGAATTTTCAATGGAAGGTCATGAGTTCCATACCCCAGAGCGTGCATGTTGGTAGGGGTCTGCCTCCCCTCAGGTTGCCTATAGAAAAAAGGAAAATAAGAACGGGCAGACAGTGTATGTGAACCTAGAGCGTGATAATTGTTCAGACTTCAAACCCAAGTGC